>CM077516.1:44586516-44746468 GCA_039654895.1 Mongoloraphidia duomilia | reverse complement strand
TTGTCGCAGAGACTGGGAAAGCTACAATTGTTCTGTGAATGTCCAAACTTTTGACATTTGTAACAGCGCAAGGGAGATGGTATATACTGACGTACTTTCAAAGAATAGAATTCTGCTTTAATTGATGGCGGAGGCTGCGGTGTACAGAACGTGAGAATATGAGACGGTGTAGGTACTAATTGACCGTCTCTACGTGCGTGAATTTTATATACGTCTGTAACACCTTGATCTTTAAATTCCTCTTTTATTGTTTCAACTGTACAGTTAAGAAGATCGAAACAATAAATAATGCCTTTAGAAAAGTTCAGCTGCTTATGTAATTCTACTTTTACAGGTACGTCTGTGGACATGTCGACACCTTTTATATTTTTACATGCCATTACCTTTTCAGCTTGACGCTGTAAAGATGTTTCAATTAATAAACATCCATCACGCAGCTTTTTAACACTCGGAAAAGTTCCAAATAAGCCATCAAGATGTTTATTAATGTAAAAGGGACTGTCGTTGTTGAAATTGCCAGTAATTTTATTTATAATCAAATATTTGTTACATGGAGTAACAATTTCCGGGTCATTACCAAATAAAATATTAAATCCTTCATCTTTACGCCCTCTCTTAGAGGGAGGGCTAGTTAATGGGGGAAAATTTGCCATTATAATAATGTTATATTCATCTACCGTGCTCTCCACCCACCACGGAGCCCAACAAGGGGACGATGACCGTAAACCGGTACAGAGCGCCAGGGTTGCACGGTGATATAGTAAGCTCAAGAGACGGCGCCACTCCATCCAAAGACACTGGCTCACCCCGCCGGGATATTAAATATCCACGACGTTAGCCGATTGACTAGACTGGGTTAGGTCTAGCCGCCCGTTTACAGGGAAGCGGAGGCCAAATCAGTGTGTTGGTGCACCCAGGTGAACCTCAACTGCCAGGATCCTCTTTTCCACCTTACGGGTCACCGCGCACGGCAAACACGCAAGTGTACTATTAGGGACTACTACAAACAAAGGACAGCAACAAAAGTGTACCCATAACGGAGGGACAGGACCGCTATCAACAACAAAAAAGAGGGAAGAACAGAAGAAGAAAAAAGTTGCGACTGTCCTTCCTTCATAATAGTCCCTAAATGAATCACCCAGCCGGGTACACAACCGACTGGTGCGTGCTCGGGTTTCCCTGGGTTCGCCAATTCCCAAAGAACTTTGGAATGCAATTGCGATAAACAACGACTTTCCAACGTTCCCCCTGGGGGCAAGATGTTTATTAATGTAGAAAGGACTGTCACCGTTGAAATTGCCAGATATTTTATTCATGATCAAATATTTTTTACATGGAGTAACACTTGCCGAGTCATTGCCAAATAGTAAATTGAAATTTTCATCTTTACGCCCTCTCTTAGAGGGAGGGCTGGTTAATGAAGGGAAATTATTCATAATAGTTGTTATAAAGTTCATCACCCGTGCTCCCCGCCCACCACGGAGCCCAACAAGGGGACGATGACCGCAAACCGGTACAGAGCGCCAGGGCTACACAGGGATATAGTCAGCTCCAAAGACGGCGCTACTCCATCAAAAGACACTGGCTCACCCCGCCGGAATACTAAATATCCACGACGTTAGTCGATTGACTAGACTGGTTTAGGTCTAGCCGCCCGTTTACAGCGAAGCGGAGGCCAAAGCAGTGTGTTGGTGCACTCAGGCGAACCTCAACTGCCAGGATCCTCTTTTCCGCCTTACGGGTCACCGCGCACGGCAAATACGCAGGTGTACTATTAGGGACTACTACAAACAAAGGACAGCAACAAAAGTGTACGACAAGACCGCTAACAACAACAAAAAAGAGGGAAGAACAGAAGAAGAAAAAGTTGCGACTGTCCTTCCTTCATAATAGTCCCTAAATAAATCACCCAGCCGGATACACAACCGACTGGTGCGGGCTTGGGCCAATGGGTCGCCAAGTCCCAAAGAACATTGGAATGCAATTGCGATAACTCAACAACGACATTCCAATGTTCCCCCTGCGGGGATTTTTAAAAGAAACCGGTCTTGACCGGTTAATATAATTTTATTTATTTATATACATTTAGGCCCCTTTACAACCTTTATGATTTTTTCTTTCTATCTTACTATATTATGACACATTTTATCTGTACTTATAATTGTTTTACTTTGTTGTGTGTCAATTTTTGATTTTGCTTTCGTTTTTATTTACATTTATTGTTTTAGACGCTAATAACCTCAGTTGTTGAGCGTCTATAATTTACAATTAAATTCAATTAAATTCCAATTTGGATCAAGTTACGATAAAATGGTAAACTGATATACTATTTTTGAAGGAAATTTAATTTTTTACAGCTTATTTTTGTAAAATGAAAGGTTGAGGCGCTAGAGAAAAAAATTCGGCAAAAAATGTGGTGCTAAAAATATTTTTTCGAAAAATAGAGGCTTTCAGAAGCGTGTAACTCGTTAACGGTTGGAGATCGAAAAAACTTCAAGTATACAAAATGTAGGAAATTTTGTCAGCTACAATTTTCATGCATTGAATTTTTTCGAGATATATGCGAAAAATCAAAAAAAGGGATCTTTGAAGTACCTCCCCCTCTCTTGCGCCCACCCGAGGGTCAAGGACTTTTAATATGTTTTTTTACTAACCAGTCCAAACAAAGTCTCGAAGTCGGTTTTTGCGCTTTTTGACTTTGCGGCTAGGTTCATTCGTTGACTAGACTATATATTATGTTTTGTTCTGTTTTGATCTGATACAAGAATTTTTATACTTGTATAGTCTGGTGTGTGTATTTTGTAAGCAATTGCAACGCAAAATGGTTACTCGTACCATTAAATGGTACGTGTAGCAGATCGCGTGTCTGTACTGCCAGCTGCAGCAGGATGAAAGAGTCCTGCTTGATACACTTATGAGCGGAAATTTGTCCTTCTAGAAGGACATTGTACCTCTGTATAAAAGTAGGTACCTACAGAAGCGCTACTAGCCGGACAAGCGCTTGTACAATGTACACTCTATCATTAAAAAAATGTGTGGAACCTTTTTTTACACTCTTTTGTTGGCAAAGTTTTGCACTGCGACCTGTGTTTTTTTAATTATTTCCATCGTTAGAAATTCTCATTTACCTAAATTGTTACATTTAATAAATTGTGCTATGTTTATTATATTTACATTGTTACAGATTTTTCTTAATGATAAATTATTATGATATACATACATAATATGTATATAAAGTATCAACAGAACAAATTTAAATAAAGAAATTATCTCTCACTTGTCTAATGTCAACGCAATTTTCTCCAGGTTGGAAGTAATTTGTTGTTACACTTAACAGCTATAAAACTAATGTGTTTGATCTGTGCTCACAGTGCTGTCTGCCGATTACGTTACTCTGCTACTGCGGTGTAACTTCTCATGTCATGTTAAAAGTCTTTGTAGTTAATTTGTTTTGTAAATGAATTGAATAATAACTGAGTAAACATAAAATTAGAAAAATGAGTGAAGAGTGTTACAATGAATCGTTGACAATGGAATTGGGCGCAGAAGCAGATCCCGTTCAGTTAAAATCTAACAATATCGATTTGAATTTACGACTGAAAGATCAGACCAGGACAATCAAAACAAAAGTTTATAAACGGCGGTGGTTCATATTGCTAATATTCGTATCGTACGCGTGTTTTAGTGCGATACAATGGATACAATATTCTATTATTACAAATATCATAATGCGCTATTATAATGTGAGTGCCTTGGCTGTTGATTATACCTCAATGATCTTTATGATTACGTACATACCGTTTATATTTCCAGCCTCTTTTATAATGGACAAAATGGTGAGTGACACACTATGTAATAGGTACTTATTAAGTTGAAAAAAAAATTTGTTAGGTTAAGTACTTATTATATAAATGCCCATGAAATATTCATTTTTTTCTAATGTATAGTGTTTAGTGTGAAAATTACTAAGGCGCTGGTCTCTCTGAACAACCGTCGCCGATCGCCGACGACCGACACGGACAAGTCGCGCGCGACGTACGTATGGTATACCTATGGGAAATGCATAGGGCTGGTCTGTCTGGCCGGTCGCGTGCGACGTTCATTCAACCGGCGAGAGTCAGCCGCTGCACGCGTTGCGCGGTCGCTATCATTTCGGAGCATAGCGACGTGCAGAAACGCGCGCGTGTGTGAAGTGTGGTAGTTTTAAAAATGGCTTTTACTAAGGAGAATGATATGCTGATCGAATTTATCAAAAGCAATTCTGCTTTATATGATGCGTCACATTCCGACTATAAAAATAATATTAATATTTATGCAATATGCAAACCCTAATGGCTTAATGTAACCGCTAATTTTTGGGAGGGCGAAATAGACCGGGGGTATTTATCGGTTGGCTGTTTTGTGATGTAATGTTCAATCAAACTTATCACGCTAAAAAATTGTTCTCGAGAAAGTCTAAAAAATTCGATAAATTTTGTATTGTTACATTTTTTAAATGTTTGTCCACCAAGTTGTGAAATGTTCCTTCGTTATCTCTTTTTTGGAACATTTCATGTGCTTTTTGTCTTTTTCTTGGCAAAATCATCACTTCATCGTCTTCTGTTTCTTCCAAAAGTAAAAAAGATAAAATTTTTGTATTCATTTTGACTGCGGAAAATCCAAATACGTGAAACGCCCGCTGCAGACTTGACGAGACTGTCAGTGCCAATTCAGAGAGACCATAGGCACGCCACCGGCGACGTCTAACACACACGCCGTGACGTCACTGCACGACCATAACCTTAGGTACTATTGTATTTTCTTATAGGTATGGGCAGATACCCTATTAAACATCAAATTCAAACGTGACAAAACATTTACAGAATACTATTTAAGTGGGTTTGAGAATAGCCGATGGCTCAGACATTAACCAACTCCCAGTTCCCAGGTTCATCTGAGAACTGGTAAAAGTACCTATCAATGAACTATTAAAGTTATCGTTTACGTGCAGTATCTACACCCCAAATTCCATCCATTTTTTGGCTATTTTGAGTGATTAAATCGTTAACTTTGTTGAAAACAGACGTTCCATATTATTTTTTAGAAATTTCGCAATAGGGGTTATTTAAGTAACAAATTGAACATCTAGTCATGGCACTGTAAAGTACCTATAACTGACAACTCAGCCAGCGCGATTCTGGAATAGGATGACCCGAAAATGGCAGAAAAAAATTTTTTTCCATATTTTTACGGAGGTAGTAAAGAAAAGTTGTCTTAGCAGTGCAGTGAATTTTTAAAAACAACAAGGCAGGTTGTAGGCTATTGATTATGTCATATAGAAAGGAACTAAGACGTTAACGGGTTTTTATTGCAGGAATCGGTCAATGGGTCATTTAAGGAGAAAAAACCGCGGAGTGCTATTAAATTAGAGGGTGGAAATTAGAGATAGTGGTGAAAATGCACCCTTTTCCGTTTTTTCAATGTATCTCGCAAACGAAGCAAAATTTCGATATATGTACTTTATTTGAAACTTTTTGTAGAGAATTGAATTTCCCATCGAAATGGCTTATTTAAAAAAATTTAAAACATTTTTTTATGCCAAAAATGTTGAAACAAAAAGAAAAAAACTGCCAAAATTTCGATTTTTTGACTTTTTTTGCTTTTTTGCCTATAACTTTTTTTGGGTCAGAGATAGGTATAGGCATTGCTTTGTAGAGAAAAAGTAGACAAAATTTCCTTTAAAATGCTGGGTCGAAAATTTTTTTGGGTTAAACATTAACCGAAATATGGCCACTCGAACTAGCTTTTTTTTCGATTTTTATCCCTCTTATACAGATATTGTTTTCATTCTCATTTTAATGAAAAATTATTATTTTACTCACTAAAAAAAGGTATTTTAAGTTTATTGGTTGACTAGACCCGTGGCTTCGACCACGTATATTTTGATTTACGATTTATTATCCCCCACGCGAGAAATTCTCCTCCTGCGAAGCGAAACCGGGCTGGTGGTGTTTATTCCCTCGAATTTTATTAATACACCAGCCGTTACCCGTGGCTTCGCCCACGTATATTTCAATTTATGATTTATTATCCTCCCGCGATGCCGGGCTGGCGGTGTTTATACGCTCGAATTTTATTAATACTTTACACACTCGCTTCGCTCGTTCGCTCGAATATTATTAATACATTACTCAATCGCTTCGCTCGTTCGCTCCCGAGTGCTACGGATATATGATTTAATAATAAATTACTCACTCGCTTCGCTCGTTCGCTCGTTCGCTCGGGTGGTATGAATTTATGATTTATTAATATATTACTCACTCGATTCGTTTGCTCGCTCCAGTTATTACAGCTGTTCGCCAGTCACACTAAAACTCAAAAACAGCTTGACTGATTAATTTTTTTTTCTTTTAAACCACCCCTGTAATAGAGCAAACAAAACAAAAAAAATTATTCAAATCGGTCAAGCCGTTTTTGAGTTTTAGCGAGACTAACGAACAGCAATTGATTTTTATTGTATAGAAGATAAACTGAAAATACCTTTTTTTATTGAGTAAAATGATAATTTTTTCAACAAAATGAGAATGAAAACAATATCTATATAAAGCTGTGTCCACTTGAGAGAAAATCTCGAGATTAGTCTCTGCAGGGTGTTGTCCATTTGAGATCACTTTCGCTCTCGAAACAGTTGTTTGAACTCGACAGAGACTCCAATCTCGTGACCAGGAAAACTTTATGTCGACTTGAGAGTCAACTCGCAGTCATTCGCAAGTTTTTTATTTTTGCCATTTTATTTTTTTTTTTTCGAAATTTTTTTTTATCTTTTGAATGGCTGAACCGATTCGGATGAAATTTATACTAGTTATAAATAATATTAGAAGGTATTTGTAAAAAAAGTAACTATAGAATCTGATCACGGAAACATAAAAAAATGCATGAATATTTCTAGATTTTTTTTAATCCTTTTAAAGTTCTGGCACAACTACGAAAATTTTTTTGTAGAATCTTGGGATAGCTTTTTACCACAAATATTTTTTTCAAAACGATCAAATGGGTACGCGATACCTAAAAAAATAAAATGTGTTTTTTTATTTTACCAAATTATGATACATTGAGGATAATAGTTGAAACTCTTTGAAAAAGCAGATTGAATTTTTGGGTGCGTGAAGTTAGCCTGGAAAAAAAATTTTTGTTTAAAAAAAATTAGAGGGGGTAAAACGAAATCAATTGTGGGGAAAATGTGGTCTAACGATGGACCATTGATTCAGCCGTTTCCCCCCCAGCTCGGATTTTTTTCCGGGCTAACTTCACACATTTACAAATTCAATCTGCTTTTTCAATGAGTTTCAACTTAATCCTCAGTGTATCATAATTTAATAAAATAAAAAAAACCTTTTATTTTTTTAGGTATCGCGTACCCATTTGATCGTTTTGAAAAAATTATTTGTGGTAAAAAGTCATCCCAAGATTCTACAAAAAAATGTTCGTAGTTGTGCCAGAACTTTAAAAGGGTTAAAAAAATCTGGTACAAGCTTGTCAAGGTTCTTCTCGCTCATTTTGAGAAATTATAATATTTATTGCGAATAAAAATTAACTTCAGTCACTTGAAAAAGTCTCAGGTCTTCCAACATTGACGGAAGACTTGAGACTAGGTCACGAGAGCGGGAATGAGCATGTCCACTTGTGACACGGGCAGTCTCTGATACCGGCACCTGCTTGTGTCCGAGACTGGTCTCAGGCCCTTATCCATTTGTGAGTCTAGTCTCGAGACTACTCTCGAGACTGTTTTGTTTCAAGTGGACACTTAGCATAAGAGGGATAAAAATCGAAAAAAAAGCTATGTTCGAGTGGCCATATTTAACCCAAAACATTTTTCGACCCAGCATTTTAAAGAAAATTTTGTCTGCTTTTTGTATGGAAGTTCGTTCATTTTTGAAGTTAGGAGCATGAAATTTTGCACAAGAGTTCCTTATATAACGTAGATGAGCAATGATGTATTAATAAAATTCGAGCTAACGGGTGAAGCGAGTGAGTAATGTATTAATAATATTCAAGTGAACGAGCGAAGCGAGTGAGTAATGTATTAATAATATTCGAGCGAACGAGTGAAGCGAATGAGTAATGTATTAATAATATTCGAGCGAACGAGCCAAGCGAGTGAGTAATGTATTAATAATAATATTCGAGCGAACGAGCGAAGCGAGTGAGTTATGTATTATTAATATTCGAGCGAACGAACGAAACGAGTGAGTAATGTATTATTAATATTCGAGCGAACGAACGAAGCGAGTGAGTAATTGTATTAATAAAATTCGAGCAAATAAATCAAACAATTAATAATATTCGAGCGAACGAGCCAAGCGAGTGAGTAATGTATTATAGTCCAGTCACGAGAGCTTAAAAAGGTAGGCCCACCTTGTGTTTTGTGCAGCAAATGATTTTATTTTTTTGTGTCAAATCCAAGTTTGCGACCTTTAAAACAGGGCGGAGGAGTTTTGGTGGGCTAGAAACCACGATTTACTTCAAAATGCACTAGTCAAGTATGTTTTTGTTCCTATTTTTACCGACTCTACAGAACTTAGAAAAACAAAAAAAAAAACTCGGGTCGCAGTGCCAAACCCTGCCGACAATATAGTGTATTTGCTAATACAGGCATTGTGGCTTTGTTATGTGAATAGTGAACTTAAGTTTGTTTTTTGACAAAATAAAAAATTTAACCCCTTAATACATCCCTTAAAATAATTAAATTTTTCTAAATTTCAATATTAGACATGGATTTTATCAGTACAACATCTGCACCAAATTAAATACACCCTTCCATAAGTAAATTCGTATCATCAAACTAGTGTTTTCATAAAATTTGAAAGTCTGGTCCTGTCGGGCCGATTTTATTAAAATTTTAGCAGCACATTTTAATCTTTAATAAAGAGTTAAATTTCAATTTTGAAACGATTCTGACAAATTTTTCGGTATTTTTGGGCCCAAAAACTTTTTGGAACACCTAAATACAACCCTTAAATAGATTTCGTGCGGAAATGGGTTCCAATGTGTGTACCAAATTTCGTTTCAATCGATTAAGTCTGTCGAGAGTTATCGTGTACACACACACATATATACAGTGCGAGTTTTTACTTCCCACCTCTACTATGGTAGGGAAGTAATGGATTCAGTCCGAAAACAATATTTCGAGATTTTAACAGATTTTCACGTTTTGAGACCCTAGCAATCGTTTAAGATCATTTTCTGACTGATGTCTGTATGTGTGTGTGTATGTGTGTATGTGTGTATGTGTGTGTGTGTGTATGTGGTCAATTTTTCGCCTTCGATATCTTAAGAACGGAACAACATACGGGCATGCCGATTGTTCTATTGTGTTTATCAGCCTTTAACTTAGATCTGATTAGATTTTGAGTCAAATCGGTTCAGTGGATCCTGAGATATTCAAAAAAACGTCCTCAATGTCACGTATTAACATAGGTAAAAAAAAATATAAATGAATTCTAGATGTTATAATATGAAAAAAATGTAAATATTTTTTTTCTCTAAAATGTATAGTTTTCGAGAAAAAAAATATTTTACTAAAAAAAATAAAAATTGTACGTAAATCAAGGTAACCATGATTTTTGCTATATTAAGCTAGCCATCAATAGATCACCAAACAAAAAAGAGGGCCATGCTTTTTTCAAAGAATAAAAATTAAATTGTGTTTTAAAGACCACCAACAGCTAAGGTTATTTGGGCCTAGTCAAAGAATAAAAAAAAAGAGTGTTTATTTTTTGCAAATATTTACTAGGTGGGAAGTATAGGACTGGTCATCAGTCGAATTTTTTCAAAACGTACATAGGCTGTTTCACAGTTTGAAATCGTGGTACAGATATTGTTAGAAACTATGGAAACGAATGTTTTTATTTACAATTTATTATTATTGAGTTGTGATAATAAATTTTATAAGTTCAGAGATTAATTTAATACAACAATGAGAGTTGAGTTTTTTGTGGTTATAATATAATAATTATTAAAATAGACAATATTAGCCAAACCACAAATAAATACTTTTCTTATCTTAACGTAATCAGTCGGCGAACATGCCATCGTGATGTTAATCGTCAAACAATTAAGATATACAAGGAAAAAATCAAAGACCACTGTCAGGACTGAACCCGAAATTCCCAGTTTCCGGCTGGTTGAGTTACCTTACTCACACAGTGCCCCGAGAGTGGGATCTGTTCTCTTCCTATATATACCTATTTCAACACTAAATCACACTTCATGCGAGAGCGGATTTAATTTTTAAGTTATAAATATAACTAATTAACTCATCAGTCGATACTCGACCGTTTTTTAAATACAACAATGAGAGTTGAGTTTTTTGTGGTTATAATATAATAATTATTAAAATAGACAATATTAGCCAAACCACAAATAAATACTTTTCTTATCTTAACGTAATCAGTCGGCGAACATGCCATCGTGATGTTAATCGTCAAACAATTAAGATATACAAGGAAAAAATCAAAGACCACTGTCAGGACTTGAACCCGAAATTCCCAGTTTCCGGCTGGTTGAGTTACCTTACTCACACAGTGCCCCGAGAGTGGGATCTGTTCTCTTCCTATATATACCTATTTCAACACTAAATCACACTTCATGCGAGAGCGGATTTAATTTTTAAGTTATAAATATAACTAATTAACTCATCAGTCGATACTCGACCGTTTTTTAAATACAACAATGAGAGTTGAGTTTTTTGTGGTTATAATATAATAATTATTAAAATAGACAATATTAGCCAAACCACAAATAAATACTTTTCTTATCTTAACGTAATCAGTCGGCGAACATGCCATCGTGATGTTAATCGTCAAACAATTAAGATATACAAGGAAAAAATCAAAGACCACTGACAGTGGTCTTTGATTTTTTCCTTGTATATCTTAATTGTTTGACGATTAACATCACGATGGCATGTTCGCCGACTGATTACGTTAAGATAAGAAAAGTATTTATTTGTGGTTTGGCTAATATTGTCTATTTTAATAATTATTATATTATAACCACAAAAAACTCAACTCTCATTGTTGTATTTAAAAAACGGTCGAGTATCGACTGATGAGTTAATTAGTTATATTTATAACTTAAAAATTAAATCCGCTCTCGCATGAAGTGTGATTTAGTGTTGAAATAGGTATATATAGGAAGAGAACAGATCCCACTCTCGGGGCACTGTGTGAGTAAGGTAACTCAACCAGCCGGAAACTGGGAATTTCGGGTTATAGTCCTGACAGTGGTCTTAGATTAATTTAATATTTTTTCTATAAAAAATGTACACTGTGGAAGAAAAGGTTCGTATGTACAATAATTTGTATTCTGGAGGAAATAGTTGTCGGCAAGTCTCTGCGTTATTTAGTGTGCAGTTTTGCAGGCAGACCAGATAGATATCAACAATGTCTATACCACGATTTTAAATTGTGAAACAGTCTATGTACGCTTTGAAAAAATTCGACTGATGACCAGTCCTATACTTCCCACCTAGTAAATATTTGCAAAAAATAAACACTTTTTTTTTTTTTGACTAGGCCCAAATAACCTTAGCTGTTGGTGGTCTTTAAAACACAATTTAAATTTTATTCTTTGAAATAAGCATGGCCCTCTTTTTTGTTTGGTGATCTACTGATGGCAAACTTAATATAGCAAAAATCATGGTTACCTTGATTTACGTACAATTTTTATTTTTTTTAGTAAAATATTTTTTTTCTCAAAAACTAAACATTTTAGAGAAAAAAAATATTTACATTTTTTTCATATTATAACATCTAGAATTCATTTATATTTTTTTTTACCTATGTTAATACGTGACATTGAGGACGTTTTTTTGAATATCTCAGGATCCACTGAACCGATTTGACTCAAAATCTAATCAGATCTAAGTTAAAGGCTGATAAACACAATAGAACAATCGGCATGCCCGTATGTTGTTCCGTTCTTAAGATATCGAAGGCGAAAAATTGACCACACACACACACACATACACACACACATACACACACACACACATACACACATACACACACACACACACACATACAGACATCAGTCAGAAAATGATCTTAAACGATTGCTAGGGTCTCAAAACGTGAAAATCTGTTAAAATCTCGAAATATTTTTTTCGGACTAAATCCATTACTTCCCTACCATAGTAGAGGTGGGAAGTAAAAACTCACACGGTATAAACATTTTTAAAAATTGTGCCAAATTGTTCAGGAGGCTTTGAAACGTCGAGAAATTTTGGTCCGACCCCTAGGTCCCGCCATCCGACCGACGCCAATAGTGTATGTGCCATGTTATGGCAAATACACTAAAAATAAACTCTTTTTAGGCGCGATCTAAGCGAAGCTAGAAGCGCCTATATACACTCGCTTTGTCTGTACGTCTGTGAATCGGTCATGCTTTTTTGTGTCACGCGTACAGCCCAAACGGATGAACCAATTTTCAAAAATTTTTTTTTGTTCGATTCCTCTCGGGGTCTATTTGATCCTAACGATTTTTGAATTTATGCCCCAGAGGGGAGCAAATTAGAAAAAAACGGTGTTTTTTTGCTTATAGTTTGCTCAATTTAAGTCAGATCGATTCGAAACCTGTCTTAAACGAAAGAGGAGAAAATTCTTGATAGATTTTATGTATAATATTGTGTCAACACAGTTTTTTTATGCAGATTTATATCCAAATACAAATATATAAATGCGACTTTATCTTATAAATCGCGAACTTGTTTCGGTTGTTGTCCTTGTCTGTTGTACAGTGTGGTATGGAAATTGGAAGATAGCGTATGCTCTGTCTTATATTGCGTTATTTTAATATAGTTATTCCATTTTTTGACTGCTGATGTTTGAATTTAAGTTTAAAAACCATGGCCTACTGAGTTACAATGACTTGTAACTAATTATTGATGTCGATCGGATGGCGAGACCTAGGGATCGGACCAAAATTTCTCGACGTTCGTACCTTCCCGAACAATTTGACTTTCTCTGTCTGTATATCCCTTTGTACGCTTATAACTCGAGAACCACTGATCCGATTTACATGATTTTTTTTCAAGTAAATAACAAAATATGTTGCGACCGACTGAGTTGAAATTTTGCACACATGTATAGTTCCGGTGACAATACAATATTATAGTAACTAGCTGACCGACCCGGTTTCGCCCGGGTGTAAATCATACTTTTGGATTTTCACTCACTTCCCGTGATCCAATTGAGTTGAAATTTTGCACACATGTGTAGCTCCGGTGACAATACAATATTATGGTAACTAGCTGACCGGCCCGTTATTTGAGAGTTTCATAGGACACAAAAAAATAAAATGACGTCAGATTTCAAAATGGTGGCAATATGTACTTTTTTGTAAAAATTATTCGATCTTTTTGAAAATTGATATTGACGAGTTTTATAGAACGCAAAAAAATAAAATGACGTCATATTTTAAAATGGCGGCCATAGGTATATACTTCTTTGTAAAAATTACCCGATCCTTTTGAAAATTGATATTTGAGAATTTAATCAGACACAAAAAAATAAAATGGCGTCAGATTTCAAAATGGCGGTCAAATAATAACTTTTTAATTGTATTGTTTATATCTTTGATAAATTCGGTTTTATATACAATGCGTAAGAAGCATAGCTTCTGTCGAGTGTCTTACGACACCTCATGACTTTTTTTGTTTAGCAGGTTCCGAGTTACGCTTGATAGTCAACCGTTGCTATGGAAAATTGTTTAAGAAATTCACTTTACTATTTTTTCTATGTAATCCAATACATATTTACATTAGGTCTTATGGCCATAGCCTACTACAAAATTGATCTTCTCAGTGTTATTTTCCCTATGTTCGGTAAAACCGTTTACACATAATACCTACATGAATATCGCGCCTTGTAATTACTTGTATGTTCCAAAATTTTTTTGTTTGAAGGCGCTAATCTCAGGAACTGCCAATCTGTAAAAGAAGCAAAGTAGTAATCAATGAGACCTTATACGAGTTTTTTAAAAATTCAATCCCAAAGGGTGAAAACGGAAGTGTAGGATTTATTGTTATAACAAAAAATCCTACACCCACGTTTTACCCCCTTTGGGATTGAATTAAAAAAAAAAATCGAATAGCCTATAACCTTCCTTAATAAACGGGCTATCTAACAAAAAAAAAATTTTTAAGTCGGACTTGTAGTTCCTGAGATTAGCGCGTTCAAACAAAAAAAGAGTTTATATTTTTTTGTTTGAACGCGCTAATCTCAGGAACTAGCAATCCGATTTGAAACATTTTTTTTTGTTAGATAGCCCGTTTATTAAGAAAGGTTATAGGCTATTCGAGTTTTTCAATAGTTAAAAGTTTGAAACAATGCTTTTTTCATTTTGGTAAATTTTGTAGAGCCGGTAAAAATGGGAACATAAACATATTTGACTAGTGCATTTTGAAGTAAATTTTGTGCCCTTTAATTTTGAATTGGGCCATTTTTTCGATAGGACCAGCCGTTTCCATATTATAAGCAAGAAACCGAAAAAAGTGCAAAAAAATCGTGGTTTTTAGCCCACGAAAACTCCCCCGCCCTGTTTTAGAGGTCGCAAACTTGGATTTGACATCTCCTAAACATGCTTGAGGACACAAAAAAATAAAATCATTTGCTGCACAAAACGCAAGGTGGACTTCCTCTCGTGACTGGACTATTAATAAAATTCGAGCGAACGAGCCAAGCGAGTGAGTAATGTATTTATAAAATTCGAGCGAAGAAACACCACGAGCCCGGGTTCGCTTCGCAGGAGGAGAATTTCTCGCATGCGGGATAATAAATAGTAATTTGAAATATACGTGGGCGAAGCCACGGGTAACGGCTAGTCAACCAATAAACTTAAAATACCTTTTTTATTGAGGAAAATAATAATTTTTTCAACAAAATGAGAATGAAAACAATATCTGTATAAGAGATAAAAATCGAAAAAAAGCTATGTTTGAGGGGCCATATTTCGGTCAATGTTTAACCCAAAAAAATTTTCGACCCTGCATTTTAAAGGAAATTTTGTATACTTTTTTTTCTACAATGCAATGCCTATACCTACCTATCTCTGACCCAAAAAAAGTTATAGGCAAAAAGGCAAAAAAAGTAAAAACATTTTTGGCATACAAAAAATATTTTTAAATTTTTTTTAAATAAGTCATTTCGATGGGAAATTTAATTCTCTACAAAAAGTTTCAAATAAAGTATATCGGAATTTTGCTTCGATCGCGAGATATATTGAAAAAATTGAAAAGGGAGCATTTTCACCTCTATCTCCAATTTTCACCCTCTAATTTAAATGACCCAATGACTGATTCCTGCAATAAAAACCCGTGAATGTCTTAGTTCCTTATTGCCCTGTATTTTTGAACATAATCAATAGTCTATTTAGTCCAGTAATTTTAGATTTTCACTACAGAAAAATTTCCAGTTAGCTGATTTTTTAGTGTATTTGCCATATGGCACATACACTATTGGCGTCGGTCGGATGGTGGGACCTAGGGGTCGGACCAAAATTTCTCGACGTTTCATGGCCTCCTGAATACTTTGGCACCATTTTTGGTTATGACTATATATATATATATATATATTGTTAGGGTAGGGTCGCAATGTTAATAATAAAAAATCAAAATAAGTCAAATTCAAATTTCAAGAGTATTTATTGGTCCACACTATACAGCACATCTGCAACCGTTCAATCTGTATTCTAGACTTCTTGTGTAAGCGGTTCCCTTGTTCCCTGTTGCCACGCAATGCTTATCATCTTAGACCCTCTACGTCTCCCGTCTGCTTCGTCCCGATCCGATTGACCAATCAGGTTCAGATCTCATGCGTTTTGACAAACCACAGAGAACCCGCAGACACGCTCACAACAATTGCTACAAGGTCCTATTTTTCTAACATTCGGCTAATCCTGACATAGGAGCGACCTCGCGACTTTGTTCTCTTCTGTGGTACACTGGACCACTCTGCTGAAAAACAACAACATTTTACTAATTTTGCATAATAAAGTTAATTTGCGGTTCGTTGGACCACACCACAGTGCACTGGACTGTGAAAAACATACACTAGACTTCTATATAATACACTGGACCATAAAGGAAGTATACTGGACTTCCGTATGGTACACTTGACCAACGCTCATGAATAGTACACTGGACTATTCCTCGGTACACTGGACCAATGCTCGCTAATGGTTCACTGGACCATGCCTCGCTAATGGTTCACTGGACCATGCCTCGGTACACTGGACCGAAAATGAAGTACACTGGACTTGAACTGTGGCAGCACACTCGACCTGTGTCAGCACACTTGACCTGTGACAGCACACTTGATCTGTCTACAATACATATCAAGTACCACCCTGTACAGAAAAACACAAGAACATTTTAACGATTATACTTTATTTTACTACAAACTACAAGTACGTTGTCTATTATGACACGGTTTTAAATTTATAACTCTCAAATACTTTATACAGAGGTTAATTGTGGTTTAAACAGTCTAAGGCGGTCACTTGCTACTATGCCTTTAAAACGTCTTTTGTCTTTGGAAAATGATACTACTCTATAACGATCATTTCCCAACTCTTCCACTATCTGAACGGGACCAGTATATTTTGGCACCAACTTCCCACTCGTTAAACCTTTGATCAATAATTTTCTTTCCACCAACATAACATCTCCTGCTTTATATTGTTTGGCCTTGGCTCGACGCTTATCGTAATACGTTTTCATCTTTTTGGCAGCTAGGTCACATCGTTTCTTTTCTTCAGTTCTGATTTTTTTTAAGTCTGCTCTTTTTCTATTGTGTAGTCTGATTTCACATTCCATTGCTGGTCTAAAACCGTAGAGAAGTTCACTTGGAGCCTCGCCTGTAGTGGCATTTACTGTCGAATTGATGCCCCGTTGAACTTTGTACAATTCTTTGTCCCATTTATCATGTTGACTTTCAATACTAGCTGTTAACGATTCCAGTATTGTTCTGTTAGACCGTTCTATTTGTCCATTACTGCGCGGTGATGCAATTGTATTTTTCACATGTTTAATGGAATATAGGTCACACAATTGTTTAAATTCACGACAATCGAATGCTCTTCCTCTGTCTGTAATGATTCTTTTTGGCGGGTGCACTAATTTAATTAATTGCTCTAATTTTTGACAAGCGTGTTTACTACTAGTGTCGGGCACTGCTTCCACCCAAACAAATTTAGTAAAACCATCTATTACTGCCAAAATTTGTGTATTTCCCGATTGTGTCTTACAAAATGGTCCTATATGATCCATGTGTAGAGTGTGGAATGGTTCAGCTACTTTATCTATCGGGTGTAACTCACATTGTCTTTTGCCAGTGTGTCCTTTTGAAACCGTACACGCGATACAGTTACTAACGAACTTTTTTACAAAACTTTTCATATCATTAAACCAGTACGTGTTTTTGAATGCTTCCAAAGTTCGTTGCCAACCCGGATGTCCATTGTCATCGTGAAACATTTTTACGACTCTCCATCTGACATCTCTTGGGATTAAAATTTTTGGGATACCATTAACTTCCTTACACACTTTATTATCATGCAAGCTGTAGCTGTCTTCAGCTTCTTTATTCAAAATTTGTTGTTTAATCAGTTATCTTCGTCTTGAGCTTGAACTCCACAAACCCAGTCTCCAGTCTTAATCATAAGGGCTGTAATAGGATTTCGGCTTAAAGCATCCACATGACACATCTGAGTGCCCGGTCGATGTTCCACTGTAAATTCAAAATCTTGCATTGCTAACCACCACCGCCCTATTCTTGGCGACATATCTTTCTTTGTCCACGTCAACCTCATGGCATTACAGTCAGTTATGATAGTAAAATGTCTGCCATAAAGAAAATTGCGAAATCGTTTTACCGCTTCGTACACTGCTAGAGTTTCTAACTCATAACTATGATACCTGGTTTCAGCATCACACGTTTGTCGACTCATAAAAGCCACAGGTTTCCAAGCGTTATCATTTTCTTGTTTTTGCATTAAAACGCCACCTATACCTAACTTGCTTGCATCTGTGTGCAGTTGTGTTTCAGCTTTTGGATTGAATATTGCAAGTGTTGGGGCACTTACTGAGTTATTTTTGAGCTGTACAAACGCTCGATTTTGTTCATCTTGCCAAACCCATTTTATGTCTTTTTTCAGTAGCATTGTCAGTGGTTTAATTTTTAATGCGAACCCTTTTATGTATTTTCTAAAATATGAAGCTAGTCCAACAAACTGTCTAACTTGATGCACATTTGTTGGTGTAGGAAATTCTTTTACTGCCTGTAGTTTATTGGGTGAAGGTACTAAACATCCTTTTCGTATTTCTGTTCCTAAATATTCTACCGAATTTTTCAAAAATTCACACTTTTCCAAATTAAGTGTCAGTCCAGCCCTACCTAATAATTTTAGCACTTCTTCTAAACGTTCTAACCCTTCGTGTTCTGTTTTGGAGACAATAAGAATATCGTCTAAATATACCATGACGTATTGATGTATCAGGGGTTCTAACGCCATATTAATCGCACGCTGAAATACAGCGGGTGCATTTGACAATCCAAAAGGCATCCTTTTGTAGTGAAAGTGTCCGTCTGCGGTAATAAACGCAGTATATTTCTGGCTATCTTTTGCCATTCTAATTTGGTGAGAGCCAGATTTTAAGTCAAGTGTCGTAAATATTGTATTATCAGAAAGTCTGTCGAGTAAGTCTTCTATTAATGGCAGAGGATATCGATCTTTTATTGTTATTTGATTTAATTTTCGGTAGTCCACTACCATTCTAAAATCGCTTGTTTTCTTTTTAATTAAAAGAATTGGACTACTATATTGAGAAATAGTCGGTTCTATTATGTCTTTGTTTAAAAGATCACTTATAATTTCACGAACTTTTTCTCTTTCAAATAAGGATAGACGATAGGGTTTATACACAACTGGAATAGATGACGTAAGTTCAATATGCATTTCAATGTTAATGTTACTTAAAAGATAAACATTTTCTCCAAAACACTCGGGATGTCGTTCAATAAGCTGACTAACATTTTTGTTTAACTGTTTATTATCATTATGATTACAAGAGCCTCGCGCTAAGCACATATTTTTATCGACTTCTAACTTTTGAATGAATGAATTGTAAATTATAGACGCCCGACAATTGAGGTCATTAGCGTCTAAAACAATAAATGTAAATAAAAACAAATGCAAAATCAAAAATTGACACACAACAAAACAAAACAATCACAAGTACAAATAAAATGTGTCATACAATACAATGTGGTAAGATATAGAGTAAAAAAGCATAAAGGCTGTAAAGGGGTCCAAATGTACACAAATAAATAAAATCAAATAAACCGGTCAAGACCGGTTTCTTTTAAAAATCGAAACAGCAGATCGACATTGTCAGGATCATTTCCTAAAACAACCGACAGATCACCTGACAATCCGATCTGCTGTCGTGTGTCCCTAAACTGGACACATTCAATTAAAATATGCGAAACGGTAACACGAGTGTCACACGTCTCACAGAGGGGCGGATCCTCACGAGCCATTAAGAAACCATGTGTCAATCTACAGTGACCGATGCGCAGCCGTGTAAGGACCACTTCCTCCCACCTGGAGGGACGGCAAGATGTGAACCATGGGTCAACTGTAGATTTTATAAATTTTAATTTGTTTTCATCGACAGCACTCCATTCATCCTTCCAGAGCTGCTGAACGGCTGAAATCAGTTCGCTCTTGAGGTCGTCACCAATAACGCAAAATACACTCTGACCGTTATTTGCAGCGCCCTTAGCTGCAGTGTCAGCTAGTTCATTGCCAGCAATTCCCATGTGGCCGGGAACCCAACAAAACCGGACAGTGGTTCCACCTCTTTTCAAAGAGTACAATTTGTCCTGAATTAAACAAATAAGAGGGTGGCTGGGATAGGAACGCTGCAATGCCTGAAGAGCACTCAAAGAGTCGCTGCAAATAACATATTTGTATGGACCGTGCACATGTCTCAAGGCCTGCAAAATTGCATATAACTCTGCAGTAAAAATACTGCACTCTTGAGACAACTTGTATCCAACACTGGCGTTATCGGTGACAAACGCGCTACCAACTCGGTTGAGAGACTTCGAGCCATCCGTGTAAACGGAACGGTAGTCTCGATTCTGATCCAGCCATGCCAGGAGCAGCTGGCGATAGAGTTCTGAAGTTGTTGTATTTCGAGGATGAATGGAAAGTGACATATCGATGACGGGCTGAGGAATAAGCCACGGGGGCACAGAATTACGGCCTACTTTAAGAGTTCTAGGAAGCGCCAAGTGAAGTTCATCTAAAAGAAGATTCAACCTGATACCGAGACGACGTGTTGCATTTCTTCTCCGTCTATACAGAGGAGAAAACCTTGGTTGAAATACGCAACTGTAAGTTGGATGATCAGGTTGACTACGGAGCTTAGAGACGTAAGATAGCATATTGCGTTTCCGCCGGATGTTCAGCGGAGGCTCTCCGCATTCAGCGGCAATGCTAACAACAGGACTGGATCGAAACGCTCCGGTTGACAATCGAATTCCGGCATGATGAACAGCGTTTAACGTCCTGATGTACGACTCACGCGCTGAGTCGTACACAATGCTACCGTAATCCAATTTAGACCGTACGACTGCACGATAAATTCGCAGCAAAACCGTACGGTCTGCACCCCACGTGGTACTGGATAAAATTTTTAAAATATTAAGAGAAGACATCGACTTCCTCTTTAAAATATTAAAATGAGCCTTCCAATTTAACGACCGGTCAAAAGTAAGTCCTAAAAACCGAGCAGTGTCTTGTATAGAAATCAAAGTGTCATAGAGATATAAGAATGGTTCCTGATAACAACTACGAATGCGGCAAAAGTGCACGCACTGGGTTTTCCTAACGGAAAATTTAAACCCGTTGTTGGTTGTCCAGTTCTGGATGCTATTAATGGCCAACTGCAGATGACGTTGTGCAGTACGAATGTACTTTGACGAGCAGTAGATCGCCAAGTCGTCAACGTAGAGCGATGACTCTACAGACGATGGAATGCTCTCAATTATGCCATTAATAGCGATGGTAAACAAAGTGACACTAAGAACCGAACCCTGTAGAACACCATTCTCTTGTGCAAAGACATTAGACAAAGCGTTGCCGATACGGACTTGGAAGTAACGCACGGATAAAAAATTATTAATAAAATTCCCAAGATGTCCTCTAATACCCCAATTGTGTAGTGTTCGGAGTATTCCATACCGCCATGTAGTGTCGTAAGCCTTTTCAATGTCAAAAAAAACCGCTACCAAGTGCTGCTTGTTAAGAAAAGCGTCCTGTATTGCGGACTCTAACCTGACTAGATGATCCATAGTCGAACGGTGCTTACGAAAGCCACACTGGGCATTCGTGATCAATCGTCTGGATTCGAGAATCCAAACCAATCGTCGGTTGATCATACGTTCGAGGAGTTTTGATAAACAGCTAGTCAGTGAAACAGGACGATAACTTAATGCTTGTTTTTGGTCTTTACCGGGCTTCAACAACGGCACTATAATAGAATTACATCAAGCGGTAGGAAACGTATTGTTGTACCAGATTAAATTAAACATCTTGAGAAGGAATTTCGATCCGGAGGGAGGTAGCTTTTTCAGAAATTGGTAATGAATATCGTCAGATCCTGGAGAAGTATCATGGCAATCATGCAAACTCGACTGTAGTTCCCACGAGGAGAAAGGTGCATTGTATTTCTCCTCATTTTGTGAGGAAAAGCTTAATGCAACTTTTCTGCTTGATTTTTCTGAGCAGAAAAACTCTCTAGATAGTTTGTGGAACTTGAAACTTTTGCCCTTGTATTGTGGACATTCTCTAGATCTTGCAGAATGACTTCTGTCGCAATTAACACAATGCGAAACCTTTTTGCACGGAATATCCTCATGCAAAGGTCGGCTGCAATTGTCACAGAGACTGGGAAAGCTACAGTTGTTCTGTGAGTGTCCAAACTTTTGACATTTATAACAGCGCAAGGGAGATGGTATGTATTGACGTACTTTCAAAGAATAGAATGCTGCTTTAATTAATGGCGGAGGCTGTGGTGTACAGAACGTAAGAATATGAGACGGTGTAGGTACTAATTGACCGTCTCTACGTGCGTGAATTCTGTATACGTCTGTAACACCTTGGTCTTTAAGTTCCTCTTTTATTGTTTCAACAGTGCAATTGAGCAGATCAAAACAATAAATAATGGCCTTAGAGAAATTAAGCTGCTTATGCAGTTCTACTTTTACAGGTTCGTCTGTGCACATATCCACAGCTTTTATATTTTTACATGCCATTACTTTTTCAGCTTGATGCTGTGATGATGTTTCGATTAATAAAGATCCATCACGCAACTTTTTAACACTCGGAAAAGTTCCAAACAAGCCATCAAGATGTTTATTAATATAAAAGGGACTGTCGCCGCTGAAATTTCCAGTTATTTTGTTCATTATCAGATATCTGTTACATGGAGTAACAGTTGCCAGGTCATTGCCAAATAATAAATTAAATCCTTCATCTTTACGCCCTCTCTTAGAGGGAGGGCTGGTTAGAGGAGGGTACTTACTCATAGTAAATATATAAGATTCATCACCCGTGCTCCCCGCCCACCACGGAGCCCAACAAGGGGACGATGACCGCAAACCGGTACAGAGCGCCAGGGCTACACGGTGATATAGTCAGCTCAAGAGACGGCGCCACTCCATCAAAAGACACTGGCTCACCCCGCCGGAATACTAGATATACACGACGTTAGCCGATTGACTAGACTGGGTTAGGTCTAGCCACCCGTTTACAGCGAAGCGGAGGCCAAAGCAGTGTGTTGGTGCACCCAGGCGAACCTCAACTGCCAGGATCCTATTTTCCGCCTTACGGGTCACCGCGCACGGCAAACACGCAGGTGTACTATTAGGGACTACTACAAACAAAGAACAGCAACAAAAGTGTACCCATTACGGAGGGACAAGACCGCTAACAACAACCAAAAAGAAGAGAGAAACGAAGAAGAAAAAAGTTGCGACTGTCCTTCCTTCATAATAGTCCCTAAATGAATCACCCAGCCGGGTACACAACCGACTGGTGCGTGCTCGGGTTTCCCTGGGTTCGCCAATTCCCAAAGAACATTGTAATGCAATTGCGATAAACAACGACATTCCAATGTTCCCCCTGGGGGCTGTTGGATACAAATTGCCTCAAGAGTGCAGAATGTTTACTGCAGAGTTATATGCAATTTTGCAGGCCTTGAGACATGTGCACGGTTCGCACAAATATGTTATTTGCAGCGACTCTTTGAGTGTGCTTCAGGCATTGCAGCGTTCCTATCCCAGCCACCCTCTTATTTGTTTAATCCAGGACAAATTGTACTCGTTGAAAAGAGGTGAAACCAGTGTCCGGTTTTGTTGGGTTCCCGGCCACATGAGAATCGCTGGCAATGAATTAGCGGACACTGCAGCTAAAGACGCAGCAAATAACGGTCAGAGTGTATTTTGCGTTATCGGTGACGATCTCAAAAGCATACTGATTTCAGCCGTTCAGCAACTCTGAAGGATGCATGGAGAGCTGTCGATGAAAACAAATTAAAGTCTATAAAATCTACAGTTGACCCATGGTTCACATCTTGCCGTCCCTCCAGGTGGGAGGAAGTGGTCCTTACACGGCTGCGCATCGGTCACTGTAGATTGACCCATGGTTTTTTTATGGCTTGTGAGGAACCGCCCCTCTGTGAGACGTGTGATATTTTAATAGAGTGTGTCCAGTTTAGGGACACACGACAGCAGATCGGATTGTCAGGTGATCTGTCGATTGTTTTAGGAAATGATCCTGACAATGTCGATCTGCTGTTTCGATTTTTAAATGAAACCGGTCTTGACCGACTTATTTGATTTTATTTATTTGTATACATTTAGGTCCCTTTACAGCCTAAATTGTTTTTTCTTCATATCACTACATTATATTATTATATGACACATTTTATTTGTACCTATTATGATTTTATTATGTTGTGTGTCAACTTTTGATTTTGTATTGATTCTGCTTTGGTTTTATTGTTTTTGTTTTTCTTTTGTTTACTTTTTTATTTTTAGACGCTAATGGCCTCTGTTGTCGTGCGTCTATAATCTACAATTCATTCATTCATTACTCATAAAAATGGAAAAAAAGTTTTTCGGCTTATCCTATTCTGGAAGCTTAGGGTTTGAGTCCTGACAATGACATTGTGTAAATATTTTTTTCTGATATTGCATTGTAACGTTAAGTCAACAATGGCTATCTCATAACAGTAATTTGCTAATTATAGTCAACTATTTGTTAATATCTTTTTACCCGACTACTTTTCATATTGTAAGCTTGTGTTGCACTTTTGTGTTAGACGCAGTCGGGTTTTTTGTTCATTCAATATTTTTTTCTTATTTTTTTAATATTGTGTTTTTTGTTCATTCAATATTTTTTTCTTATTTTTTTAATATTGTATAAGTGATATTTTGTTACAGGGGCTACGTGTAACTGCTCTAACGGGATCAATTCTAACAGCAATAGGATCTTGGATTAAGGTAGCTTCCGTCAGCCCAGACAGATTTCTGATAACATTTATAGGACAAACGATTGTTGCGTTGTCTCAGCTTTTCAGTTTAAGTGTCCCGTCTCGTTTAGCAGCGGTCTGGTTTGATTTAGATCAGGTTTCCAGAGCTTGTGGCCTCGGAGTTTTTGGAACACAGTTGGGAGTTGCAATTGGATTCGTGATAACACCAATGATCGTAAGAAATCATGAAAACGTTGAGGATATTGGCAACGATCTGTACTTGTTATTCAGAATAATTGCAGGAATTACAACATTTTCCGCTCTTGCTGTTATTTTGTGTAAGTTTAATTATAATACAGGTGATTCAGAAACAGAGGCGGAAAAATTCTAAAACATGAAAAAATCGGCAGGTTAATTTTCGAGAAAAAAATGAAGTAGTTTTATTAGAAAAAATTGTACCCACCACTGCTCACTGGTGAATTAAATTTCATAATATGCACTCGTCAAGGAACTGACAGACACAGCGGTTTTCACCGAGACGGCGAACAAGTCGGCATGCCCAGTATTCAAAACACATACGACGGTTTTCGCAACATGTTAGATCACAGTTTTTCATTCAGTCTTGAGAGCTGTTAAAACTTACAAGTAATATATAAAAAATTGATGATTTTATCATTACTATATCATTATCTTCTTTGGAAAAGGAAAAGAGAAAAGAAGAGTAGAAGGAGAATGTGGGGACATCCAATGTAGATGGGCAAACGAGAAACGTATATAGATGGTATTGATGTCAGCAGTTAAATAGCCACCTAAGTTACCATTGGTTTTCATAGAAAAACCGTGCAAGAAATTAAGTTTTTCCCTTTTGATGGCATGCAACCACTTCATTCCAGTTCCGGATACTTTGGAAATACAAAACGTCTATGATTTGAACATTGATAAAGACAGCACATCGGCAATGTCAGATTTATTACTTTAAATAAACATACTGTACACACCACTATGAACTGCCCACAGACCTAGGTGGTTATATGTAGCGTTCGCCCCTAGCGGTCAAATTTTGCAGTGGCCATCTCCATTGTACAATTTTTTCACTCGTGTTGATAGATTATTTTTTATCCATTTTTCGATTACTTGCTGTTGAGTATCAATCTTGTATCAATGCGAATCGCATCAGTTTTAAAATTGAAATAAAATGGTGGGGTATCCGATATGGTATTATTTTATTATAAAATGTAAAACATCAAGATACTTCATTTTCCATTAAATTCGTGGCTATTTACAAGTATAAGTTATTGCATTTCCCGTTTTTTTGGAACGTTGGGCCACATTGCTGGTATGGGAAAAAGAGATGTAAATGTAACTAGCTGTCCATTGAACAAAATAGAACACCAGTCACAAAACAGCTACGTGCATCGGGTGTGCCTGTCTTTCAGCTTACAAAAAAATGTAATAAAAAGCCGACTTCTGTGTTAAAACAACCGCAGCACAACGATAGAACGGCATGTCGACTGTCGAGTCGACTTAAAGCCGACGTAATCATAGACCGCGAGTGAGTCAGTACTAAAAGCACGGACGCGGTGTCGATTCGGCGGCCAACTCAGCCACCGTCTCGGTGAAAACCGCTGTGTCTGTCATCGGTCTAAAGTAAATACAAACCTCTATCAGTCATTATATAACTGCTACAAAATTTTGATAAAATGCATAATTTCAAAATCAGTTATTACCGATTACTCTCCCTTGATATTCACAAGGGGCCGTTTAAGTATTACGTAACGCAGTTTAGGGAGACGCGGGGGCTCTTGTAAAACGTTACGATGCGTTACAATGAGGGGAGGGGGGATCAAGCAGTGCGTTACGTACGGTATTTTAGTGATTTTCCGATATTTTGCGCAACATAATTGACATTTTTAGGTAAAAAAAACCTTCAAAAAGCCACTAAAAAGAGGAAAATAATGAAATGTTGAGATCTGCGCCAATTTAATAAAATATGAAGTCGGTTAAAAAGTATAGTACGTATAGTGATTAATATCTTCTTTTTAACCGACTTCATATTTTATTAAAATTGGCGCAGATTTCAAAATTTCATTATTTTCCTCTTTTTAGTGACTTTTTGAAGGAGGTTTTTTTTTTGTTAAAAAGTTTTTTATTTTTTACTTTTTAGTGGCTTTACAATACGTGGTTTAGTCGCTTGTCAATAGATTCCCTTCTACAAACTTAACTTCTTTCGCTGTGTGATATGTCAAAAAGTGACACTTACCTTAATAGTGATATGGATTAGAGCTGTATTTCAAAATTACCGATACCTGGTGGATAAAAGCACTAAATTTAGTATGAAGGTACGTTAGGGTATACTCATAAATATTAGCCTAGGAACCCTCTGGAATTTCTAAAAAACAGCTTTTGACGGCTGAAAAACCATGAAATTTTACCATTGTTTTTACTTTTTCGAAATATCTCAGAAACCGTCAACATAAGCGATTCTCTCACTATATGATGTTTTGAAGAAAATTACATTTCCAACAATTTTCATTCCTACAACTTTTCTGTGGTACTAATGATAAGCGCGCTACAGCTTCTTGAAACTCACACGCTTTTTGTAACCTAGGTAACCAATGGTTAAAAATAATATGTAATGTTCTTTTCAATAGCTTTATAATTTGCCATATATTAGGTGTGTTTGGTATCGAGGTGTAGTGTAGTGTAGTGTAGATAACTTTTCACTGAAAAGTGTAAAAAGTTCAGCAAAAGTGTAAACTAAATGTACACTTGTAACAAACGGGCTAGTGTACATTCTGAGTAGATTGTACATGCGCATTACAAAATAAATAAATGACAGATTGACTGAGTTCATTATTTCTAGTTTTTACAGTTTTTTTGGTCGTAAAAATGTTAAACTCACTGCCATATTTATCTTGTACCATTCCATTTTGAAGCTCATTCATTTTTAAGAGACAAAAATTGTAAAAAACAAAGTCCGAAAAAGGTATCAAATCTGTCAAAGCGATTGTCAATTCAGACATATATCACGTGACCTACTACACTACGTGCACTTGCTCAAAAGCCGGGACTATTAGTTGTTACACCTTTAGTCCCACACTGAAATAACAAACAGGTCAGTTGTTTTACACTTTTGTATAACAAACGTAACAGTGTCAAAAGTGTTTACACTTTTTACACTACACCTTGATACCAAACGCACCTAATATATGGCAAATACACTAATAGCCAAGAGCCCGCGACAGCCAGACCTTCGTCATTTTATAAAAGCTGAAAGTTTCTCTGCGCATGTACCCAACACAGGTAAGAACGATCATCGACTTATGAAGTTTGGATGGTGGTGGAGGTAGAGGGTAGCCAAGGTGCATAAAATAGTACCTCAAATTCGTTAAAGTATGAAGCTCAGTTTTTTTTATATTTTCTTCGGAATAATATTAGAAATCACGTCGTCCATTGCCAGACACTTAGTACGGTTTCAACCCCCTGCCAGACGCCCCTAAACTTCAATAAATTATGATAGATTGAGATAGATTGTGACAGGATGAAATTTTCAGGGAAGGTAGTATTTAGTATGACAAAGAATAAGCGCTAGGGTTGCCTCGTCAAATCCTGGTGCGACGGCAGGGAGGAGCTCACTTCCGGTGCAAAATACACATATTTCATTAGCTCATAGTTATCTTTCGTCATTATATGACAGCATACAATTGACGCCATATTGTAGATCTCGAAGAGCTGTATTGAAATACATAGGGTTGCCTAAGGAAATTTTGGTTAACACATTGAAAACTTATAAATTATATTTGTTTTTTTGACATTTTTAAAGCTGTCAATTAAAATTATGTATACAGGGTGTCCAAGTTGACGTTGGCTAACATGGGTGCAAAATACACATATTTCATTAGCTCATAGTTATCTTTCGTCATTATATGACAGCATACAATTGACGCCATATTGTAGATCTCGAAGAGCTGTATTGAAATACATAGGGTTGCCTAAGGAAATTTTGGTTAACACATTGAAAACTTATAAATTATATTTGTTTTTTTGACATTTTTAAAGCTGTCAATTAAAATTATGTATACAGGGTGTCCAAGTTGACGTTGGCTAACATGGGTAACTTTGTTATTAGTGGAGATAGAAAGTCGGTTAAATAGGCAAAGTAGTGCAGAATTATGTGCTCATTAACGTTCCGTCGAAAAAACAATTGAATTTTGACACTATGGATTTATTTAGAAAATAGTGAAAATTGCCGTTTTTGAAAACTGGCCATAACTTTTTTATTTATGAAGATATCTGAAAATTTCTTTAACCATTTTTTGATATCTTTTTATGATCTTTTCAGTGGCGTAGGTTTAATTTTTTTATATCCACTACATAATGAGATATTGACATGAACTTTGGTTTTTCTTATGGACGCCATTTTGGATTTTTAGATATTCGAATTCTGCTTATTTTTCTGATTAATTTGGTGTATCATATGCTACATTTAAAAAAAATGCAATTAACGTCCCATATTAGAGGCACTATAAAAACAACTGACAGTCAAATTATATTTCAGTTCTGCCAAACTACGATTTATTATTAATTTTACACTTAAAATGTTCGCACTACCTCAACTGCCAGGATCCTCTTTTCCGCCTTACGGGTCACCGCGCACGGCAAACACGCAGGTGTACTATTAGGGACTACTACAAACAAAGGACAGCAACACAAATGTACCCATAACCGTTAACAACAACAAAAAAGAGGGAAGAACAGAAGAAGAAAAAAAGTTGCGACTGTCCTTCCTTCATAATAGTCCCTAAATAAATCACCCAACCGGATACACAACCGACTGGTGCGGGCTGGGGCCCCTGGGTCGCCAAGTCCCAAAGAACATTGTAATGCAATTGCGATAACTCAACAACGACATTCCAATGTTCCTCCTGGGGGTAACTCAACAACGACATACCAATGTTCCCCTGGGGGGTTTAAGTACCTATAAACTAGCCTCTCAGGCTGTCTTAAGTTCTGACGAGGTCTAAGGTTTAGATTATTTTGGTCAGTATTTTCAGCCTTAGATCTCGTTTCACTTTCATAATTAGGTAAATTTTGATTATCATTATCAGAAACTGTGTTCTGATCATCATTTAAATTTTTGTCTATTTTTTCAGTGAGAAGTGGGTCAAATTTAAGTAATTGATTTACGTGTCTTTTCCAATATAATTTTAAAACTGGAAAAAAAACTATATAGGTACGTGAACCAATAACTTTATCAATTATTCCTTGAGTCCAAATTGGCTTTGAAAATCTATAGTCGCGTGCTAGTACTTTACCCCCCTTTTTAAATTTTATTTTTCTTTTACCGGAGTAATTTTCAATTTGTTTCTGTTGTTTAAGATTAACATTAGTTTCAGCAATTTTTTTATATTCAGAACCGTTTAACTTTTGACTATGAGGATTAATTAAATGAAATCTAGTGCGTAACGAACGATCCATTAAATTCGCTGGCGACACACCGGTTGTACAATGCGGAGTATTGCGGTAATCCATTAAAAAATTATTAAGAATAAAATTTAAATTTTTATCATTAGGTACTTTTATATAGTGAAACTTTTAAAGCTTGTTTAACCGTGTGCACTGAATTTTCTGCGGCGCCATTTGTTGCGGCATACAAAAGGTGTACCGGTTTGATGAATTACGCCATTTCCCTTTAAAAATAACTGAAAATCATTAGAACTAAATTGATGACCATTATCGGTAACTAAATACTGAGGTAATCCAAAACGCGCAAAAATCGACCTAAAAACGTTTATAGTCATATCTGGCGTTATGCTAGACATCGGAAAAACCTCAATCCATTTACTGTGGGCATCTAAAATAATTAAAAAATACTTATTTTTAAATGGACCTAGGAAATCCGCGTGGATTCGAACCCATGGCTGATTCGGCCAAGTCCAAACTTTTAATTCAGCTTTTCGAGGAGAGTTTTTAAATGGTAAACAAGATTCACATGACTTAACTAAATTTTCTATTTCGCGATTCATATTAGGCCACCAAAAATACGACCGCGCTTTACTTTTCATTTTTACCATACCCATGTGTGAAGAATGTAATTCTGTTAAAAATTTTTCAAGCAATGAAAATGGAACGATAACTCGATATCCGAATAATATACAATCATTTTCAATTTATAATTCTAATTTTCTATTAAAATAAGGTTTTAAATCGGGTTCAATATTTTTTTATTTCCAATTGTCATTTATTAATTTAATTATTTGGCTTAAAATCACATCTTTATTAATTTCTTGTCGAATGAAATTAATATGAATAGGAACGTCATCATTTGAACTTACGTAATTTAAATAGCTGACATCACCAATTTTAAATTTAGACTGAATCTGTTCTGAATTAATAGGTAGCCTTGATAAACTATCTGCACTATTTAATTCCGATTTAATGTATTCGATTTCATATTTATATTGAAAAAGGAGCAGTGCCCAGCGTTGTAATCTACAAGCCGTCATCATAGAAAGACCCTTTTATTCCCGAAGATTGTTAATAAAGGCTTACTGTCTGCAACTAAAATGAATCTGTTGGCAAATACACTTGCGTGCATAGAAATCGGCCCACTGTTAACTTTTGACTTTAACTATATTTTTTTAAGGAACTATTTCATCAGTTCAAAAAAGGCTATATGCCGTTTGAAAGACAATTTAATTTGCTTCGATATTAGTCTAAGTTTATTAAATTTATTTCGACTTCTTAGGCTTAAAATTGTGAAATTAATGCATGAAACAAATTAGCTTTTTTTATTACTAAAAGAAGTATGGTTTATTGGCAATTATCTAAATTAACTCTTGATTTTTAATAATTAGGATGACTCACTCTTGCCCTAATAACATCTCTCATACGATTAGGCATAGATCTAATCAAGTTCAATATTGTTTATTGTGGGATGTTAAGCCTATCTTCTTTTACTGCAACAATAAGCTGTGGGATCGAGGTTAGGGCACGAATTTTTCGTTTCAGCTCATCCCATAAATGTTCAATTGGGCTTAGGTCGGGATTGCATGCTGGCTACTCCATAACCCGAAAACCGACTTCTGTAATGTAATCTTGCACGAATCTTGCGGTGTGCGGCCTTACATTATCAGTCATAAAATTAAATTCGTCTCCAATGTAGTCGACGAGGGGTGGCTATTAGTCAGTGGACAGTCAGACGAAGATTGCAGGAAAGTAACTTGACCTCTAAAACACCTGCGATTTGTCCGAAAATTACTCCAGCTTATCGTCAAGCACGCCTACGTTTTACACAAAATCATCATGCAGGAAACATCTCCACAAGTTATCCGCTCTTCAATGCAGCATTCTGCAAATTGCTCTCTTGGTCTCTGGTACACTTTTCTTCTTCGGTCACTACCATAGAGACATATCCTGGTCTCATCGAGAACAGAACAGACTCCCACTGTTCCAATGTCCAATTCAGATGATTTTGTGCAAAACGTAGGTGTGCTTGACGATAAGCTGGGGTAATTTTCGGACAAATCGTAGGTCTTTTAGAGGTCAGGTTACTTTCCTGCAATCTTCGTCTGACTAATAGCCACCCCTCGTCGACTACATTGGAGACGAATTTAATTTTATGACTGATAATGTAAGGCCGCACAACGCAAATTTCGTGCAAGATTACATTACAGACGTCGGTCTTCGGGTTATGGAGTGGCCAGCATGCAATCCCGACCTGAATCCAATTGAACATTTATGGGATGAGCTGAAACGAAAAATTCGTGCCCCAATCTCGATCCCACAGCTTATTGTTGCAGTAAAAGAAAATAGGCTTAACATCCCACAAGAAACAATATTGAACTTGATTAGATCTATGCCTAATCGTATGAGAGATGCTATTAGGGCAAGAGTGAGTCATCCTAATTATTAAAAATCAAGAGTTAATTTAGATAATTGCCAATAAACCATACTTCTTTTAGTAATAAAAAAAAGCTAATTTGTTTCATACATTAATTTCACAATTTTAAGCCTAAGAAGCCGAAAGAAATTTAATAAACTTAGACTAATATCGAAGCAAATTAAATTGTCTTTCAAACGGCATATAGTCTTTTTTGATCTGATGAATAGTTCCTTAAAAAAATATAGTTAAAGTCAAAAGTTAACAGTGGGCCGATTTCTATGCACGCAAGTGTAGATACTGATTAAAATAATTTAAACTGAACATTATACTCAGCGCTTCTTTCTCAATCTAACTATAATTTCTCTCTGCCTGGGACAACATTCTGGACGCGTACGCTATAGGCTTCTCGATACCTGAAGGGTAAACATGAGATGCATCACATGTCAACTTGATTTTTAAATTTGGATCAAAATGTACTAAGACGTTAGCAGAAATTAAAACCTGTTTGACTCTATTAAAAGCTTTATCACAATTTTTGGTCCAGTCCCATTTTATGTCTTTCTTAAGTAAATTATATAAGGGATGTAATACATCAGAAGCATTTTTAATAAATTTGTTGTAATAATTGACAAGCCCTAAAAATGATTTTAATTGTGAAACATTATTAGGGATGCGCACATTCTTAATAGCTTCAATTTTATCTTCTGATGTTTGCAAACCTTTACAATTTATCACATATCCCAAATATTTAAATTCCTTTTTAAACAATTCGCATTTCTTTTTACTAATTGTTAAACCGCATTCTTGTAATCGATTTAATACAGCTTCAAGATTTTTTATATGTTCAGCTCTATCTTTTCCTGTAATTAGTATTTTAAACCCCCTAACATTAATTCCATCGTTTTTTGAAAAATTGCCGGACTACTAGCAACCTCAAAAGGTAACCGAGTGAAGGTAAATAGCCCCTTATGGGTACTAATAGTGACCATTTTCTGTGAATCTTGATCAATGGTAATCTGCTGATAGGCGTGTGACAAGTCCAATTTACTGAATTCTTGACCCCCCAATAACTGAGTAAATAAATCTTCTATTCTAGGTAGCGGATGTTTATCGACTTCTAAGAATTTATTAATTGTTACCCTGTAGTCTCCGCAAATCCTCACAGTGTTATCCCTTTTTAACACTGGAACGATAGGGGTGTTCCATGGACTGCAATCAACTGAAAATAAAATTTTATCGTCTACTAAACGCTGTATTTCAAGTTCCACCTTACTTTTTATCGCGAACGGCAGTGGCCTAGCTCTAAAAAATTTTGGATAGGCATCCTGTTTAAGCTTTAACGAAACTTCACCCTTAGTAAATAATCCCAATTTTTCCGTAAAAACCTCACTATACTTTTTATAAAAATAATCATCATATTTTACGTTATTTATTTCATTTAAATCAGCTATACCGACATTAAACTCCCTTAACAATTCTCTACCCAGTAAAGGTATTGACCCATCCTTAATTACGTATAATTTTAAATTTTTAGTTTCGCCCTTGAACGTGACTTTGACATTTAAAATTCCAATAGGCTTAATATTTTCACCGGTATAAGACATCAAAATTTTATCAGTTTGATTTAATTTTAAGTTTTTAAAATGCTCCTAATAAAATTTGTGAAATTGCTGATATGCTAGCTCCCGTATCAACCTCGAATTTAATAGGTATATTTTGTACTAGTAATGTTTCTGTAAACGGCTTATCAGACATTGATTTAAGAGAAAAAAGAGATTCATCATTATCAGCATTTTCAACAAAATTATGATTATTTTTATCTTTATCTGCCTTATTCTTTTGTTTACACACGGATGCTAAATGACCTTTTTTATTACAAAAGTTACAGTGATATTCCTTATATTTACAATTATCTGTTTCATGATTATTTTTACCACAAACTTTACAGGTGTTCTGCGTGGTCGAGGACTGTTTCCCTTACCTCCTGTTCCATCGCTGATTTCTTCCCTTGTCCGCTACACGGTTCACTTCCTCCAACTTCGTTTTGATCGGCCTATCCAGTGTGACTCCGTCGTAGTTGTGCCGAACCGCTTCCTTATTTATGGCTATTTCTACTGCTCTATCCCAGGTCAACTTGTCGACATCCTCTTCAAACAATCGATCTAGTATCGGTCCTGGTTCCAGTCCCATAATGAAACGATCCCGCATCACTGTAGCTAATTCAAGCTTGAGGTTGCAATACGACGTCAAACTCCGCACTCTTGCTGCCCAATCTTGTATTGACTCAGAAGAAACTTTCTTGGAGTTATAGAATTTGAAACGAGCCGGAAAATACGATCTTTTTGGTTCAAAGTGATATTCAAAAAATTTTACTAAATCGTCATATAATTTAGCTTCTGGTTTGGTCGGAACACATAGATTATAGATTAATCTGTAAGCGTCTTCACCGCACGTATTTAATAAAATTGCCCTCTTCTTTTCAGGACTTATAATTTCATTTGCGATGAAATATTGATCCAATCGGGCTCGAAAAATTCCCAATTCGCATTTTGCTGGATAAAATTCTCTTAATTGTCCGTGCTTAACATTTGCGGTAGCCATTTTAACGAGAAAAAAAATGTTCTGTCCTAAGACTGCGCCAATGTAATATCCTTAAGATATAGGTACAAATAAATAAATATCCAGAAGTTTTTATTATGTAGTTTATTCAAAGTTCGAATACGGAATAATATAATATTTTAACTGAAAGAAATTATTCTACAATATTACATAATTAATAAGAAACGCCAGTTAACTGGATGACAATATTACGCAATTAGTTGGATCCAGTAGGTACACATTTTAACCATTGGTTACCAAGGTTACAAAAAGCGCGTGAGTTTCAAGAAGCTGTAGCGTGCTTACCGTTAGTACCACAGAAAAGTTGTGGGAATGAAAATTGTAGGAAATGTAATTCTCTTCAAAACATCATACAGTGGACGAATCGCTTAAGCCGACCGTTTCTGAGATATTTCTAAAAAATTAAAAACAGTGGTAAAATTTCGTGGTTTTTCGGCCACCAAAAGTTGTTTTTTAGAAATTCCAGAGGCCTCCTAGGCTAACATTTATGAGTATACCCTAAGGTACCTTCATACCAAATTTGGTGCTTTTATCCGCCAGGTATCGGTAATTTCATTAAGCCACCTCACTATAAAGGAATCACACGCCGTTACTCACTTTTATTAAAACCAGCCAAGCTACTGAACCGATTTAAGTAAAATTTATATGGAACCAATGTCTGTCGTAAAAAAATGTTTTTATTATACAGGGTGTTTAAAATAATGTACTTCTTTTACCTAACTTCAATCACGTGTAACTTTTGATTTTTAAATACAAAGAGGTTATTTTTTTGCTGGAATTGTATTCTTTAGGATATTTACTAACACTTTTATTAAGGGTTGTCCATACCTAAACCTAATATTTTCGTATTAAAATATTTGGTTTAGGTATGGACAACCCTTAATAAAATTGTTAATAAATATTCTAAAGAATACAATTCCAGCAAAAAAATAACCTCGTTGTATTTAAAAATCAAAAGTCGGTTAAAAATGGTCACTTGGGTGTTACGTAACGTTTGGGGGGGGGGGTATCTCGGAACGTAACGGCGCGTTACAGGGGTGAGGAGGGTCAAAAATCTTCAAAAACTGCGTTACGTAATACTTGAACGGTCCCTAAAACAGTATGGGACATACATACATGGTTTTATTGTACGGTGATCTTCTAGGTTTCTAAAGTTAAAAATTTGAAATTATTAGGGTTAGTAGGTATTAAATTATAGATTACGGGAAAACTGCCATATTTTCGTCAGTCTAATAGTTCGTGAAAAAAAAATGTTTTCTGTAAATTATAAGACCATTCTTTCAGACAAGACGACGAAATCAACGACAAATTTCGACGCTGAGAGTTAAAGTAACCACGCAAACTTAGACTTTTTTTTATATATAAATATTTTGAAATTTTTATAATAAAAAATTTATTTTAAAAACGATTAAAAAATAATTTCAAAAAAATGAATTAAATATTTTAATGAAGTGTATTTTAATTTATTACTTTCTTAGTTGTACGGAACCCTTTGCGCGCGAGTCGAATTCGCACTTGACCGGTTTTTTATACATATTTAGAACGAAATTGTTCCGCAGACACTCATAATACCCGGAAACATGTTGGCTGAACAAAGGAAACGTTCCACGTTCGTTCCATTTTTGGAACTGTTTTGCGCAAGCCTACTGCCTACCGCGATCATCTCCAAAACTTATTATATCGTTTCCACCCATAATCTCTTCACTATTAACTTGAATTTTTTTTAGTTTTCAGAGATGAACCTCCATTACCACCTAACGAAGTGCAAGCATCAAGAGTAGGAAAGGAAGAATACGTAACTAAAGATTTCTGTATATCAATGAAACGTTTTTTTACAAACCGTGGGTTTCTGCACCTTTTATTTGCTTATGGCATCAGTGTTGGTGTTTTTAATGCCATGTCAACGCTTTTAAATCAAACTATTTTAATACATTTTCCTGTAAGTGATCAAATAAACGTCTGTTTAATTTTCTATATGTAATCAAAGCTACACCTTCTTTCCTTTTTTATGAATTTAAAACTTTTCTCGCGGAAAGAAGCATCTTTTAAAAAGTGGTTATTATAGAATAGAGAATAATTATCTTAAGCTTCATTTTGCAGCATTAGTTTGCAAGATCTTTACTTTTTAAGAACTGAAGTGGCCATTTTACACTCATTTAAATACTCTTTTTAGGGTTCTGAAAAAGATGCAGGAAAAATTGGTCTAACAATTACCGTCACGGGAATGTTTGGTGCTATTTTATTTGGATATATTTTAGACAAGACACACAAATTCAAGTAAGTAAAAAGCACTTGACTTCCCTTAATCCATGAAATACAAACAGATAATATAGCGAAGGAATATACAAAAGACAATGATGTAACTTTTACATCACAATCACATATAGAAATTACAACGCTTTTATGACTTGTGGCTCTAAACAGATACAGAAAACACAAAAATACTACATGGTACATCATAGAATTTAAAAAGCACAAAGCAAAAGCACAGAATTATTGTAAAAAGTAAAAAGAAAATAATGGAAAAACTACTGAATTTCTTCATAAGTGACACGCCAACTGATGTTTGGAATTTCACGCCAAAACCACAATTTTCTTATTCAAAAATCTCTTAAAAATTTATAAACTTGTTCCAAATTTTATATAATAATAATAAAAAAAAATTTTAAAAATGGATTTTCTAATAAATATTAACAAAAAAAAATAATAAAGTTTATAATCTACAGTACATACTAGTTGATTTCCTAATTACTACATTATTATTATTAATAGTCCGGTCGCCAAATGAAAAACCCAAAAATATCGTATTAAGTTTTTTTCTCGATGTAATTTGTTTCATCAAGTAGTCTTTTTTACATATCTAACTGATAACAAACTGTCATCTCTGGGCAACTGACAACAGGCCAAGTTCTCGTCAGGACTGCATGTTTTGTTATCGAAAAAAAAAAACTTAAATGTAAAATTGCGTTTTAAAGACCACCAACAGCTAAGGTTATTTAGGCCTAGCACCAATTCATATTTTCAGTTCATTATTTTTTTTTAATGAATTAAAAATATAAATTGGTGCTAGGCCTATATAACCTTAACTGAAATGTAGAAATTATGCTAAGTTCCTTGCCTACTCGTTATTGACAATATTTTGACATGTACAGGATGTGTGATTTGATAAATTTCCAGATTAAACTTGGCAAGTTTTCATTTTATTTATTTATTGTAAATTATAGACGCGTCGACAAGTTAAGTCATTAGCGTCTTAATTACATTAAATAACAACTCACTGGCAAGTTTTCATTAAAGAACTGAGCAATATTGAGACCCTTGAAAACTTGCCAAGTTTTGGTCTGGAAATTTATCAATTCACACAATATTGAATTTGACACTATTTGTTATTTTTAGATACAACAAATAAAGAGAATTTATTATTATTATTATTTTCCTGTGCATATCAGAATATTGCTAATAACGTGTAGACAAGGAACTTGGCATAATTTCTACATTTCAGTTATTTTTTTTTTCAGATAACAAAACACGCAGTCGTGACGAGAACTTGGCTTGTTTTTTACATGTATGTTTTTGGTGGGATTAATATAATATAAGATAAATAAAATCATGATTTTTAATCTGTCACGTGACTTCAACGAAACAGTATTTTTCAACAAGATGTTTCTGGGTCTTTAGATGGTTTTTAGATAGTAGATAATATCATAATAATATATAGATACGCGTCATACTCAGTAGAGCAAAAACGCTTTGAGCGAGCGGGGTTTACATAAATATTTTAAAAATTATTCTTGAACTTATATTAAATCAGAATGAAGTGATTTAGGAGTCATTTTGTTCAGAATTTAGTGCTCATTAATAATATAACAAAAAAAATTGATCAGACTAAAATAAAACCGTGGGGCTCATTTAGTAGAAAAATTTCCTTTGTTGGAACTGGAATGTCTTCTTTGACAATATTGTAGTCAAATCTTTGTTATACTAAATGCGCCCTACGATTTTATTTTAGTCTGATCAAAGCCTCAGATTGGTGCTCTATAATTATTAATAAAACCGTTTATCTAAAAAGGTTTTTTTGCCTTTTTTATTTTTTCTCAATATATGTACATATTAGTAAGCTTGAAAAATGAGAATACAGCGTGATCACTAAAGAATAAGTCGGTTTCAAATATCTGTATTTTCTAAACGGTACAAGCTATAGAGCTGCGCGACCTCTTAAAATGACCGCTATAACCCCAAGTTTTTTTTTTAAATAAAAAAATCGTAAATGTTCAATGTGTCCTCCTTGAGTAATCCGAACAATGTCAAGTCGGTATTCAAATTCCTCCCACACTCTGTGAAGCATGTCAGTAGTTACTGTCTTCACAGCTAAAGTTATGCGTGCCTTCAAATCTTCAATGTTCGCAGGCAATGGCGGCACAAATACTTGTCCCTTGACGTATCCCCACAACCGTAACAGTCTCATATTTCGCATATTGCAACACGCAAAACGATTTTTGTTGAGCTGTCACCATCGTGAAGTTCGCAAATCAACAACTGAGTGAAATCAACAACTGAGTGATGACAGCTCTTACCTTGGCAATTAGCGCTTCCGAGCGGGAACCTAACCTAACTTGAGATTATAGCGGTCATTTTAAGAGGTCTCGCAGCTCTGTAGCTTGTACCGTTCAGAAAATACAGATTTTGAAACCGACTTATTCTTTTGTAATCACACTGTATATTTGGCTACAATGCATCTATGAAATATTTTCGTAACGGTGTTTAGTGGGTTCAAGCCCTAAAGCTGCTTTTTTATTTCTGCATATAGCTGCATTTCTATTCTTGATTGCTATATTAATTAAGTGGAAGAATCAAATAACACTGCGAATTAAATTGACATTTTAGATTTAGCTTATTGTCTTAAATGGTGTAGACGCACTTATCTCATTCAGGCTTGTTTTAAAGCAAAAAAATCAAAAATTACCTTTTCTACTGGAATAAGAACTCGAATATTTATTGATTACACACTACTAATGAGGTAACTTAGAGCTGTATTTCAAGATTACCGATACATGGCGAATAAAAGTACCAAATTTGGTATGATAGTACCTTAGGATATACTAATAAATGTTAGTCTAGGAGCCATCTGAGATTTCTAAAAGACAACTTTTGGCGGCCGAAAAACCACGACATTTTACCACCTTTATTACTTTTTTCGAAATATCTCAGAAACGGTCGACATAAGCAATTCTTCCATTATGTAATGTTTTAAAGAGGGTTACATTTCCTACAATTTTCATTTCCACAACTTTTCTGTGGTACTAATATAATGGTAATCGCGCTACAGCTTCTTGAAAATCACGCACTTTTTGTAACCTTGGTAACTAATTGTTATAATGTTAAGTCCTTTGCAATAGCTTTATTTATTGTGTTCTTCATCGAATTTTAAATTGAAAATAACTATTTTCGTAAAGCAAGGAACGCCCTAAACCGTGCTTTTTGTCCTATTTCGATATATTTAAAAATTGAGAAACTATAGACAGTCAAAGTTGAAATAATCACAGAGTTTTACGTGTTCTTTTTAACACACATTTCGAGTACCTTCCATACCGAATTAAAAAAATCTGTCTATGAATCCATAGGAAATTTAATGCCCTAAACGATGCATTTTGTCCTATTTCGATAACTTCAGACATTTTTAAATTATACGCATTTGAGATCAAGCGAATTGCATGAAAAATTGCCAAATAGAAGAAAAAAACAGATTTTGAAGTAAACTTAAATGCTTATAAGTTGAACATTTTTTAAGTTATCGAGATAGGATAAAAAACATCGTTTAGGGCGTTAAATTTCCTATGGATTCCTAGACGGATTTTTTTTATTCGGTATGGAAGGTACTCGAAACGCGTGTTAAAAAGAACACGTAAAACTCTGTGATGATTTCAACTTTGACTGTCTATAGCTTCTCAATTTTAAAAGATATTGAAATGGGACAACAAGCACGGTTTAGGGCGTTCCTTGCTTTATGAACATAGTTATTTTCAATTTAAAATTCGATGAAGAACACAATAACTAAAGTTATTGAAAAGGACTTAATATTATAACAATTGCTTACCAAGGTTACAAAAAGTGCGTGATTTTCAAGAAGCTGTAGCGTGCTTATCGTTAGTACCACAGAAAAGTTGTAGGAATGAAAATTGTAGGAAATGTAATCCTCTTTAAAACATTACATAATGGAAGAATTGCTTATGTCGACCGTTTCTGAGATATTTCGAAAAACAGTAATAAAGGTGGTAAAATTTCGTGGTTTTTCGGCCGCCAAAAGTTGTCTTTTAGAGATCTCAGATGGCTCCTAGGCCAACATTTATTAGTATACCCTAAGGTACCATCATACCAAATTCGGTGCTTTTATCCGCCAGGTATCGGTAATTTCACTAAGCCACCGCACTATACCTACCAATTAGGTACATTACAATGCCTACAGTATACTATTAATTTTTTTCTACAAATATTATATTGCAAATTATTTTTTATAGAGAAACAAGTCTAATTGTGTATCTCTTAAGCGCTTTTGGAATGGTTGGATTTAGCATTGCTTTAATGGTTGAATCTAAAATTTCGGTCTATATAGCAAGTGGTCTTATGGGGTAAGTAAAACTTCATTTTAAACAAAAACTATCCAGAAGGTGCGAAGATAAATTTAAGTTGTAAAGATATATTTTAAGTTATTATTCCTATAATTTTAACTGATATATTAGTCTAAGAGGCAGCGGCCAGTGACGGATTTTCGGAAATATCTACGTAATGCAAAATAATATTAAAAATACCTGTATAAGCGATCCCCATTTGAGAATCTGTGGGTCTAGCAACCTTTCTCCCTTGCGTTTTAGGTGACAGTAAAACTATCTATTATCTATGGGTGACAGGTAGAAATTTAACAGGTAAAAATATACATTTCTTAAATATAAGACTTTTTAACACGCTTATATTTTGATTCTCGTCTGCTAGATTGGTCATTGTTATCATGTCGCCAGACTTAATTATTACTGCAACAAATTTATATATTCGATCAATAGTTCACGAGAAATTAAAAAAAAACTGTTTTTTTTTTTAATAATTTTTTATAACTTTTGTCGGGTAACTCTACAAAATGGTGTTTTTAAAAGAAGTTGTAGAGAATTTAGTGCTCTGAAGACTGCCATTCAACATTTTAATGTGGAGTCAGCAGTTTACGAAATAATTTTCAAAAATTATTTTTTTGGGTTTCGTACTGTAACCTTTACCCTAATTACTGAGCCTACGCAGCGCCGTCTGTCTGTCTGTTCCACCTTTAAAAAGCTGTATCTTTTGAACCGTAACAGATAGCCGGTTGAAATTTTCACAGAATATGTGTTATTATGGCGGATATCCTAGCAAGTAATAAAAAAAAAACAAAATGAAAAATTTAAGAGGGTCCCCATACAAGAAACGGAAAAACCTTTAAAAGGCTGTATCTTTTGAACCGTAACAGGTAGCCGGTTGAAATTTTCACAGAATATGTGTTATTATGGCGGATATCCTAGCAAGTAATAAAAAAAAGTAAAAATTAAGGGGGGGTCCCCATACAAAAAACGGAAAAACCTTTAAAAGGCTGTATTTTTTGAACCGTAACAGGTAGCCGGTTGAAATTTTCACAGAATATATGTGTTATTATGGCGGATATCTTAACAAATTATAAAAAAAAACAAAAAAAAAATTAAGGGGGTCTCCATACAAGAAACGGGAAAACCTTTAAAAGGCTATATCTTTTGAACCGTAACAGGTAGTCGGTTGAAATTTTCACAGAATATGTGTTATTATGGCGAATATCCTAACAAATAATAAAAAAAGCAAAAGTAAAAATTAAGGGGGTCCCCATAAAAAAATCCGAAAACTAGGCATATAGAGATGTATTATTGTACGGAACCCTCGATGCGTAAGTCCGACTCGCACTTGACCGGTTTTTGTAAACTTTGACACACAGTGACTCGTAAACGATTAGTTCTATAAAAGTGAAGGATTTTGTAGAGAATTTAGTGTTGAATAAAAAAGTTACTACCTCACGCCGAGAAACGGTAAATCCTGTACCGGCCATCTTGTTGAGGTTTTCCATGGTTTCCCTCAATAATTCCAGATGAATATCGAGATGGTTCCTTATTCAAGGCCATGTCCGATTCAAATTCAAATTCAAATTTAAATTCAAATTTATTTCAATCCATTGATGCTTCTGCATGTGGAATCGTCAAACCTGTGGAACCTGTCAAATTTCTATGCTCCCAAAGTTGCCTACCTTATCCTAAATCCTATAATTCCTCTATTTGCACATTGCTATTAAAAAAAGAAAGAAACAAGTTGAAGTTTAAAATAATATGTAGAAAACAACGGGAAGTGATAAAATGGAAAATAGCAATGTGCGAATGGTGTTTGTGATGAGATAATGTCGAGAAACGGACGTTAAAAGCATTATTGTGAAGGAAGAATTACTTAAGAATTTTGCACCCACAAGCACCTTAAACTTCGGGTTCGTCACCGGATACAATGAATATTTGCGGAGCAAGTTGAAACTATAACCACGACTCAAACCATGAAATGGGCGATTATAGTGAATTTGGATCGTGCGCACGGAGTACACGGAGCGACCAAATAAACACAGCCTTTTGCATACGGCAGACTAGTGACTCAGCATTACGCTGACATGCCGGGATAGCTTTTATATTTGCCAACAGTGACAGTTTGGCTACCCCAAGAACACCAATTACTTATAAGGACAATTAATTTAACAGAATACTCTGGGTACTGCTTCCTGAACTCAAAAAGAAGGTCTTGATATTTTGTCCGATTCTTAGTCTCCTTCGTGACTATGTTCGTTTCAGCAGGAGCTGAGAACTCGATGACATACATAAATAGCGTAAGGAGAACTATATCAGGCTTTGTAGCTGAAAGTTGTATGGTAATACTGACTGAATAGTCATTCTCGACAACTGACTCAATATCGCCAGGAACATAAGGCAGAACGGGAGTTTTATCAATCCCGTAATTATGCCTTAGGTGGTAATATAAGACTCTTAGAGCAGCATTGCGGCGATGGATGTAGGCGCAACTTGCATAATAACTTCATGCCGATAAGAGATACATAAGCGTATCTGGGTGCGATCGACATGCTCTGCAAGATCTGTTAGTTCCGCATCCATAACTATACGGCGCGGGCGGTACACAAGAGTGTTGATAACGCCGTCTTGACACGCCAAAACAAATCCCTCAGTTTCAGACTTCAGTCCAATTGACCTCAGGAAGGCAAATGTCAGAATATTCGAAAAACCACACGTATCGATGTTCTTATAATAAATCCCATGCATCCGTTTATCGCTGCATCTCTACGTTTTCTAGCGGAACTGAAGTCAAAACCAAGGCTGAGTTCATTTGCTGCTCTGTTTGCTGCTTGAAACAGAAACGCCCCAACACCCGATATGTCGCAGTATGCTCTCATTCAGGATGGAAGTGAACGCTTTATATACCGTGCGAGTTTTTTCAAAGCGTACATAGACTGTTCCACAATTTAAAATCGTGGTATAGACATTGATGGTATCTATGTGGTCTGCCTGGAAACTGCACATTAAATAACGCAGAGACTTGCCGACAACTATTTCCCCCAGAATACAAATTGTACATAAGAACCTTTTCTTCCACTGTGTACATTTTTTTATAGAAAAAAATATAAATAAATCTCTGAACTTATAAAATTTATTATCACAACTGAATAATAAATATTGGAAATAAAAACATTCGTTTCCATAGTTTCTAACAATATCTATACCACGATTTCAAATTGTGAAACAGCCTATGTACGTTTTGAAAAAACTCGCACGGTATACCATATAGTATTGAGACAGGTTATCGGACGGTAATTTTTTGGATCAAATAAGTTTTCTTTCTTGGGAATGAGAACAGTGCGGCCTTCTGTCAGCCAAGTGGGTATAGGCTCCATACTTTTAACTATAGATGTGAAGATGCGAGCTAGATGCTTGTGTGTGGATGGGAACTTTTTCCACCAAAAGTTGTTTACAGCATCTATACCAGGAGCTGAGAAACTCTTTTTGCCTAAAAAGGCATTGTTCACATCTGCCTCACTGACTGACAATGGCACCCCATCATTCTCCAAGTTTGGGTTGCAGAACTGCCTAAACAAATGGATAGCTGGAGTATCTTCATTTAATGGAGGCGTAGTCTCGTAGCGTCTCTTCCAGAAACTCTCGACCTCTATAGCAGTTGGCGGTGTGTAAACAAGCGACGAACTTGTCTTAAAGACACGGGAAGGGCATGTATTAAAGATTGCGTTCTCCTTTCAAGCCCTGCTACGCCTTACTAACTTCTTCTTGGCAGAAGTTAACGCCCGTATCTTGTCCAGGTCATGCTGATGATGATAATGATTATTATTATTAGTTACAATTAGTTGAACTTGACTCTATTAGATCTCATAACATTTTGCTGCTACACGAACACGAGACTTGGCCTAATTTTTTTATAATGATTGTTTTTGGTGGGATTTCAATTCTTTTTGTATGATGTTGCTCATAGTCTGAACACAAAATTATTAGTGTATTTGCCATATGGCACATACACTATTGGCGTCGGTCGGATGGTGGGACCTAGGGGTCGCACCAAAATTTCTCGACGTTTCATAGCCTCCTGAACACTTTGGCACCATTTTTAAAAATGTTTATATATATATGTATGTATATATATATATATTTATATATATATATATATGTGTGTACACGATAACTCTCGACAGACTTAATCGATTTAAACGAAATTTGGTACACACATTGGAACCCATTACCGCACGAAGCCTATTTAAAATGGGCCCGATCGGACCATTTTCAGGGTTGTATTTAGGGGTTCCAAAAAGTTTTTGGGCCCAAAAATATCGAAAAATTTGTCAGAATCGTTTCAAAATTGAAATTTAACTCTTTAGTAAAGATTAAAATGTGCTGCTAAAATTTTAATAAAATCGGCCCGACAGGACCGGACTTTCAAATTTTATGAAAACACTAGTTTGTTGATACGGATTTACTTATGGAAGGGTGTATTTAATTGGGTGTACTGATAAAATCCATGTCTAATATTAAAATTTAGAAAAATTTAATTATTTTAAGGGATGTATTAAGGGGTGAAATTTTTTATTTTGTCAAAAAACAAACTTAAGTTCACATAATAATGCCACAATGCCTGTATTAGCAAATACACTATATTGTCGGCAGGGTTTGGCACTGCGACCCGAGTTTTTCTTGATTTTTGGCACGTGTTCAATGTACACAGATTCCTTTTCTTTACCTCTATATTCTCTGGTGGAAATATTACATGGGTGTGCTTATTAGGCAGGATTCTCTCTCAAAAAATCGTTTCAGTGCAAATAATACCCAGGACTGACGACTTGAAAACAAAAAATTCGACTGATGACCAGTCCTATACTTCCCACCTAGTAAATATTTGCAAAAAATAAACACTCTTTTTTTTATTCTTTGACTAGGCCCAAATAACCTTAGCTGTTGGTGGTCTTTAAAACACAATTTAATTTTTATTCTTTGAAAAAAGCATGGCCCTCTTTTTTGTTTGGTGATCTATTGATGGCTAGCTTAATATAGCAAAAATCATGGTTACCTTGATTTACGTACAATTTTTATTTTTTTTAGTAAAATATTTTTTTTCTCGAAAACTATACATTTTAGAGAAAAAAAATATTTACATTTTTTTCATATTATAACATCTAGAATTCATTTATATTTTTTTTTACCTATGTTAATACGTGACATTGAGGACGTTTTTTTGAATATCTCAGGATCCACTGAACCGATTTGACTCAAAATCTAATCAGATCTAAGTTAAAGGCTGATAAACACAATAGAACAATCGGCATGCCCGTATGTTGTTCCGTTCTTAAGATATCGAAGGCGAAAAATTGACCACATACACACACACACACATACACACATACACACACACATACAGACATCAGTCAGAAAATGATCTTAAACGATTGCTAGGGTCTCAAAACGTGAAAATCTGTTAAAATCTCGAAATATTGTTTTCGGACTGAATCCATTACTTCCCTACCATAGTAGAGGTGGGAAGTAAAAATTGTTTCATGAGTGGTTTCACGTCAGCCGTTCTTGTCGAACTCACTGTTAGATCTATTATCCCTACATGGGAAATTAATATTTATCGAACGCCCTTCTTACTAGAGAATTTCGCGTCAAGTGTTCTCATTTTCTGTCAGAAACCACTATCTTGAAAAAAATGCTTCTTTAGGGTGACCGCTACCAGATTTTCCAAAATTTTCAACTCAGTTGTATTATAGCCTAAGGATAAGTCTATAATGTGTGTATGGGAATTTAATATTTCTCGTACACCTTTCGTACTAGAGGTTTTCACGTCAATTGCTTCCATTTCTAGTCAAAAGGTACTATTTTGATAAAATTGCTCCTGTAGAGTGGCCTCTTTAGATTTTTCTAATTTTTTTTTGACACAGTTAGATAGCCTACAACCCCGATGTGGGAATTTAATATTTCTTGAACACTTTTCATACTAGAGAATTTCGTGTAAAGGGTGTTTATTCAAAATTTCAAAAAATGTTAAGTGAATTTAAAGTGGAACAGAATATTCCTCAATTTATTATTTCGGCCGAATTTTGATTTTTTTACTACAAATTCATATAATAATCGACCTTAAAATCCTTAAAGTACTTAAATTATAGAAATTATTACATTTTAACGTATATTTTTTAAATATTTGCTTAATTTGAAATTAAATATTTTAAGTCTGTGACATCCACCTCTCGCCTCAGATAACACGATACCAAGAACACGATAACATTTTTGCTGGGCAAGTGCAGTTATAATACCAATATAGTTTTATATGTATAATATACATATTCGTAACACCCTACCATCAATATTGTTGCTAATGTTCATTCTGCATTTTCCCATATAAATAAAAACAAGTTGAATATGTGTAAATAAAATTTAGAAAACATTAAATGTCCTAGGTTGTAAGTGGCACCAGCACTTTTAAAAATTATGTATTTTGCCTGTACATATTATTATCTAATCTAACTAATCTAACTAATATTATAAATGTGAAAGTTTGGATGGATGGATGGATGTATGGATGTTTGTTACTCAATCACGCCAGAACGGCTGAACGGATCTGGATGAAATTTGGTACAGAGATAGATTATAGTCTGGAATAGCACATAGGCTACTTTTTATCCCGGAAAAATGTACGGTTCCCGTGGGAGAGTTTTGTTTTTGTTTTTCATTGAGCAAGGGATCGACATGATTTTTTGCATAGTGGAGTTTAGGGGTCAGAGAATGTTATAGGCTAATTTTTATCCCGGAAAAATGTACGGTTCCCGTGGGATAGATTTGTTTTTGTTTTATCTCTGGAACTACTAAACAGATTCTAAAAATTCTTTCACTAATAAAAAGCTACGCGGGGGGGGGAGAATCTCGAGGGGGGATAACAAATTAGGGGGGAAGATTCTCGCGGGGGGATAATAAATTAGGGGGGAAGATTTTTGCGGCGGATAACAAATTAGGGGATGGAGATTCTCGCGGGGGGATAACAAATTAGGGGGGAGATTCTCGTGGGGTGATAATAAATTAGGGGGGGGGAGATTCTCTCGGGGGGATAACAAATTAGGGGAGAGATTCTCGCGCTGGTATAAAAAATTAGGGGGGGAGATTCTTGCGCTGGGATAACAAATTAGGGGGGGAGAATCTCGAGGTGGGATAACAAATTAGGTGGGGAGATTCTCGCGGTGGGACAACAATATAGGGGGGAAGGTTCTCGCGGGGGGATAACGAATTAGGGGGTAAGTTTCTCGCGGGGGGATAACAAGTTAGGGGGGATCCTCGCGGTGAAATAACAAATTAGGGGGAAGGTTCTCGCGGGGGGATAACAAATTTTGCACAGGAGTTCCTTATATAGGTATCGTAGATGAGCAATAATGTATTAATAAAATTCGAGCGAACGAGCGAAGCGAGTGAATAATGTATTATTAATATTCGAGCGAACGAGCGAGGCGAGTGAGTAATTATTAATAAAATTCGAGCGAACGAGCGAAGCGAGTGAGTAATGTATTAATAAAATTCGAGCGAACGAGCGATGCGAGTGAGTAGTGTATTAATAACATTCAAGCGAACGAGCGGAGTAATATATTAATAATACTCAAGAGAACGAGCGAAGCGAGTGAGTAATGTACTTATTATTAATATTCGAGCGAACGAGCGAAGTGAGTGAGTAATGTATTTATAAAATTCGAGCGTACGAGCAAAGCGAGTGAGTAATGTATTAATAATATTCAAGTGAACGAGCGAGGCGAGTGAGTAATATATTAATAATATTTAAGCAAACGAGCGAAGCGAGTGAGTAATGTATTAATAAAATCCGAGCGAACGAGCGAAGCGAGTGAGTTATGTATTATAAAATTCAAGCGAATAAACACTACCAGCCTAGCTTCGCTTCGCAGGAAAAGAATTTCTCGCGGGGAAGGATAATAAATTCTAAATCGTAAAATACGTGGGCGAAGCCACGGGTAACGGCTAGTGTTTAATAAATCTTTTATCTTATCTCGTTTAAATTTCAAAAAAAAAAATGCACCTTTGAAAAGTGGCAATTTTTAAAGGGTAAACTTTTTTATACTCTCTATTAGACATTAAAATATGTACAAAAAATCATGAAAATCTATCCACTATAAATGGGTCGCGAGGTAAAAAGCTAAAGTGACTGCACTAATTGTTTGATATGAAATAATCTTTATATTCTTTGACTGTTTCAGATTTTTTATGAGTGGTTACATCCCAGTGGGTTTTGAATACGGTGCAGAACTTACTTTCCCTGAAGCGGAAGCGACATCAAGTGGCATCTTAAACGCTATGACTCAACTTTTTGGCATTATATTTACCTTAATATTTGGCTCGATTTTAACAAATTTTGGTGATTTTTGGTCAAATGTGGCATTTTCAGCTGTACTATTCATAGGTAGTTTTATTACCGCTATAACCCCAACTGAACTTAGGAGGCAAAAAGCTCGCGCTGATGTGTCTTATTCCCAAGCGAATCAAATAATTGCTTAAGCAAAGTATAGTACCATTTTTACGCTGTATCACTATTATAGGTAATATTATAATGAATAAAGTCAAAACTTGATTTTGTAAATCATCGTTTTATTTTTTTTCCTATTTAGGTATTTAGTGTCTAAGAGTTTTTGGATGGGATCTTAAAACTTGAATACAAAAATTATATTTAATGCAGTTTTAAATATTTGATGTAAACTTTTATTCAATGAATTATTTGACTTTATAGCTTCATTATAACTATAATATAGGTATTGTATTATAAATGAATAAAGATTTACAATTGACAAGTTATCACTTTATTATTGGGATCTGACATATGGGAGGAGTTTACTTGTGACGTTATCAATATGGCGGAATCGTGAAACAGATTTACATAGTTAGCCAGATATTCACCCAATGGATATTGTTGGTAATTGTCTAGTGATAAAAAAATTGGGTGATGGTCAGACCATTTTGGAAAATGGATGCCATCTCTGAAGCTTATTGAAAATGCTCTGCATAAGCATGTGAGGTGTCATTTTATATGTTTTAAGGGTGATGAACACGTCAAATTAATACTCTACATTGTCGACCATAACATTGTTTTGTTTTGGCAGTTTCTATTAGCTACGCTTTTGAAACAAATAAGTTAATCAAAATTGTAATTTCGTTGTGATCAGACCTATTTTAGATTCGTCTTGATTAAATCAAATTTTGTTTTTAGAGGACAGTATGGCTCAGTTGGTAGCGTCGCGGCCTCTGAATCAGACTGTCGTGGGTTCGAATCCCACCTCTGCTCATGTATGTTTTGTGATGTTATTTAGTATTAAGTGATATGTGATATTTGTTGTAATTAAGACGCTAATGACCTAAGTTGTCGACGCGTCTATAAGCCACAATAAATAAAATAAAATCAAATTTTGTTGTGTTTTATTTATTTATTATCAATTATAATAATTAACAATGAAAGATAAACAATCAATATGATTAATTTTCCTAGACCGTAACTAAATACATAAGAATATCAGACGACATTATCGCCATGATATTATATAGAAGGCTATACAGGAAAAATGTAAATGCACCGCCGGGATTCGAACCCAGAACTCCCGATTTCGCGTCAGGAAAGTTTCCACTTACTACACAGTGCCCGACAGTGAACATTTAATCTTTCCTATATATAGCGACGATGTACCGCAAATCCAGTAACTGAATTGAATTGAATTGTAGATTATAGACGCTCGACAACAGAGGTCATTAGCGTCTAAAAATAAAAAAGTAAACAAAAGAAAAGCAAAAACCATAAAACCAAAGCAAAATCAATACAAAATCAAAAGTTAACACACAACAAAATAAAATCATAATAGGTACAAATAAAATGTGTCATATAATATAATGCAGTGATATAAAGAAAAAAAAACAAAAACATTTAGGCTGTAAAGGGGCCTAAATGTATACAAATAAATAAAATCAAATAAACCGTTCAATACCGGTTTCTTTTAAAAATCGAAACAGCAGATCGACATTGTCAGGGTCATTTCTTAAAACAACCGACAGATTACGTGACAATCCGATCTGCTGTCTTGTGTCCCTAAACTGAACACACTCTATTAAAATATGCGAAACGGTAACACGAGTGTCACACGTCTCACAAAGGGCCGGTTCCTCACGAGCCATTAAAAAACCATGACTTAATCTACAGTGACCGATTGTAGTCGTGTAAGAACCACTTCCTCCCACCTGGAGGGACGGCAAGATGTGAGCCATGGGTCAACTATAGATTTTATAGCTCTTAACTTATTTTCCTCGACAGCACTCCATTCATCTTTCCAGAGCTGCTGCACGGCTGAAATCAGTACGTTCTTAAGGTCGTCACCGATAACGCAAAACACGCTCTGACCGTTATTTGCAGCGTCTTTAGCTGCAGTGTCAGCTAATTCATTGCCAGCGATTCCCATATGGCCGGGAACCCAACAAAACCGGACAGTGGTTCCACCTCTTTTCAAAGAGTAAATTTTGTCCGGAATTAAACAAATAAGAGGGTGCCTGGGATAGGAACGCTGCAATGCCTGTAGAGAGCTCAAAGAGTCGCTGCAAATAATATATTTGTGCGAACCGTGAACATGTCTCAAGGCCTGCAAGATTGCATATAACTCTGCAGTAAAAATACTACACTCTTGAGACAACTTGTATCCAACACTGTCGTTATCGGTGACGAACGCAACCAACTCGGTCAAGAGACTTCGAGCCACCCGTATAAACGGAACGGTAGTCTCGATTCTGATCCAGCCATGCCAGGAAAAGCTGGCGATAAAGCTCTGGCGTTGTCGTACTTCGCGGATGAATGGGAAGTGACATGTCGATGACGGGCTCAGGAATTAACCACGGAGGTACAGAATTACGGCCGACTTTAAGAGTTCTAGGAAGCGCCAACGGAAGTTCATCTAAGAGAAGATTCAACCTGATACCGAGAGGACGTGTTGCATGTCTTCTCCGTCTATACAGAGAAGAAAAGCGAGGTTGGAATACGCAACTGTAAGTCGAGTGATTAGGTTGACTACGGAGCTTAGAGACGTAGGATAGCATATTGCGTTTCCGCCGGATGTTCAGCGGAGGCTCTCCGCATTCAGCGGCAATGCTAACAACAGGACTGGATCGAAACGCTCCGGTTGACAAACGAATTCCGGCGTGATGAACAGCGTTTAGCGTCCTGATGTACGACTCACGCGCTGAGTCGTACACGATGCTACCGTAATCCAATTTAGATCGTACGACTGCACGATAAATTCGCAACAAAACTGTACGGTCTACACCCCACGTGGTGCTAGCTAAAATTTTTAAAATATTGATAGGACATCGACTTCCTCTTTAAAATATTAAAATGAGCCTTCCAATTTAACGACCGGTCAAAAGTAAGTCCTAAAAATCGAGCAGTGTCTTGTACAGAAATTAAAGTGTCATATAGATATAAGAATGGTTCTTGATAACAACTACGAATGCGGCAAAAGTACACAGATTGGGTTTTCCCAACGGAAAATTTAAATCCATTGTTGGTTGTCCAGTTCTGGATGCTATTAATGGCCAACTGCAGGTGACGTTGTGCAGTACGAATGTACTTTGACGAGCAGTAGATCGCCAAGTCGTCAACGTAGAGCGATGACTCTACAGACGATGGAATGCTGTCAATTATGCCATTAATAGCGATGGAAAACAAAGTGACACTAAGAACCGAACCCTGTGGAACACCATTTTCCTGTACAAAGACACTAGACAAAGTGTTGCCGATACGGGCTTGGAAGTAACGCTCGTATAAAAAAATATTTATAAAATTCCCAAGATGTCCCCTGATACCCCAATTGTGTAATGTTCGGAGTATCCCATACCGCCATGTAGTGTCGTAAGCTTTTTCAAAGTTGAAAAAGACCGCTATCAAGTGCTGTGTATTAAGAAAGGCGTCCTGTATGGCGGACTCCAGTCTGACTAAATGATCCATTGTCGAACGGTGCTTCCGAAAGCCACACTGGGCATTCGTGATCAATCGTCTGGATTCAAGAATCCAAACCAATCGTCGGTTGATCATACGTTCGAGAAGTTTTGATAACCAGCTAGTCAGTGAGACAGGACGATAACTTGATGCTTGTTTTCGGTCTTTACCGGGCTTCAACAACGGCACTATTATAGAATTACACCAAGCGGTAGGAAACGTATTGGTGTACCAGATTAAATTAAACATCTTGAGAAGGAATATCGATCCGAAGGGAGGTAGCTTTTTCAGAAATTGGTAATGGATATCGTCAGATCCTGGAGAAGTATCATGGCAATCATGCAAACTAGACTGTAGTTCCCACGAGGAGAAAGGTGCATTGTAGTTCTCCTCATTTTGTGAGGAAAAGCTTAATGCAACTGTTCTGCTTGATTTTTCTGAAAGATAAACAATCAATATGATTAATTTCCCTAGACCGTAATTAAATACATAAGAATATCAGACGACATTATCGCCATGATATTATATAGAAGGCTATACAGGAAAAATGTAAATGCACCGCCGAGATTCGAACCCAGAACTCCCGATTTCTCGTCAGGAAAGTTTCACTTACTACACAGTGCCCGACAGTGAACATTTAATCTTTTCTATATATAGCGACGATGTACCGCAAATCCAGTAACTGCGAGAGCTATTAATTTTATAACAACATTACAATGAATGCTGCCTCTCTCAAATGGCTGGGACTGCTTAACTTATAGTCAAAATACACACGTGAGAAAGCTTCAAATATGGCATCTAATTAATAATTAGCAGTGAAAGATAAACAATCAATATGATTAATTTCCCTAGACCGTAACTAAATACATAAGAATATCAGACGATTATTAAATAGATGCCGTATTTGAAGCTTTCTCACGTGTGTATTTTGACTATAAGTTAGGCAGTCCCAGCCATTTGAGAAAGGCAGCATTCATTGTAATGTTGTTATAAAATTAATAGCTCTCGCAGTTACTGGATTTGCGGTACATCGTCGCTATATATAGGAAAGATTAAATGTTCACTGTCGGGCACTGTGTAGTAAGTGGAAACTTTCCTGACGCGAAATCGGGAGTTCTGGGTTCGAATCCCGGCGGTGCATTTACATTTTTCCTGTATAGCCTTCTATATAATATCATGGCGATAATGTCGTCTGATATTCTTATGTATTTAGTTACGGTCTAGGGAAATTAATCATATTGATTGTTTATCTTTCATTGTTAATTATTATAATTGATAATAAATAAATAAAACACAACAAAATTTGATTTTATTTTATTTACTGTGAATTATAGACGCGTCGACAACTTAGGTCATTAGCGTCTTAATTACAACAAATATCACATATCACTTAAAACTAAATAACATCACAAAACATCCATGAGCAGAGGTGGGATTCGAACCCACGACAGTCTGATTCAGAGGCCGCGACGCTACCAACTGAGCCATACTGTCCTCTAAAAACAAAATTTGATTTAATCAAGACGAATCTAAACTAGGTCTGATCACAACGAAATTACAATTTTGATTAACTTATTTGTTTCAAAAGCGTAGCTAATAGAAACTGCCAAAACAAAACAATGTTGTGGTCGACAATGTAGAGTATTAATGTTGACTCAAACAGACACAGCATTAACACCCCCCTTCGTATGGGAAAAATTACTAGTGGAAGTGGCCAGTTTCCAAAACTAACTGCAACAACCCACAGGAAGGAACCAAAGAGTAGATGTATAGTTTATTACACATTAGTAATTACATACTAGTGTTTGTTTTGATAAAAAAATTAATATATCATGGTGATCTTCGTCTGAGAACCATAGATGGACAGCTAGGCACGTTGTAGAAGGCGTGACAAAAGCAGGAGTCCACTAGTGAAGTTCGTGAATACGTAAATAATTGAAGTAAAATAAGTCTACGAATTGATGAAAAATAATGGTAAATAATTAAATCAGTTGAACAATTCAAATTTGAGCTTCCGTAAAAAATTGTTGAACATAATTCTGCTGAAAAGACAAAAAGTATCAATTTGGGACAGATGATCAAACACAGGGAAAACAGGTATGAATGAATGACTTGTAGATTATAGACGCTCGACAACAGAGATCATTAGCGTCTAAAAATAAAAAAGTAAACAAAAAGCAAAAACAATAAAACCAAAGCAAAATCAATACAAAATTAAAAGTTGACACACAACAAAATAAAATCATAATAGGTAGGTACAAATAAAATGTGTCATAATATAATGTAGTGATATAAAGAAAAAACCATTTAGGCTGTAAAGGGGCCTAAATGTATACAAATAAATAAAAAACTCGGGTCGCAGTGCCAAACCCTGCCGACAATATAGTGTATTTGCTAATACCAGGCATTGTGGCATTATTATGTGCACTTAAGTTTGTTTTTTGACAAAATAAAAAATTTAACCCCTTAATACATCCCTTAAAATAATTAAATTTTTCTAAATTTCAATATTAGACATGGATTTTATCAGTACACCGAATTAAATACACCCTTCCATAAGTAAATCCGTATCAACAAACTAGTGTTTTCATAAAATTTGAAAGTCCGGTCCTGTCGGGCCGATTTTATTAAAATTTTAGCAGCACATTTTAATCTTTACTGAAGAGTTAAATTTCAATTTTGAAACAATTCTGAGAAATTTTTCGGTATTTTTGGGCCCAAAAACTTTTTGGAACCCCTAAATACAACCCTGAAAATGGACCGATCGGGCCCATTTTAAATAGGCTTCGTGCGGTGATGGATTCTAACGTGCCTACCAAATTTCGTTAAAATCAATTAACTCTTTCGAAAGTTATTGCCCGCACACACACACACACACACACACACACACACACACACACAAATATATATATATATATAAATATGGTAATATATACATACATATATAAACATTTTCAAAAATGGTGCCAAAGTGTTCAGGAGGCTATGAAACGTTGAGAAATTTTGGTCCGACCCCTAGGTCCCGCCATCCAACCGACGCCAATAGTGTATGTGCCATATGGCAAATACACTAAAAATCAAATAAACCGGTCAATACCGGTTTCCTTTAAAAATTGAAACAGCAGATCGACATTGTCAGGATCATTTTCTAAAACAACCGACAAATCACCTGACCTGCTGTCGTGTGTTCCTAAACTGGACATACTCAATTAAAATATGCGAAACGGTAACACGAGTGTCACACGTCTCACAGAGGGGCGTTCCTCACGAGCCATCAAAAAACCATGAGTCAGTCTACATTGACCGATGCGCAGCCGTGTAAGGACCACTTCCTCCCACCTGGAGGGACGGCAAGATGTGAACCATGGACCAACTGTAGATTTTATAGTGTAACGTTTTTCCTCTTGTTAGTGTATTTGCCATATGGCACATACACTATTGGCGTCGGTCGGATGGCGTGACCTAGGGGTCGGACCAAAATTTCTCGACGTTTCATAGCCTCCTGAACACTTTGGCACCATTTTTGAAAAAGTCCGTTTATATATATATATATATATATATATATATATATATATATATATATATATATATATATAGTGTGTGTGTGTGTGTGTGTGTGTGTGTGTGTGTGTGTGTGCGGGCTATAACTTTCGAAAGAGTTAATTGATTTTAACGAAATTTGGTAGGCACGTTAGAATCCATCACCGCACGAAACCTATTTAAAATGGGCCCGATCGGTCCATTTTCAGGGTTGTATTTAGGGGTTCCAAAAAGTTTTTGGGCCCAAAAATACCGACAAATTTCTCAGAATTGTTTCAAAATTGAAATTTAACTCTTCAGTAAAGATTAAAATGTGCTGCTAAAATTTTAATAAAATCGGCCCGACAGGACCGGACTTTCAAATTTTATGAAAACACTAGTTTGTTGATACGGATTTACTTATGGAAGGGTGTATTTAATTTGGTACCGAGGTTGCATTGATAAAAATATTGAAATTAAGAAAAAATATTATTTTAAGGGATGTATTAAGGGGTTAAATTTTTTATTTTGTCCAAAAACAAACTTAAGTTCACATAATAAAACCACAATGCCAGTATTAGCAAATACACTATATTGTCGGCAGGGTTTTGGCACTGCGACCCGAGTTTTTTTTATTATATTTTTAACGTTCGTTTTTTTTTATGACAGATTCGATTTAATTATTTAAAATGTTTATTTAAAATTATACTTGATCATATACATAATATATTTTAATTTAATGTTTAATTAAAGCGTACCAGAAGTCGATTTTAAATATTATTTAATTATTCACTTTTTTTATAAATATTCGATCAAAAAAAAACTATTAATATTTCTAATATTTTCAAGTGCTTTTTAAGTCCAGCAGTTTCTACTTAAAAAAATGAGAGATGAATGAATGATTTTAACACGAAAAAAGATAATTTTAATGTCTTGACCTTAAGCAAGGTCGCAATCACAATCAATTAGATAAATGATTGCACATTGCATAATTTCTTACATTTTATGAATAAAATTTTTAAAAAATAATAAATAAAAAATAAAATAATAAACTGATTTTATTTCAACATATTGTCAAAATTAATATTTTGACAATATTGTAACAAAACTGTTTTTGAATTTGGCGGAATAAAATTATTTATTTCAATAATCAAAATATGTAAACGACAATATACAATAATTTAATAACAATGAATAATTATAAACTCAAAAAAAAGTACACAAAACGAAAATGTCAATTCTTAACAATGATACACTTAACAATACGCAGAATATTTATTTTAACACAGGTATATGTTTATTTATCTGTTATTTATTTCCCGCACTTCGTATGGCGCACCGATTACTCACTAAATCACAGGCTGATTGTAGACTGGTTGACATGTTCGCTTCACTCCTCGTTATATATTTGCGTCGTCTAGGTCTCGTGTGTGCGAGATCGGTCTAGCACTCTCCAGAACATTCCTACTGCTAGGCGCATCTGCGGCACCATTCCCCCGCCGCGCCACTATTCCACTACTGTGTTACGACAAGCAGACAATCGCTCAGTCCAGAATGTTCTGTCGACAACAGTGGCGTAGCTTCTGGGGTTTTGTTACACTGCCTCCCTCTTAGATCTGCCCTGTCCCAGGGCAGGTTCTTAGCCCGGAAGAAAGGGTCATGCCGATAGCGACAGTCTTCGCCCCGGCGGCACGTTCCGTTGCGGTAGAAGTAGCAGTCCACGCTCTTGTCCTTATGTGTTTGACGTTCCGGTCCTAGACTGCATTCCAGGATGTCCACTCTAGTGCCGTTGAAGATGACCTCCAACATGTTCCGCACGACCCTCCAGTCCAACTGGTCGAGCCCACAGCCCAGCTTCGGGATTGCCAGCTTCTTAACACCGTCAGCGAGTAGGTTGGCCTTCAACTCCAGTAGGGTGTTCCACAAACTAGCGTAGGTGGGCTTCTGATGGAACAGTTGCTTCGTCACCAGGTAGTAAATGAAGCGATGTTGATCCGGCAGTCGTAGGACCCTCCCGACCCGGGGCCCCTGCCTCCAGAGCTCTCCTCGGTGGCCGAATCGTCGACAGAACTCAGCCGCTATGCCTCCGGACATTCGAAGGTCTCGGGAGACGCAGTGAGCAAGCGAATACTCGCGAGGGACACCAAAAAGATCACGCCCTTCCTCCGTCGTCACGTCGTAACGGGCCTTTCTGGCCCCGGAGAATTCGGCCATAAAATCTTCGAAAGCAGACCGCTTTTCCGCCAGAGTAGTTCGGCCGATGGTAATTCTGGCCTCCCCTTGCTCCACGTCTGCGTTGTCGCCCCCTTCGTAGGGCGCGAGTCGGTTGGAGTGTACCACCTTGGGCTTTCCCCTCGGTGGCTTACGTATGCGGTAGACGACATCATTTATCCGCTTCATTATTTGGTACGGGCCCTCCCAGTTCCGTTGTAATTTTGGTGAAAGGCCACGGCGTCTGCACGGGTTGTACAGCCAAACTAAATTTCCTGGCTGGAACCCGCCCTCCTGTGCTTTCACGTCGTAACGGTTCTTCATCCGGTCGCTGGCCAGTTGGCTATTCTTGCGGACCCGCTGGTGGATGTCGTCCAATTTTCGTCTCAGCTTGGCGACGTACGTGTCTCCAGCTTCCTCCTGGTTCGACGGTGGGCACCCGAACTCTAGATCGCAGGGCAACCGCAGCTCACGCCCCAACATTACGCTGGCCGGTGTTTGATCGGTGGTTTCGTGAACCGATGCACGATACGCCATTAGGAACAGGTGCAAGTACTGGTCCCAGTCTCGCTGGTGGTCGGACACCACCTTCACCAGATACTTTCCCATCGTCCGGTTCATGCGTTCCACCATCCCGTCAGACTGCGGATGCAAAGGCGTGGTTCGCGTCTTACGGATTCCCAACAGGCGACAGACGTCTCCGAAGAGGGCGGACTCAAAGTTACGGCCCTGGTCCGAATGCATCTCCAATGGCACTCCGAAACGACTAAAAAACTCCTTGACCAGGACTTCAGCAACCGTCGCAGCTTCTTGGTTTGGGAGTGCATAGGCCTCCACCCATTTGGAGAAATAGTCCATCGCCACTAAGATGTATTTATTTCCTGAGTCGCTCTCAGGGAATCCCGGTCATAAAATCCCAGACAATATATCCCAGGCAAAAAAATCCCATGCCAAAATATCCCAACTAAAAATATCCCACGACAAAAATATCCCACGACATAAATCTCCCATGACAAAATATTCCCGCGACATTAATATCACAATCAGCACATACACATAACATGCGACGGTTTTGTCTGCGGGATGAAGAGGGGGGAGGGTGGAGGCGGCGCAGAAAAAAATAACAAATTATTCTTTCACATAGGAACATTAATTGAATATCAGGACCGTGCAATTCTTGCGGGGGCAGAGTTTCCCGCGAGGGGGGTGTTCGTACGACGGTTTTGTCTGCGAGGTGAAGAGGGGGGGGTGTTTGTGCGACGGTTTTGTCTGCGTGGTGAAGAGAGGAGAGGGGGTGGAGATAGATATCAATGCAGGCTATTCATGACAAATCACAATAATAAAAGTCACATAAAGTTTAATGATGTATTTAAATATATTTTAATATTCTAGATTATGTGCTACTCCACGTAAAAACTCTAAATTGTCAACAGTACCCCATGACTTAACAACATTTAGCAAACGCAAATCGTGATTTTGGTATTTCCGTTTCCTAGACGGACGTTCATCACCACGTACAATTTGCTCCAATTGAAATTCGACTGATCCTTGCTCTTCACGAAGAAATTCGATAAATGCCCATATTGTTATATGAGCATTTTGGACACGAACATTAAAACCATTATGCCACCCTTCTATCGCATTATTTGTTCGCTCAACTTCATTTACAGTTGATTCATAGTGGTTCCATAGTGTGATGTTATATGTACCCCGATTGCGTTCGCTACGGCGCGTTATCTTCCCGATCCATGTTTCCTCCATATAATCCAGGAATTCTCTTAAATCATCCTTATGATTAACATAAAATGGCATTTTTAACATCGACTCATATACCGAAATAACACTGTCAACAGGAACATACGCTAATGCATATAACATCTTCATGTGTAAGGCATTATCCCCATCAGCTGAGTATAAATCATGGAGCCCACAACTTCTTATTTTACGGAGAATACACTGGGAATAATGGAATACGCACCCCTTTATTTGACATTCCGGAAAAACATTCTTAGCTGCAGTCATGAAAGCTGTCTCAAAATCCGCCATTATTACCTGAGGCTTGAGTCGTGGTTCTAATATACACAACTCTCGAAGAATACTCGTATAGGCTAATTTTGATTTGCCGGTGATAAGTACGTAAACTAATGGCATGACTCGACCTTTTATTAAGCCATGTATTGTGTATAACTGATAAAATGTATTAGGCACGGTCCTAAAAGTCCCATCTGCAAACCATTGATCACAAGAGCGTAACCTGTTTAAATTCTGCTGAGTTGCAAAAATCAAAAATCTTTCTTTACACTTAACTTCATGTTCGCGGGAATCAAAACATAAAAATAATTCATCCTTAGCAGTCTTTTTATACTCATCACCAATAACAAGATTATCAATTGTAGTTGGATTAGCTGGTGTAATTTTTTTATCAACACGAATTCGACGAACAGTGCGACTTATATTTGTACTACCAGTTAATTTTCCAGCAGTAGATGATGATATGTTTTGAACAGCATTCGCTATCACCCTACTTGTTGGCATATTTGATGTTGTTGCCTTCACTTTAATGTTGGCCATAACCTTACATGCTTCGACCTTAGCCACATTCGACAAATGATTATGTTCCGTTTTCGATATTACAACTCCTATAAAAAAATGTCAATAAATTATGCTAAATAAAAAATGAATTCGAAATAATATTAACAATATTAATAATGATAATATACAAACCTTCTTCCTCCATGCTACTAGTGAAACAACGTGCTGTACATTTTTTCGTTTTGTAATTAACACAGCGCCATGTGACTTTATAAGTAGATTTGCGATGTAACGTGTATATAAATCCGTCTAAAGTTAGGTTTTTGCCACCTTTTTGATTAACAATGAATGTCAAAGGCATTTCTGATATTTTATCTACAAAATTCAATATAACTGCATACACTAGATAATTATAGACTGTATACTGACAATACAAATCTAATATTCTAATATTGGTCAAACAGAATTGCATCATTAAAAATAATTGTGTTATAACATTCCTGATGTAACAGCCCTACCTTACTTGACATTGTTAAGGTTGGGACCGCCGTCTCAAAGGCACTACGGTTATTTTTTTAAAGATAGAAATAATTTAAAAATTGTAATTTATTTTTTTGTTATGGGATGTTTTTGACATGGGATATTCTTTCCATGGGACGTTTTTGTCATAGTTTAATTTTGTCTTGGGATATTTTTGTTTGGGATATTTTTACTGGGATATTATTTACAGGGATATTAATTACCGGGATTTTATGACCGGATACCGCTCTCAGGGAATGGTCCAGCCACGTCAATGGCCACCCTCTCCATCGAACTTCCGACATTGTACTGTCTCATCGGTGCCCTTCGTTTCCCCAGGGGTTCGTTACCAGCGGCACACAATTTGCACTTTCGGCACCATTCGCGGACGTCGTCTCTACAATTGACCCAGTAGAACCGTTCTCTGACTCTTTCTAGGGTCTTCTTTACGCCAAAGTGGCCACCCGAGGTCCCGCCGTGGAGGCGTTGTAACACCTCCGACACTCGGCTCTTTGGCACTACGAGCTGGTGCCTCACAGTCGTGCCGTCTTCGCTTTCTAACTTCCGCTTCAGAAGACCGTCCTCTGCCGTCAGGGAGTCCCACTGGGCCCAGTATGTCTTCAGTGCCCTATTTAACGGACTAACGTCCTCCCAGCCCGGTCTTTCTCCACTGCGCTTCCATCTCAGCACCAGCTTCAATTCCGGGTCCGCCTCTTGTTCCCGCTGAACTTCATCGGGCAACCAATCGTCGTCCACCACAGTGGTTCTTGCAATGTGGCAGGTCTTCTCCTCCAGGCGAGAACAGTGTTGACAGTCTTCCGGGCAGGGTCTTCGGGAAAGGGCCTCGGCGTTACGATGACTAACGCCCGCACGATGCTCCGTGTCATAGTCATATCCCTGCAACCGCTCTGTCCATCTGGCGACCTGTCCTTCGGGGTTTCGAAATTGTAAGAGCCACTTCAATGCGGCATGGTCCGTTCTCAACAGGAACTTCCTCCACTGACTTAACCACCGTCAACAATTCTTTCCTGGTCGCGCAGTAGTTTCGTTCTGCCTTCGACAGCACCTTGCTAAAGTAGCCGATGACCCTCTCGTGCCCGTCTTGAATTTGAGAGAGCACGCCGCCAATAGCCAGGTTGCTTGCATCCGTGTCCAAGATGAAGTTCCCGTCCGTGCGCGGGTAGCTCAGAATCGGCGCTGACACCAAAGCACGTTTCAGCTGCTGGAACGCTTTCTCACACTCGCCGCTCCAGATGTACTTAAGCCCGTCTTCTGTCAGCCTTGTTAACGGCTTCGCAATGTTTGCAAAGCCCGAGACGAACCGACGATAGTAGGTGCATAATCTAAGGAAGCTTCGGTGCTTGTCCTTCGGCGTCGGCCACTCCTGCACCGCTCGAAGATTCTCCGGGTCGGCCTCTATTCCGTCACGGGAGACGACGTGTCCGAGATATTGTACCTTCGTCCGAAACAGGTGACACTTCTTGGGACTTAGCTTCAGATTCGCGCCTCGCAGTCTTCGGAACACTTCTTCCAAGTTCCTCAAGTGTTCGCCAAATGTCCGACCGACCACAATTACGTCATCGAGGTACACCAAGCAGGTCTTCCACGAGAGTCCCCGCAAAATGGACTCTATCAGGCGCTCGAAGGTAGCCGGTGCGTTACACAACCCGAAGGGCATAACCGTGAACTGCCACAACCCCGTACCAATTGTGAACGCAGTCTTTTCGCGGTCTTGCGGTTCCAGCTCGACCTGCCAGTAGCCGCTCTTCAGATCCAGTCACGTCACGTCGTTGAGACTTGAGACGTCGATAGTCCACACAGAATCGCGTTGACCCGTCTTTCTTGCCGACCAGAACCACCGGTGATGCCCACGGACTGCTTGATGGCTTGATGACTCCTTGTTTTTCCATGTCAGCGACAATTTTCTCGGCTTCTTCCCGTCTCGCCAGTGGAAGTCGTCTTGGGTGTTGTCGCACCGGCCTAGCATCTCCCGTGTCGATCCTATGTCGCACTGCGTTGGTCCGCCCTTTCTGCCCGTCGTCAAGTGCGAATACATCCGAATATTGGTGGATCAACTTTCGCACCTCTTTCGACTGCGCCTCGCCCAGATCTTCACACGAGCCGACAACCATCTTCGCCAACTTCTCGACGTCGCCCCCAGCAGGTGGACTTCGTGTGTTCTCCACGCATCTCGAGATTCTGGAGACCTGCACGCATTGTCCCAACAGGGTACTTTTCTTCAGGGTCACCGGTTCCCTGTTGATGTTCATCACTCGCACCGGTACCGATTCTCCGACCCTAACCAGTGCCTTTACCACCAGTACACCGCTACGGACCTTATTGTCGCATACTGGTTCAATCGCTCGCACGCACCTTGCCCGGAGCTGGCCCGCACGATCACCTCGCTCCGTCCTGGTAAGATCACATCTTCCTTCAGCCAGACTCTTGCCACCGAGTCCTCCATGGGGTGCAAGGGAAGCTCTTCGTCATCGATTCTTAGGACACCCTCCTTCAGGTCCAACGCGAAACCGAACTTTCGTAAGAGATCCATCCCCAAGATGAAATTGTCGGAGATGTCAGCCACCAGTACTTCGTGATCGAGCTTCTTGCTTCCGACGCTGATGGTCATCATTGCCGATCCGTGCGTCAAAATCCGGTCACCTGTAGCCCTCCGTAGTTGCACCTTCGCCGGCGACAGCTTCGTCGATATTCGCACTACATCAGGACGTATAATTGATCTCATGGCGCCCGTGTCGACCAGCAACGGAATATTCTGCCCAGCAACGTTCCCATCGACGAATATACTGGCTGTGCGGTCCTTAGGTGACACCACCTGGATGGTGGCCTCCGGGGTACTCCTTCTCCAGGTCGACGTCTGCCCCTTCCCGTCGACCTTTTTTAGTTTTCCGGCTGCTGTTGTTTGCCGGCTTTAGGGCAGTTGCGTCGTATGTGCCCTCGCTCGCCACAGTCCCAACAACGGGGTCCACGCGTCTCGCCCGAAGCATTCTTCCAGCGCTCCTTCTCCCTGAGGATTCTTCTGAATTTTATTTTCTATTCCTTCCTTCATACCTTGTATCTCTTTTGTTATGTTCGTATGTATTTTCTCCTCCAAACCTTCCATTTTATTTTCCAGCTTTTCTTCCAACGATCTAGCATTTTCGGCTAGCTTTTCTTCCACTGAACCCAGTTTTTCTTCTACTGTTCTAGCCAGCTCACTGCCCGGTACCTCGAACTTGAAGGTTTCGGGGTCCTTGCCTTCCGCCAGCATCGCCTCCTTGAGCCGATCTTGCAGGACCATTTTTAGTCCTGAGGTGTCCAGGTCCCTTTCCTCAAGTTCGCTTCTCAATTCCACCACTTTCAAATCACGCAACAGTTTTGCCGCCATTTTGAATTGTTCAAACTGCACACCTGACACCAGTGTAACAAAACTGTTTTTGAATTTGGCGGAATAAAATTATTTATTTCAATAATCAAAATATGTAAACGACAATATACAATAATTTAATAACAATGAATAATTATAAACTCAAAAAAAAGTACACAAAACGAAAATGTCAATTCTTAACAATGACACACTTAACAATACGCAGAATATTTATTTTAACACAGGCATATGTTTATTTATCTGTTATTTATTTCCCGCACTTCGTATGGCGCACCGATTACTCACTAAATCACAGGCTGATTGTAGACTGGTTGACATGTTCGCTTCACTCCTCGTTATATATTTGCGTTGTCTAGGTCTCGTGTGTGCGAGATCGGTCTAGCACTCTCCAGAACATTCCTACTGCTAGGCGCATCTGCGGCACCATTCCCCCGCCGCGCCACACTACTGTGTTACGACAAGCAGACAATCGCTCAGTCCAGAATGTTCTGTCGACAACAGTGGCGTAGCATCTGGGGTTTTGTTACAATATGTTGCATTCTGGCACGCTAGAGAAAAAAAATAATACTAATACAATTAAAAAACAAAAATATCATGAAGGTAATAGTTAAAATATCTTCTCAGTTGTTGAAATTTTGTCTCAGTTTCAGGTATGCAGGGTGACGATGACGAAACTTTCCCAACTAGTTACTGTCCTCAGTCAAGATATAAACATCGTCGTACGATGACTTGACAAAAGAGAACAGAGTCGTGTAGCTTCTTTAGCGACTGGAAAGCTTCATGAACCTCGGTGTTAATAAAATTTGATGTTGCATCTGTATTGATGAGACATTTAAAGTTTTCTTTTTAAGGTGCTGCATTATACGTGGCGACGAAATATTCCAACTAGTTTCACTATGGTACCGTCCTTTATGTCAAGTTATAAACATCGTGACCAACGTTTATTCGTTGTTCGATGACTTGGCAAAAGGAATCGGCGTCTTGTAGCTACTTTAGTTTTATGAATTTCGAAAATTTGACCAACCGGAAGACACCGTCGGAGTTGTTCCTTGAAATGAAACTTCATATGGCTTCCCTTTAGCTTCTTCTAATCTCCGTATAATTCCATCCAAGCTTCTAGATATGTCTTAAATATGTAAAAGATTTCGGTATTGGTAGAGTTGAAATTTGTTGCAATGTTGAATAATTGGCGCTGTCCCAGATGTGTATTAATAGTTCTTCGTCTGGAATATTACATAACAGAGCTTTAGATTTAGAAAGAATATCCTCGGCAAAATCAAGAAAAGTTTCTCCAGGTTTCTGTAATCTTCGAACTTGGGTGTTGATTAATCGATTTCTGACCATTGGAGGAAGAAATTCTTCAACTCGATTACGCTTTATTTCTATCCATGAAAAGTTGTATTCTTTAGACGCTTTAGTCCACCAAATTTGCATGTGTCCTACAGTACGAAGTATTATTTCATTGATGAGAAGCTTTTCGGAGGTAATTTGAAGGTCTAAAATTTTTTGTATTTCGACAATAAATATTAATAATTTTAAAGTATCCTGTCCATCTGTAATCGATACATTTGATAACATTGAAGATGTATATCTCTGCTCAGTTAAATCGTCGTGGACGCAATTTCAGTGAATTTATTTTATCCGTAAGTTGGCCTAATAATTCTAGTTGAACACTAGCGGCTTGATATAATGGCGATAGTCCTTTTGTGTCTCTTGTATCTTGCGTAAAATTATGATTTGTAGATGCAGCAGAATTTTGACCAGTTATCTCAACAAAATCGGGAACCTTATTATCCGACGGCGACGATAATGAATGAAAGATGTCTTCCTTTTCAGTACTGGATGTCTTAGATCGCGTAGTCATTGGCATTTTGATTTTGACTTATATAAATAATTAAATATCTTCTTTGTTGTTATGTAAAATCTCGGCTGAGCCCCCAATGTAACGTTTTTCCTCTTGTTTTTATTATTTATTATATTTTTAACGTTAGTTTTTTTTTTTTTTTTTTTTAAGACAGATTCGATTTAATTATTTAAAATGTTTATTTAAAATTATACTTGATCATATACATAATATATTTTAATTTAATGTTTAATTAAAGCGTACCAGAAGTCGATTTTAAATATTATTTAATTATTCACTTTTTTTTTTATAAATATTAGATCAAAAAAAACTATTAATATTTCTAATATTTTCAAGTGCTTTTTAAGTCCAGCAGTTTCTACTTAAAAAAATGAGAGATGAATGAATGATTTTGACACGAAAAAAGACAATTTTAATGTCTTGACCTTAAGCAAGGTCGCAATCACAATCAGTTAGATAAATGATTGCACATTGCATAATTTCTTACATTTTATGAATAAAATTTTTAAAAAATATATAACTGATTTTGACCTGAGATGTCGACGCGTCTATAATCTACAATAAATAAATAAAATAAATATAACTGATTTTATTTCAACATATTGTCAAAATTAATATTTTGACAATATGTTGCAATAGATTTTAATTTGTTTTCATCGACAGCACTCCATTCATCCTTCCAGAGCTGCTGAACTGCTGAAATCAGGACGCTCTTGAGGTCGTCACCGATAACACAAAATACATTCTGACCGGTTATTTGCAGCGTCTTTAGCTGCAGTGTCAGCTAATTCATTGCCAGCGATTCCCATATGGCCAGGAACCCAACAAAACCGGACAGTGGTTCCACCTCTTTTCAAAGAGTATAATTTGTCCTGAATTAAACAAATAAGAATGTGGCCGGGATAGGAACGCTGCAATTCCTGTAGAGCACTCAAAGAGTCGCTGCAAATAACATATTTGTGCGGACCGTGGACATGTCTCAAGGCCTGCAAAATTGCATATAACTCTGCAGTAAAAATACTGCACTCTTGAGACAACTTGTATCCAACACTGTCGTTATCGGTGACGAACGTTCAACCAACTCGGTCGAGAGACTTCAAGCCATCTCGATTCTGATTCAGCCCGCTAGAAAAAGCTGGCGATAAAGCTCTGACGTTGTCGTACTTCGCGGATGAATAGAAAGTGACATGTCGATGACGGGCTGAGGAATTAGCCACGGGGGCACAGAATTACGGCCGACTTTAAGAGTTCTAGGAAGCGCCAACGGAAGATCATCTAGAAGAAGAGTCAACCTGATACCAAGAGGACGTGTTGTATTCCTTCTCCGTCTATACAGAGAAGAAAAACGAGGTTGAAATACGCAACTGTAAATTGGGTGATCAGGTTGACTACGAAGCTTAGAGACGTAATGAATTAATTGTGAATTATAGACGCTCGACAACAAAGGTCATTAGCGTCTGTACAGAAACGAAATGTAAAACAAAACAAAAGTAAAAACAATAAAATAAAAGCGAAATCAAAGATTGACACACAACAAAGTAAAACAATTATAAATACAAATAAAATGTGTCATAATAATATGCTTAGAGACGTAGGATAGCATATTGCGTTTCCGCCGGATGTTCAGCGGAGGCTCTCCGCATTCAGCGGCAATGCTAACAACAGGACTGGATCGAAACGCTCCGGTTGACAATCGAATTCCGGCGTGATGAACAGCATTTAACGTCCTGATGTACGGCTCACGCGCTGAGTCATCCACAATGCTACCGTAATCCAATTTAGACCGTACGACTGCACGATAAATTCGCAGCAAAACCGTACGGTCTGAACCCCACGTGGTGCTAGCTAAAAATTTCAAAATATTAAGGGAAGACATCGACTTTCTCTTTAAAATGTTAAAATGAGCCTTCCAATTTAACGCTCTGTCGAAAGTAAGTCCTAAAAATCGGGCAGTATCTTGCACAGATATAAGCGTTTTATAAAGATATAAGAATGGTTCCTGATAACAACTACGAATGCGGCAAAAGTGCACACATTGGGTTTTCCCAACGGAAAATTTAAACCCATCGTTGGTTGTCCAATTCTGGATGTTATTAATGGCTAACTGCAGATGACGTTGCGCAGTACGAATGTACTTTGACGAGCAGTAAATCGCCAAGTCGTCAACGTAGAGAGATGACTCTACAGATGATGGAATGCTCTCAATTATGCCATTAATAGCGATGGAAAATAAGGTGACATTAAGAACCGAACCCTGTGGAACACCATTCTCCTATGCAAAGACACTAGACAAAGTGTTGCCGATACGGACTTGGAAGTAACGCTCGGATAAAAAATTATTAATAAAATTCCTAAGATAATATTAACAATTTATTTAAAAATAATAATAACAATTTATTTAAAAGACTGCATGTACAGTATTAAAAGCGTCAAAGTCTCTGGATCACAGGTATTCATTAATATTATAAAAAGCACCCTCCAGCAGATAGCTTTTTAACAATTTTTTGAAATCGTTTACATGGACAGCTGATTTTATATTATCAGGCAGCTTATTAAAAATGGTAACACCTAGGTAAGCTGGAGATCTTTTACTGACATTTAAACGACTGTAGGGCACTCTTAAAGTGTTTTTTTGACGAGTATTTATATCATATTTATACTGATTATTATAAACATATAGAGATAGCTCATATATGAGAATAGATGTTAAGGTTAAAATTTTAAATTTTTTGAAAAAATCCCTGCACGAGCTTGTTTGAGGCACTCCACCTATACATCTGACAATCCTCTTCTGCGAAACAAAAACATTAGATGCTAAAGTTGAAGAGCCCCAAAAACAGACGCCATATTTCAATGTCGTGTACACTTGCGCATAATATAGGCCTATCAGTTGTTGTTGATCCAAGATATTTCTCAGATTCATGAATAAATAATATATAGAATTTAGTTTACCAGAAACTATTTTACAATGGATTTTCCAATTAAGGTTTTCATCAATATGTAAACCTAGAAACTTTGTGGCGTTATCATTAATAATAAAGACGCCGGATCCGTAAGATCGAAATTCGAAGAAATGAAAGAAAATGAATCAGTATTATGATTTACTAACAATTTTAATAAAACAGATATTGGACACATTTATTTTTTTTTTTACAATGAATTGAACAGAAACAAAAATAACAGATACAGCGTTTAAACCAAAAACCATACCACGCGTAAGTTAATATCAAATTTTTTCACAAACAAGGATTACGATTTCTAATGTTACCCGAAGTATCAACAAAAAGTTATAATAATTTTGGATTTGATCAAAATGATAATTTTTATTTAAGGAACGGGATGTATCTCTCGGTCGCGTCTAGAACAAAGAACTGCGAATCATTCACGAGAAAAAATGACATCTTTTTTATTTTAAACAATTGCGTAAATCCAATAAGCTACCCTTCACAAAATGATTACACAATGTACAAACGTATTTTGTGTAATTGAGTAGCCTACCCTGAAGGGGATATAAATATTAAATATGGTATGGTTTTTGATTTGCCAGTATACAATTAAAAATAAGTAAAAACAACAACAATTAAACGCAACCTAATAAGATACGTTGCATTCTCCCCCTCAAAAGAAAGCGCCAGTGCGGCTTTCAACGTTGGAAGAATGGCCGAAGTTGACTAACGTGAACTCGATACTCCCGTCTAGGATCCTCTGTACTTTGGACTACGCAGGAAGATGGCGTGGTGAAATACAAAATACGACGAGGCTCACTCCATCGTGCTACAAACTTCGCTCCAATTTCGTCCTCTGGTTTCACCTGTATATGTCGGCGCTGCAACACCAACTGGCCTTCATGGAACGGATGACGTTCTGGATGTTTAAGATCAAAAAGCTGTTTCACCTTGCGATGAGCTTTCTGAAGATTTCGATGAATTTCTTCTGGCTCCACGTGTGGGTCTGGATCAAGAAGATTTGGAATTTCCCATTGCAAATCAAGCGGCTTCGGTAATTCTCGACCTAAAAAAATTTTAGCAGGACTTAGATTAGTGGGTTCAGACACGTTACCATTATGAGAATAAGAAAATAGCGGCAGAAATTTATCCCAATCTCTATGATTGTCCGCGCAGGTACGCATCATTACGGACAGTGAAGCCTTTAAGTCGCGCATGGATCTTTCAACCATGTTCGATGTTGGCTGATAAGGAGCAGTGAATATGTGTTTGATGCCCCAGGACAACGTCATACGACGAAACAGGTCACTGCGAAAAACGGACGCATTATCGGAGACTATCATTTGAGGCGGCCCATAGCGACACCAGAGTGCAACCAACTTCTTTGTTGTTATGTTCGCTGAAGCCCGCGAACATGGGATGACTTCAATCCATTTGGAAAATGCATCCAATGCGACGAGAACATAGCGGTTACCAGCAGTTGAACGGATAAGCGGTCCGCAGAAGTCCAAGTAAACTCGTTGAAATGGAATGTTAGGTACGGTGGAACACATGGGCGCTCCTACAGGCAAATTGGATGCCTTACATGCTTGACACGCTTCACAGCTTCTTACATACTGTCTCACATCTTGAAAAAGGTTTTTCCACCAGAAACGGCGAGCTAACGCCCTGTAAGTCTTAGTGATTCCAGGATGCTGCGCGTCGAGGTCGTGAAAATAATACAGGAGCATATTACGAACTGATGTAGGATCCACGATTCTCTTAATTTTATTTTTACCAATTAATTTCATCAAGAGTCCATCTCGTAAGACATAACCTATGACATCTTCACGTCTATGTAGACGATGCATGATGAGTTGTGTCTCTGGGTCGGCTTCCTGATGACGTTTCAAGGTTAAAAAACTGTCCGGAATTTCATGTAAATTGTTAATTACCTCATCTTCTTGAGCCATCGGATTAGAATTGAATTCTGTGTCTGGATATAGACGGCTTAAGGCGTCGGCAACATTGTTCAGTGGACCTCGTATATGTTGAACCGTAAAATCGAAGCGAGATAGTTTTAACACCCATCGACCGACTTTTCCCAGTTGTTTTGGATGACGTAACATCCAGGACAGCGCTTCGTTGTCCACTTGGAGAATAAAGTGCCTGCCTAATAAATAATCTTGAAATTTTTCAATTGCGTATATAATCCCAAGCGCTTCTCGTTCTAATACAATGTATTTCTTCTCTGTCTCTGATAATTTCTGCGAAGCATATACAATTGGATGAAGTCCGTCTTCAAACTCCTGAAGCAGGACTGCTCCTAGAGCTATATCGGACGCGTCACATCGCAGAGTAAAAGTACGATCAAAATCGGGAAATTTCAAGACAGGCGCAGTGGACAATGCCGTTTTTATATCGTGTACGGCTTGGAGTTGTTGCGGCCCCATGACAAATTTAATCCTTTTTCGTTTGAGATTATTTAACGGCGCCGCTTTCTCACTGAAATTTTCGATGAACCGCGCGAAATACGATGTCATACCCAGAAACGTTTGGAGTTGCTTTAAATTGGCTGGTATGGGTAGTCGTTGGATTGCTTCTACCTTTTCAGGATTTATATGACACCCTTGTTCTGATATCATAAATCCCAGACAACTAACTCTTGCCATACACAAATGAATTTTACTAGGATTGACTGTAAATCCATGCTGCTGCAGACGTGAGAAGACTTCATGTAGATGTTGAAGATGCTCTTCGGGTGTGGCTGAATAAATTAGCAGGTCGTCAAAATAATTAGTCACAAATTTATAATGTAGATCGCCAAAAATATGATTAATAATTCTATTAAGTGCAGCCGGAGACACCGCTAGTCCAAAAGGTAAGAATTTATATTGATATGCGGCAAAAGTAGTCGCGAAAGCCGTGATTGGTTTTGATTCAGGATGCAGTTCTAATTGATGATACGCCATATTAAGATCCAGCTTACTAAAAACTTTAGCCCCTTGTAAGCATTGAAAAACAGACTCTGGTCTGGGTACTGGATACGCGTCATAGCAGATTCTCTGGTTCACTTTACGATAATCGACGACTAGGCGACGTCCACCATCCTTCTTAGGGATCAGAAAACAAGGACTTGAATACGGTAACAGACTAGGCTCAATGACATCCAATTCAAGTAATTTTTTTATATGTTCTCGCATTGCCGCTGCTTTTGGAGGAGTCAGAGCAAACGGAGGTTGATGTATTGGCGTAGGATCTTTTAAATGAATTTTGTATTTATAATTTCTGACTTTTCCAAGAGTAGTTGTGATTGTATCGTTAAATTTTGTTATCAACGTTTGTAGACGATGCTGAAGATCTTCAGACAGTAGGACCGGCTGCTCCAACATGGACGCAAGACCGTAACAATTATTAGGATTCGAGTTATTAGTAAAAGGAACAAGAATTTCGGGAGCAAAATGAAACCGAAGACAGTTATCAACAAAATCGAGGAAAGATCTCATTCGACGAAGCGTTTTGACACCAATAATGAAAGGTGGGTTTAAATTAGGAATAATTGCAAAGGGTAGTTTCCAGGTAAATTTGGAAATTTTAATAATTGTAATTAGTTCTTGATTTATGAATATAGTATTTCCTCCAGGAAGTTTAACAGACGACGACGTGGATCGAAAATACCCGTGACGATTCTCAACAATGCGATCCGCAATGTTTTTATTGCAACAGTTGATGTTAGCTCCTGAGTCTAGTAGCGTCAGAAAGGATAAGTTCTTAACTTTTAAACTAATTAAGGGTAGTTGAAATATCGTTAATTGATTTTCACTTTTCGTGTGATTAACGCAACCCGATGCAGGTTGCGGTATTATTCGTTTTTTGAATTTGGCGAATAATTTCTGTTTTCATTCGCTCTCGATCTGCGACGACATTCTCGTATGGAGTGTCCGTACATCTTGCAATATGCACACTGAGGACGTGAACTGTTAGTATCCGTCGTCTTGATATTCGCCTCTCCTTCACGTTTCCTTGCCGCTTCGACAAGAGACTCCATTTCGTCTATGCGTCTTGCCATAGTTTGCAGTTGAATGAACGATGTTGGTATTGATTCATTTTTAATTTTAAGTAAAGTTGTCACATTTGCATGAGTCCACACGTGCAGTACTAATTCTTGTTCCGAAATGTTAGCTTGGAGAACTTGAGCTTTTCTGTGAATGTCTGAAATGAAGTTCTTGAAGTTTTCATCAGAATCCTGGTATCTTCGGACTAGCGACTCAATTAATCGGCTTCTCGTGATTAACGGAATAAAAGTGTCGAGTAATTGTGACTTCAATAAAATCCAGTTTGAAACCTTGGATGTAGCGTCGGCCCACCAAATTCTAAGTTCACCTTCTAGGCGTGTGACCAAAGCAACGAGTAAAGACGATTCAGTTGCTACTTTCAGATCAATTAATCCTTGAACTTGTTCTATGAAATCAACAACGAGTCTTGGATCTTCTCCGGAACACAACTTGACTTGATCGATTAACGCTTTGTATTCTGGTTTGATATCTTGATTTTGTTTTAAAAGATGCTTCGTGAGAGTTTCAGACAAATGGCGCAGTTCAACAACTTGATCGACTAAACTTGAAGTTAAACGCATATGAACTGCTGTAGCCTTAACGAGTGATGACGACGCGTGCGGAGAACTAGATCTTGGATTTTCTTTTTCTTCCGTAGTCGTAGTATTCTGTTGCTGCACTGAAGGATTAAGATTTTCTGCCGAAGCAAACTTATCTTCATCTTGCGTCGAGTCGGTGTCATTCTTGTGGCTTCTGGTTTGCGGCATATTTGACAAAAATTCACTTTTACAGACAATAACACAAATACTTTTTTAAAAATTAGTGCGACCGAGAAAAGGAACCAATACAGTAATATAAATTTATGAAAAGGAATATGTCTTTTTAATTTCTATTGATCTTTTACCATTGAAAATGCGATCTGTTATCTGGCTAGGATTATGCAATCAATTATAAAGATTTATGAATTTAAAATTTATCAAACACAAAAATTCGTCTAAATATAATTTCAACAGATTAAATTTTAGTAAAAAAAGTACGCTCTGCTACCATTCTGTGGCGTTATCATTAATAATAAAGACGCCGGATCCGTAAGATCGAAATTCGAAGAAATGAAAGAAAATGAATCAGTATTATGATTTACTAACAATTTTAATAAAACAGATATTGGACACATTTATTTTTTTTTTACAATGAATTGAACAGAAACAAAAATAACAGATACAGCGTTTAAACCAAAAACCATACCACGCGTAAGTTAATATCAAATTTTTTCACAAACAAGGATTACGATTTCTAATGTTACCCGAAGTATCAACAAAAAGTTATAATAATTTTGGATTTGATCAAAATGATAATTTTTATTTAAGGAACGGGATGTATCTCTCGGTCGCGTCTAGAACAAAGAACTGCGAATCATTCACGAGAAAAAATGACATCTTTTTTATTTTAAACAATTGCGTAAATCCAATAAGCTACCCTTCACAAAATGATTACACAATGTACAAACGTATTTTGTGTAATTGAGTAGCCTACCCTGAAGGGGATATAAATATTAAATATGGTATGGTTTTTGATTTGCCAGTATACAATTAAAAATAAGTAAAAACAACAACAATTAAACGCAACCTAATAAGATACGTTGCAACTTAATATGATCAATTCTAGATATATTATTATTATTATTTATCTTTAGAGAAATATCTAGTTCAGCTCTATACTGATGGCTATGAAAACGCATATAATTTGTCTTAGTGTTATTTAAGTAGAGACAATTAGCACAAAACCATTCTGAAAGTCTTTCGAGACTGCTATTGCATTGTTCTTCAATTACCTTTGGGGTTTTGTCAGATAATATAAGTGAAGCATATATAGTGACAGAGACCTTTTCACCTAAATGTAACTCAACGTCATTGATATAAAGTATGAACAACACAGGGCCCAAATACCCCAATGATACTCCAATTGTGTAGTGTTCGGAGTATTCCATGCCGCCATGTAGTGTCGTAAGCCTTTTCAAGTCGAAAAAGACCGCTGTCAAATGCTGTTTGTTAATAAAAGCGTCCTGTATTGCGGACTCTAATCTGACTACATGATCCATTGTTGAACGGTGCTTACGAAAGCCACACTGGGCATTCATGATCAAACGTTTGGATTCAAGAATCCAAATCAATCGTCGGTTGATCATTCGTTCGAGGAGTTTTGATAAACAGCTAGTCAGGGAAACAGGACGATAACTTGATGCTTGTTTTCGGTCTTTTCCGGGCTTCAATAACGGCACTACAATCGAATTACACCAAGCGATAGGATGTATTAGTGGACCAGATTAAATTAAACATCTTGAGAAGGAATGCGGATCTGGAGGGAGGTAGCTTTTTCAAAAATTGGTAATGAACATTGTCAGATCCTAGAGATGTATCATGGCAATCATGCAAACTCGACTGCAGTTTCCACGAGGAGAAAGCTGCATTATAGCTCTCATCGTTAAGTGATAAGAAGTTCAATTCTGCTTGTCCCGGTTGACTTTTTATAACAGAAAAATTGTCGAGATATTTAGCGGAACTCGAAACTTTTGCATAGCATGAACCCATGTGATCGGCGACTTCTTAAGGTGCCGTTATTATGTCATTTCCCATTACCAATCCAGAAATATAATTAAAACTCCGTTTTCCAGAGTTCCTCCGAATTTTCTTCCACACTTCGCGGGCGGGGGTAGAACTTCTTACAGTGGAAACGAACTCACTCCATGACTGCTTCTTACTCTCTGCTATGATACGTCTGGCAATGGAACGCTTTTGCATAAAAAATATTCGATTTTCATCCGTCACATTATTTTTTAAACGACGGAGAGCTTTTCGACGTTCACGGATGGCATCCCGACAAGCCTCATTCCACCAGGGAACGGGCACGCGTCGAGGTGTTGTTGACATGCGTGGAATTGCAGCTAAAGCCGCCTCGATGACCGCTTCCGTGAAATGCTCTACAGCAGCATCGACATTGCCAAAGTTCATTTCGCCGACATTTAACACTTCCTGGAAGTGTGACCAATTAGTTTCTTTTATTATCCACTTCGGGGAGCGTCTTTCATCCACATGGAATGAAAGAAGCCGACAATTGATTGGAAAATGGTCACTGCTACAAAGATCGGCATTTACTTCCCATTCACAGTATCGGGCGATAGAAGAAGAGCAGAGAGTAAGATCTATAGCGGAAAATGTCCCATTAGCAGCCGAGAAATGTGTATTGGAACCTGTGTTCAATACAACCAAGTTTTGATTCAGCACCAACGTCTCCATTAGCCTTCCACGAGCATCCACACGATTAGAACCCCAAGTGGGATTATGGGCATTAAAATCCCCCATGATGATAAAGGGGCGTGGAAGTTGATCAACAGATGCAATGGTTGCAAGTGTCGGTTGTTCTGTTGGGGGAATGTATATTGAACACAAAATTACCGGATTCGGCGCATGAAGTCTGACAGCGATGACTTGTAAGTCAGATTGTAATGGGACATTTTCGGAAAACACATTATTTCGGACTAAAACTGCCACTCCGCCGCTGGCACGTTCAGCAAATGGTTTATCTTTACGATAAATTGTAAAACCACGCAGGACTGTGTTTGTGTCTTTCAAATGTGTTTCCTGTAAACTAATAGCAGTAGCGTTATGATCATTAAGGAGTAGTTTTAATTCACTGAAATGAATATAAAAACAATTTTTTTACACTTCATTAAAACAATATAAAATGTTAATATGTTTTTTTAATTTTTCGACAAATTTACTGTTACATTTATTCAATAATTTTATACATTATTTTTTAAGTATTTTTCCAAACTAACACAATTTTAAAATTTTTATACAGAGCTCTGATGATGAAAATATAATTTTCGGAACGTTAGCTAATAAATGTAATAATAACAGTATTTGCTTCTTATTTGGATCCTTAAGCCACTTTAAAGCCGTTTTCTTCCATTATCATCAGGATCACCACTTTTCAGTTTTTAATCAAAACAGATTCTTCACAAATATAAAAACCGTTCATGTTCCACTGTAAGAAATTAAATCCCCCTATATTATTAAACGAGTAAATCTTGTATATATGTTTCTATGTATATATGTTTCTATGTATCTATATAAATATTTTCTCGAAAACGGCTCTAACGATTTTGATCAAATTTACCGAAAAGGGGTTTCGGGGGGCAAAAAATCGATCTAGCTAGGTCTCATCCCTGGAAAAATTCGTTTTCTTATCGATTTTATCATTTTAAAAAACAGTTTTTTTAACGTCATAAAACAGTGTCGTTTTGTGAGTAGGCTTTGGAAAAAACAAACTATTTTCATTATTTATGTCAAAATTACTTTGACAGTCAATCTTTAACTTATTAAAATAATCAGTAATTATCTGAAAAGTAAAAAAATAACAACAATAAAATCTAAACATAATTATGTAAGTAGTTTTAGCTAATATTTAAATAAATAGGTATGTTATTTTTATATTAGCTATATAAAATATGTATATGTACGTTAAATATAGTATGACGTATATAATCTTACCTAGACTTTTTTTTCTCAAAAACGACTAACGATTTTGATGAAATTTACAGAATGAGGATTTTTTGGGGCGAGAAATCGATCTAGGTAGGAATTTTGGTCCCAGAGAGGAGCAATTAAAAAAGGGGTTTTTTGCTTATAACTCGGTCAATTGTCAGATCGATTCGAAGCCTATTTCTACATAGATTTTATATAATATATCACAAGAGTTAAAACTGTAAATGAACACTAATATAAGAAGTGTCTTGTACAATATGTAAATAATGATAAACCGGCGGCCCGAAGGGCCGCACTTCTGGCGCCGCGAGTCTGTAAAAACACATCGATTTTTGAAAACTATTGTTAAGATACATACAAAAAAGTTTTGCCTAAAAATTTGCACGGCGGCCCGAAGGGCCGCACTTCTAGCACCGCAGGCATGCAGTATATCAAAACACATCGATTTTTAAAAACTATGGTGAAGATGCAAGCAAAAAAGTTTTGCGCAAGTTTATAGTCTGACGTTTGTTATTAAAAGATATAATATGAATTCTATTTCTTCGAAAATCGGTTTTTGTGAGTTTTTCAGTAGGTACCTCCTATGCAAAAAAAATATTTGAAATTTACTGGAAGTTGCTAAGATGACATCACAGAGAAAAAGTACTTCGATAAAGTTGATATTTGGAATCAATGTTTAAAAATGGATTATTGAAACGGCAACGGCCAAGCAAAATTTCAGCTGATTCGAATATTTTTACCAGATATTCAATCTATGAAAATCGGTTTTTGCGAGTTCTTCAGTCAACAAAACAATAACGGCGGTAGATTTGAAAATGGCGACCTAAGTAATATTTACAGGAAAAAATGCTTGTTTCAAGTTGATGCTTAGTTTTTACGCTTAAAAATACACATAGGTATTTAAAATATTTAACAGAAACAATTATTTTAAATTATGTTTCAGAAATAAATTCGTTTCGGAATAATATTCTGAGAAAATAATATCTCACAGCATACAAGTACTATTTTTATTGAACTAATCCGAGCAAAGCTCGGCACCCAGGTATTGTTTATTATAAGAAGATAAAAGCTACCTCTTTTTATTCCTCGCCACCTGACTACGGTGATGAGGAGGTCGAGATATATCCTCGTCCATAGCAGAGTCTGCACTGCTGCTATGGTCGACCCGGGTTTTTGTTATGGTCATACTCTTCGTAGTGTCACGACTGAGTATGACTTTTGTTTGTTTTACCGGAGATTCCAGTTTATTTCTATTAATAGGCGACCTTGACTTGTTAATTGGCCGAGTACTAGGACTTTTCTTTTTCTGGCTTTTGGTCAGTTTAACATCAATAACAGCAGTACTAGCGGGGAAATTTCAGTTTGGGTAGACATGTCACATGTCTAAGTTGACATGTCTACTTTGGCGACAGAAGAAGCTGCAACAGTGGCGAAATATTAGGAAAAAGAGGGAATACTATCTCTATATTTCCGTCTTGCCTCTGCGAAGGAAATTTTGTGCAAAGTTCTAATTTCTTGAATCTTAAATTCATCCTTGTATTTTGGACAATCTCTAGATCTAGACGAATGAGCACCATTGCAATTCACGCAGAGTGACAACCTTGTGCATGGCTGATCTTCATGTAAGTTTTGACCGCAGTTGGAACAAAGGCTGACAAAACTACAATTGTTCTGAGAATGTCAAAATTTTTGACATTTAAAACATCGCAGAGGAGACGGAATATATGTACGTACTTGCAGTCGGTAAAAGGCAGCTTGTATGGTCGATGGCGGTTGTGGTGTGCAAAATGTCAGAATGTGAGACGGAGTCGGTACTAACTGACCGTCTCGTCTAGCATGGATTCTGCAGACATCTGTCACACCTTGATCTTTCAACTCCTCTTTAATAGTTTCGACTGGGCAGTTGAGCAGATCATAACAGTATCTGATACCTTTAGAAAAGTTTAACTGTTTATGAAGATCGACTTTTACAGGTACATTGGTACTCATGTCCGCAGCTTTAATATTTTTACATGCCAGTATCTTTTCAGCTTGACGCTGAGTGGATGTTTCTATTAACAAAGATCCATCACGCAACTTTTTAATACTTTTGAATGTTCTAAATAAGCCATCAAAGTGTTTTTTAATATAGAAAGGACTGTCGCTATTAAAATTTCCCGTTTCCTTATTCACAACTAAATATGTTACAGGGAATAACAGAAGCCGATTCATTTCCAAATATCAATTGCAAATTTTCATCATTACGCCCTCTCTTTGAGGGAGGGCTGTTTAATGGGGGAAAAGAATTTATAATAATATTTTTGAACTTCATCACCCGTGCTCTCCGCCCACCACGGAGCCCAACAAGGGGACGATGACCGCAAACCGGTACAGAGTGCCAGGGCTACACAATGATATAGTCAGCTCCAAAGATGGCGTCACTCCATCAAAAGACACTGGCTCACCCCGCCGGGATACTAGATATCCACGACGTTAGCCGATTGATTAGACTGGGCTAGGTCTAGCCGCCCGTTTACAGCGAAGCGGAGGCCAAAGCAGTGTGTTGGTGCACCCAGGCGAACCTCAACTGCCAGGATCCTCTTTTCCGCCTTACGGGTCACCGCGAGTTAAATATGTTTGCAATGTATTTTTAATAAAAAAAATGTTTTTATTTATTTTACAATATGTAATACAAAATAATATATATTTTAGCAAATGCAAGTTTCGAAAGAACTATTAATTAATAATTTTGACTATTATTATGGAACGACCATATTCGTTGGCCTCCAGAACAATAAGTGAATCAATGTTAAGGTTAAGCCTTGCATTTGCTTTACAAAAAGATAATCTTATCTAATTTGGCGAGATGCATCCTAATGGAATGTGATACATCAGCCATAATACATATATAACTAGCGGGGCAAAGGTACCCCGGGTCCGGGCCCCTAAAGGGGGCCCGCCGGCCCGAGGTTTATCTATTATATGTGACTACCGTATTTACAACTGCGATTATTAAAACATTTTCCCAACAAAAAAGGCGTTATTGGATTTTTTGCATTAAAATTTTCTGACTGTTTCCAAAAAAAAAACCAAATTTAAATATTGAAAAAAAAATTTTTTTTGGGGACACAGGGGCCTGAGAACGCTTACCCGGGGCCCAAAAATCGTCGCGCCGGTTCTAGGGATAAGTTCACATAATAATGCCACAATGCCTGTATTAGCAAATACACTATATTGTCGGCAGGGTTTGGCACTGCGACCCGAGTTTTTTTATTATACTGTATAGGTATTATCATTATATTGTTACATTTTCAAATCATCATCTGATCTCATCAATATTGTTAAATATTAGTAAAACTTAATGTTGACGTTTTATTACGATTCTACCATCCACAACCACATCCTATCATCCAAAGGGTAACAACAACCTGCATTGCAGGGGCATGTAACGTTCATATCAACATTGAATTATCTTCGGGGGCTAAAAATTGTCTGTAAGCTCCAGACCTATTATTTTCTGTAAAGAGTTACCGTCAAAGAGCTGCTGGATCTCAAGTCTAGACAGTATTTTCGCAAGCTTGAAAAAACTGTAGACTTGAGGTCCAACAGCTCTCTGACTATTATATATCAGTAATGAATTACTGGAAATGCATAAAAAAGCACATTTTTTCAATATTTTAAAATTTTAATCGTCTAAATTTTTTGCAAAATATAAAAAATTCAACTCTTCAATACATTTCAAGAAATTCATTCCAAAAGTTGGGCCGTGACTAACGTCATTTTATTCTGGATTTATCATGGAAAATTTAAACGGGAATAACATTCAAATCAACCCACAAGTCGATGACCCATATAATACCATTGAAGTATTGAAGGCTGAAGTAAAGTACCATCGGTTGCTCAATACGTTTTATAGGAACTGCAAGTCAGCTGATTTCGAGAAGCAGAAATCAATCGAGGCTGAATGCTTTCAGTTGAAAGCTCAATTAATCGATAAAGAAGAAGAAATGAAGAAGATGCTTCTCGAAATTGAACAATTGAAAACAGTGAACAATAACCTGTATGAGAAATTGCAAGCTGCAATTGACAATATAAACCAACCGAAAGAAGTTAATAAATCCAATCTGAAGCCTTATTTCACGGATGGACAAATCCGTTGCATTGTAGACGGCAGAAAACGAATCCTGTGGTCGATTGATGATTACGCTGCGAAGCATCAGCCCAAAAGCGTATCGATATATGCAGATGAAATTGAATTTTCCCTTGCCCTCACTTTCATCCTTAAGAAGATGGGCATTATTAAAATTCAACATCAGTGAAGGCTTTTTACTCGACGTTTTAGCTGTTATGAAAGAGAAAAGTAAATCGATGTCGCTTTTCGAGAGAATTGCAGTAGTCACATTTGATGAAATGAGTCTAACCCCAGAAATGTGCTTCGATGCAAAATTAGAACAATTGATTGGTCCGTGTCATAAAGTACAAGTAATCATGGTTCGTGGGTTATTTGGAAATTGGAAGCAACCGATCTATTATAAATTTGACCAGTCAATGACCAAAGATATTTTAGACCAAGCTGGATATCAAGTGATTGCGACTACATGCGACATGGGAAACCGGGGAGTGTGGAAGGAACTGGAGATAACAGTTGACAAACACTTTTTCGTACACCCTTCAAAAGACGCGCCTGTGTACGTGTTTGCGGATATTCCACACCTGCTAAAATTGTTAAGAAATTGGCTCATGGACGATGGATTTGTTTTACCTGGATGTACGGAAAAATTTACTTCCTATGTGTATCAGGCATTAGTCGATCTCAGTGTTACGGGGGATCTACGCGTAGCTCATCGAATTACGCAACGTATTCTAGATCTCCACGGCTCATCAAGACAAACCGTACGGCCAGCAGCTCAAATGTTTTCCCATTCAGCAGGAAAGGCTGTTCAATGGGCTGGAGACTGCGGATTACTTAATACTCAGGAATATTCCAAGTTTGCCGACTTTATTTTAACAATCAACAGTTGGTTTGATATTCACAATTCACAAAACAAATATGGTGCACATCAGGAGTGAATGGATTTGGAATAGACCTCGAGCATCAGAAAAGAATATTGCTACTCATGACAACATATATGCAGAATATGCGAGTAGGATGTCGAAAAACCTTAATGCCCTTTCAACAAGGTATCATAATAAGCAATGCGTCACTTTTAGGTTTGTACACATTTTTGCAGAATAAATTTCCGGAGCAGTTTCAATTCATTATAACCCGCCGTCTGCAACAGGATATATTAGAAAATTTTTTTTCATACGTAAGAGGCATGGGTGCAGCAAATGACCATCCCTCTGGTTACCAATTTCGATACCGACTTCGATGGTACATTCTTTCTTGGGAAACATTCCCATACCGTTTTTACAATGAATAAAAATACCGAAGAAGATTTGAACGCAAAATGTATGTCATCGACTTCCATCAGCAACGATTTGTGTAATGTACGTCAATCCACTACAAATGATAATGACGCTGATGATAATCAGGAAGATTTTAATACGAAAGTTGAAGAAGATCTTAATGTAATAATTCTTACAAGAAAATTATTCAATAGTATTATTAACATTTCACCCGACGAGCTGTCAGAAGATTCCGTGCTCGAAAATTATAACAAAAAACCTGACGAAGACGACTCTGCGCAGCCTGAAACTGATGACATTTTGAACGAAACTAACGAATTGGCTGTCACAGAATTTCCAGAATTAACTACAATGGGTTGTGCCAATTCTACTGGCATTATTCAGTCTGCTGGGCTGAAATATGTAGCGGGTTATGTTGCGCATAGATTTAGAGCAAAATATGACTTTTTAGGCAATACAACAAGCAATGTTCACTCAACACAGGATGAAGGACCAGACTGGGTTCAGGTCGTTTCTAAAGGCCACTTGATGCAGCCATCTGATCAGCTTCTGAAATTAGCTGAAGCTGCAGAAAAATGTTTTATAAAGTTCCACGGACCGACAGAATTTTTCAAAGAAGATTTGGTAGTTCAAAAGGTCGTTGAACTAACAAGAAATACAAGTGCTTATTAGTGTATTTGCCATATGGCACATACACTATTGGCGTCGGTCGGATGGCGGGACCTAGGGGTCGGACCAAAATTTCTCGACGTTTCATAGCCTCCTGAACAATTTGGCACCATTTTTGGAAATGTTTATATATATATGTATATATATATTTATATATATATATATATTATGTGTTCGCGGCATAACTCTCGAAAGACTTAATTGATTTGAACGAAATTTGGTAGCCACGTTGGAATCCATCACCGCACGGAACCTATTTAAAATGGGCCTAATCGGACCATTTTAAGGGTAGTTTTTAGGGGTTGAAAAAAGTTTTTGGGCCCAAAAATACCGAAAAAAATCTCAGAATTGTTTCAAAATTGGAATTTAACCCTTTAGTAGAGATTAAAATGTGTTGCTAAAATTTTAACAAAATCGGCACGACAGGACCGGACTTACAAATTTTATGAAAACACTAGTTTACGGATAGTGATTTATTTGCTGACGGGTGTATTTAATTTGGTACAGAGGTTGCATTGATAATAATATTGAAATTAGGAAAAAAAATATTATTTTAAGGGATGTATTAAGGGGTTAAATTTTTCATTTTGTCCAAAAACAAACTTAAGTTCACATAATAAAGCCACAAGGCCTGCATTAGCAAATACACTATATTGTCGGCAGGGTTTTGGCACTGCGACCCGAGTTTTTTAGTAAATTGATCCCGGAAGAAGTCTTACAGTGCCTTGTCAGAACACGTACATGTATAAGAGTCAGGGAAATGAACAAACGTTTGTATGTTGTCAATGAGAAACGGAAGCAAAAAAAAAAATGAATAAAATTTGTAGTAATAAAAATTAAATTTGCCAGTAACGATTTCTTGGTGAAAAACGAGGAGGGGTTTTAGTGGATACTAGCGGTCTGGTCCGGCTTTGCCCAGGTGGCGTACCCCCCCCCCCCCCCGCGAGAAATGCTCTCCCTGCGAAGCGAAGTTGGACTGGTGGTGTTTATAATATTAGTAGAGTTCTGCCATTACGCTAAATTGCAAAAGAATTCCAGAGTTACGTTTTGTTACTATTCCACAGAAATTATCCCCCCTCCGCGATAAATTGATCAAAATAAAATATAGCCTATATCACTCAGGGATAATGTAGCTTTGTATTGGTGAAAGAATTTTTAGAATCGGTTCAATAGTTCCTGTGATAAGAATTTATGATTTATTATCCCTCTCCCCGCGAGAAATTCTCCCCTTGCGAAGCGAAGTCGAGCTGGTGGTGTTTATAATATTTATAGTAGGAACATTATTGTCAAAAAACTTGATCGATTTACGCAGCGCATGCCATGGAAGCTCTCAGGAGGCACGTTTTTTTTCGAATAAATCAACAAATATCAAAACATTAGCTAGTTTGCACAAAATATTCATAAATTATCTACCTAAACCTTCGTCGTGAATAGTCTGTCTCTTGGTGAAAACCGAATGAAAGTCCCCACAGTAGTTTCTAAGATTAGCGCAAACATACATACAGACAGACGCGGCAGGGAACTTTAATTCATAATATGCAGTGATACTCTTTAATCCAATCAATAGGTACTTTTTTTTGCAAAAATCATGTAAGTCTATTTCTTTTTTTAAGTTTTGGGGGATTCCTTCTGGGTGTTGTTTCCAAATTTGCACAAACTTTAAACACAAATATCTCGTGAACAGTCGCGATTGTAATGACTAAATGTAGAGATCAATGTAAAGATTTTTGTATGATTTGTGTATAATTCTTATGTGATTTTTCACGTACAATTCATGTATAATTTATGCATAATTCTTGACTGATTTCTCATATGTAATTCATGTATAAATTGCGTACAATTTGCATTAAATTTGTGTATAATTTTTTAATGATTTCTCACATTTGATTAATGTATAGGTAATTTATGTACACCTTGCATTGATTTCATGACTACATTTTTGTGAACTTTTCTGATTTAATTATTTTCACTAAAAATAAGAAAAATACACCATAATCTTTTATTTACTTTATTTTTCTTTTTGTCTTGTGCGTGCTTGAATCCCGCGAGCAGGTCCATCCCGACGCAACAAAAAATTTTGGGTGTTTGTGAATGCAATATTCTTTAAGGAATTTTTCCTTCTAAATAATAATAATAAATTCTTTATTTAGGGAAATGTTTAGCCGTAGCCGTTTTCAACATACCGTTTCTTATTATTAGTTACATTCCAAAGAGATACGCCACTGTTTGATTATTTTTTATTGTATTTTTTATTGAATCCATTAAAACTAAATAAAATAAAGTTAATAGAAGGTGAAAATGTATTCAGGATGCTTAGTCGGCGCACATCGCCGGACGGGTGTAGCTCAGGGCCGTAGCTAGGGGGGGGCATTAAGGGGCAATGCCCTACCTTAAAACATCCAGTGCCCTACTTTAAGGAATTATAAATAAGCCGCAAAGACTGTCACGACAGAATGACAGACTTGATCTATCTGACATTTGGAAAAACAAGATTAAATTCGTTGGATCTAAATGAAGTTTGGTAACATGGCAAGTACTGTATTTTTTTTTTGATTAAATTGTCATTCACCGTTTTTCTGCTTTTGTAATTTGATATCACCAGATGAGGTGGGCAATCCAATTAATAAATTGTAGTCTTTTGCTTCAGCCCTACTTTAAACTTTCAGTGCCCTATCTTGAATTCAGTTCTAGCTACAGCCCTGGTGTAGCTTTGTACTTTAGAAAATTAGAACTGGTTTTAATTCAAAATTAGAATTGTAATCATGATTTTCAGTACCTATATTATAGCTTGATGATTTTGAAGTTTACATGCCCATGAAATATAGTAAATACAAAATGGTATTCTCAATTCAAATACTTAATATTTTATATAGGCACATAAAATATGGATGAGACACTATATTTACATGTCATCGACAAATTTTTATTAACGAGTTTCATAGCGCTTCGTGTGCTGCATACTGATTAATCATCAAAAGCTTCCTTATTTGCCCCCACTACCACTTCCTAATTAAGATTCCTTAAAATCTATTTATTTTAACAATTTTTTGATAACCTAAATTCTGCCGCCGGTCGTTATTTCAGTTTGACACAATATGTCGAATACTGATTCCGAAAACATTAAAATGTAAAAATCATCGCGCATTTTAGGAATTTTTATGAGTTGGCACACCTGAGTATTATTTTACAAAATTGTGCAAGAGAGAAACGATTTTTAGAGAGAGAAACCTGCCTGATGAGCACATCATGTAATATTTCCGCCATGGGTTTCGAGTTACTCTTAATAGTCAACCGTTTCTATGGAAAATTTTTAAAAAAATTCACTGTACTATTTTTTCTATGTAATCAAAACATTGATAATGATAATTTATATTAGAAATCGTGTCCATCGTGATTATAATAAAATTAAGCAAAATCGCAAGATAGTGGACAAAATATTTTGTCCAGTATCCTGCGATTTTGCTTAATATTTACTAGTGATGTGCCGGATCGTTAAAAATGTATATCCGCGGATACGGATCTGAATACGAATATTTGGTCTCAAGATCCGCGAATACGGATACGGATCTTAACTTTCTTAGAGTACGCGGCGGTAAATACTAAATATTGCACATCGACCTTTGGAAAGAGACTATCTGTTATGGGAAAAAGTTATTGACCACGATATTAAAAAATAAAAAATAATCTGAATGGAATTTAACTGTTTTTCATTATTACCTAATCACCTATATATATAAAATTTTATCTATGAATTGAAAATTGATAAGGTAAAAGATCCGCCAAAAAACTAACGGATACGGACACGGATCTTTCTTTTCCCTCGGATATCCGCGGATACGGATCGGATACGGATATCCGGCACATCACTAATATTTACATAATGTCTTATATACCGTGCGAGTTTTTTCAAAGCGTACATAGGCTGTTTCACAATTTAAAATCGTGGTATAGACCGTGGTATGCAAGATACTGGTTTGCCTGGAAACTGCACACTAAATAACGCAGAGACTTGCCCACAACTATTTCCCCCAGAATACAAATTGTACATAAGAACCTCTTCTTCCACGGTGTACATTTTTTATAGAAAAAATATTAAATAAATATCTGAACTTATAAAATTTATTATCACAACTCAATAATAATAAATTGTAAATAAAAACATTCATTTCCATAGTTTCTAACAATATCTATACCACGATTTCAAATTGTGAAACAGCCTATGTACGCTTTGAAAAAACTCGCACGGTATATAATGGCTTATAGGCATGCACCCTCCCCTGAATGCCCCCCTCACCATCTAAAGTGGCACTTTATAGATTATCCCTAGATTCCTATGTCCATGTTTTACACGCAAAGTCAATCAAATACCCTGTTTTTTTAGTACTTTCTCTTCTATCCTCCTAGTTATTAGCCAGCTCAAGCTGCTACTGTTAGTTGGTATAACTGGTTGTTGTCGCATACTTGTCATGATTTTGCTGTCAGTTTTAATTTTTATTGTAGATAATTAATATGTTCACAAAATACTGTTTTTATTTTGAGTTAGAAGGTAAGTACACAATACATTTTTATTTTTAATCTAAGCATCTTGTTCAAATGTTGTACTGTGTACTTGAAAAGTATGAGGTTATGATTTTTAAGAATAATAATAATGATTATGTATGGAACTAATGATAAATTATTTATCATTAGTTATCAGTTATTAAACATGTCATTTATGTTATCAGCTAGTTAAATGTTTCGTTAAAAATTAATATACGATGCCATTTTGGAAAATAGGTTTGTATTTTTTTATGGAAATTAATTGAGATAAACATCAATTTTACCAGCATATTTATGCACATGACCCCAATTTATATGTGAACTGTGAACTTAACAATGGTACTATTTTTATTTACAGATATTTGACTGTTGGTTAATTTTCTAACTACTGAACAATGGAATGGATGAGAAAACTTATGTTTAGAACAACAAATACTCCAGGGAGTCAAATAGAAAATGATAATTTAGAAACCGAAGATGAATACAGTGAAAGATGGACTTCTATACGTGTTATATATTTTACAATGTTTTTGATGTCTTTAGGGTTCAGTATAATCTTAACAGGAGTATGGCCATATTTAGATAAGGTACCTATTTAATCTTACATAATTACATTATTTAAATATAAAAGTATAGCTGGATCACAACATATTTTTTATTTTTCATTTGTTGCATGTATGTTTTTAAAGTATGTAGAGTAACACAATTGCTTGATTAACTACAACTCCTAATGGGCATTCATGTAGATGACGGGTCCCACAAAAAAAGGCATAGTGGTAGGTTTGACATACCTACAATGTTGCCATCCTCACTACGAAAAATGACATTTCCACTGTTAGTAGGTACAGTCATTTGGTAGTTTTACCTGGAAAGTTTTCCGGGAGTTTTGAAAATTGGTAATTTTATATCTCCGAATTTCGACTTTGCCACCTCGTATTTTTGCCGCTCGCGCCGCCATATTGGAAAAATAGCGCCTAAAAGCAGTTTTTTGACAATACCTCCTTTCCGACTTATTTTACGATAAAAACAGTTATATATAAAATGAAACTAGAGACAATTACCTACAATTTATGTGTCTACCTTTTTTTTCATAAAGTCAATAGTTTAGGCGTACGAGCGCCGTAAAGTGTACTCCAACACGCGTTTTGGCCAAAAAACTCATTTCCACACCACCTTGAGGTAGAATAAGCGGCGCGTTTTTTTACCGTGGTATCCCCTGTTGGCCCAGTCCACATGCAAATTCACTATCCTAAAATTTAGCGCATTCTTCTTCACTTCGTTGTTCGTGATGGACCAGGTGCAGTTGCGAGTTCATCGTCATTAGTCCTCTAGTAAGTAGGGTGGTTAATGAAAATTAATTTTCTATGTAAATATTATAGACCTATCAATGAGCAATCTAACTGTGTCGAAAAAATTTGGTAAATTTATTCGTAGCCACCCTAAAGATGTCATTTTTTCAAGATAGTACTTTTTGACTAAAAATGGAAATCCTTGACGCGGAGTGCTGTAGTAAGTAGGGTGTTTAATGAATATTAATTTCCTATGTAGAGATTATAGACCTATCCATGAGCTATCTAACTGCGTCGAAAAAAATTGGAAAATCTAGAAGTGGCCACTCCACTGAAGCAATTTTTTCGAGCTCGTATGTTTAAGGTAAGAAAGTGAGATCTCAAAGAAATTGCTTTTTTAAGGTAACCACTTCCAGGTTTTACAAATTTTTTAACTCATTTAGATAGCTCATGGAACTGTCTATAATCCGTACATGGAAAATTCATATTTATAAAACATCCTACTTACTAGAGCAGTCTGCGTCAAGGGTTTCCATTTTTAGTACAAAAGTACTATCTTGAAAAAATTATATCCTAGGGTGGCTACGAATAAATTTAGCAAATTTTTTCGACACAGATAGATAGCTCATGGATAGGTCTATAATATCTACATGGGAAATTAATATTCATTAAACACCCTACTTACTGGAGCACTCCGCGTCAAGGATTTCCGTTTTTAGTCGAAAAGTACTATCTTGAAAAAATGACATCCTTAGGGTGGCTACGAATAAATTTACCAAATTTTTTCGACACAGTTACATTGCTCATTGACAGGTCTATAATATCTGCATAGAAAATTAATTTTCATTAACCACCCTACTTACTAGAGGACTAATGACGATGAATTCGCAACTGCATCTGGTCCATCAAGAACAACGAAGCGAAGAAGAATGCGCTAAATTTTAGGATAGGGTCCCGTACCATTACAACAATTTAATTAGGTAGCTTAACCTCAAACCTCCCGGGTTATAAATAATATAGTATAAAGTAGATGACGCTACTAGTTATATGGTTTGATGCAATCACCGCGTTGAGTTGCCGCTACTAGTTATATTGGTTTTATTCCAAAAGAAATAATATAGTTAATGCGATGACGCCATTTCACTTTTAATTAATATAAAAATGAAAGTTATTTCCGTTTTTTGTATGGAGATCCCCCTTAATTTTTATTTTTTGTTTTTTTATTATTTGTTACGATATCCCCTATAATAACACATATTCTGTGAAAATTTCAACCAGCTATCTGTTATGGTTCAAAAGATACAACCTTTTAAAGGTTTTTCCGTTTTTTGTATGGGGATCCCCTTTAATTTTTAATTTTTACTTTTTGTTTTATTTTTATTATTTGTTAGGATATCCGCCATAATAACATTATAATAATAATAATAATAGCATTATTGTCAGGCGACTCATCCTTATGACCGAGTGCTGATGTATCGTGGTTGTCATTTAATCTGCATGTGTAGTACAGTAGAATCCGGATAGAACGACTTTCAAGGGACCGGCGACATTATGTCATATTAACAGGATGACGCACAAAGCGACCGCATAAGTTAAGCTTGTTTTTATCCTCAACCCCCCATTCGATTCTTTATTTATATAATGATAACTTAAAAGTCTAGCATTATTTGAAATAAATTATGTATTTTTAGTTGGATCCAACGGCTGGCAAAGAGTTTATGGGATACGTCGTGGGCGCCAATCCTTTAGGTCAAATGTTATTTTCACCACTGTTGGGTTGGTGGAGTAATAAATTAGGCTCAATAAGAATGCCATTACTTGGCACACTGGCTCTTTTCACTGTAGCTAGTGGTATATATTCTACATTAGAACTTTTTGATGACTTTAAAAAGTATTGGATGCTTTGGGCTCGATTTTTAGTTGGTGTTAGTTCAGGTATAGTAGAAATTTGAATATTATTATAAATATTTTATTATAAATGTTATATAAATAAGTTTTGGTATTTTTAGCCAATATTGCCGTTTGCCGATCCTATTTATCAGCTGCGACACGTATCAAAGAAAGAACAGGGGCTGTATCAATGGTATCATTAGCCCAAGTATTAGGATTTGTAGTAGGGCCTGGACTACAAGCTGCTGTAGTGCCTTTAGGAGACACCGGTATCGATCTAATTCCGGGAAAATTAAAACTGAATATGTATACAGCAGCGGGTTGGATCAATGTTTTTATGAGTATTATAAATTTCAGTTTATTTTTACCATTTTATTTTAAAGAACATAAAATCGCTGCCAGAGAAGCTATGTTAGTTCAAGGGAAAGACTCAGGTATTTTTTATTGTGAATTTTTTTTATAGTATGTATTTGGTATGTGTATGTGTTCGAAGCACCTAATTAAATTGCATCTCACTTTGAATTACTTGAAAACATACATTTTGCCATTTCCGAAATTTATTTGTTGACGTCTGCATTTCAAATTGAAATAATTACGACAATCGTCAATATATAAGGGATAATGAAATTGAGATCTTATAATAAAAAGGGTTTAATAAAAATCGAAAGAAAAGCACTTATACTTGTTGAAATTTTCACAGATTGTGTGTTGTTGTGACTTGAATCCTGGCAAATAATAAAAAAATCAAAACGTTTAATCCCTGGGAGACTCTCCATACATGGATTTGTATTCGTATATCTTGTGTGTATTTCTGTTGTTTTCTCTAAAATTGAACGCTTATACTGCTCCAATAGACCTTGTTTCTGCTGTCAAAAAGAGGGAAGACTGGGTCGCTCAGCCCCCACAGCCTTCCCTCTCCTTTAGCCCGGGAGTTTGCGTTGCAAATGAAAAAGTCATAGTAAGCCGGCTGATTTTGATATCAATAGTTGATCTCGTACAACTAATCAGTAAACCGACCGTCAGCTGCTCAAGTAGCGGTGGGTTTGGGTGTGAGAGGCTGCGGAAGTGGTAAAAAAAATTTTTTTAAGTAATAGTACGCCTGCTGAAACTTGTAAAAAACACGTAAAATATTGCGCATTTCACTTTTTTGCACTGACAGCAGCTGAGACAATTTCGTTACCCAGGATTTTGATAGCGGTATAATCATAATCCTAGGAAATGAAATTGTCTCAGCTGCTGTCAGTGCAAAAAAGTGAAATGCGCAATATTTTACGTGTTTTTTTACAAGTTCATGCGACCAGCTTACACACAATCCCCCGTCCACGATGCAGCTGTCGATTATTTTTCAACTCACAATGATGTCAACTATTTATAAAAACAAGTTTCAGCCGGCGTACTATTACTTAAAAAAAATTTTTTTTTACCACTTTCGCAGACTCTCACACCCACACCCACCTTGGGTGCGCCAGCTGACGATAGGTTTACTTATTAGTCATACCAGATTTATCGAAAAAGATAACAATCAATCGGCGTAAAAACACTACCTAAAATGCAACGCAAACTCCCGGGCTATTTGTATTTCTTTTAGTAATACAAAAAACGTGTAGTTGACGCCATATTGGATTAAAATCAGATCTTACAATATTGGACTTGAACTTTTTAGATGGCATGACCTGCCCAGATTACTATACTTAGGGAAAATAACAATGAGAGCATTTACAATTTTGTAGTAAGCTATGGGTCATAAGACCCAATGCAAATATGTAGTGGATTTCATAGAAAAAATACTAGAGTGAATTTTTTAAATAATTTTCCATAGCAACGGTTGACTATTAAGAGTAACTCGGAACCCCAAAAAAATCAAAGCAACTACATTTTTACTTTAGGTCTTATGGGGATCGTGCGTCTAGACTTTTACGCCAACTAGTGGCAAAAATCTTAATTAATTGGGATCATTTATTTAATGTCAAATTCAAGAAAAAATTGTTGTATCCGTGGGTGTAATAATACATCACGTCAAAAAACGTGGAATCGATGTAAAAGTGAAATTTTACAAATTCCCAGAGAGCATGTTTGAAGCCGTATGGAAAATAGCAAAACGTAAACAGTGGATAAAAGCAGTAAAAAATTATGTATAGGTTTAGTACATATAATTAAAATTAAAAAAAATTTATTACAAAATTAAATTAAATTTTCACATTACAATGCGAAGCATGTAAAAAAACTATCATTTTGATAACTAACTTCTTAATATTTATGACATTTATCTTGTAATGAAAACTTAACCTTTAAATTTTTTTTCTTTGATATAATATTTGATATACAGGGTGTTTCATAATATATGCGCAGGACTTCAGGATGTGATAGCTCGTCCAAAAATATGAAAAAAAGTTTCTATTAACTTACCCTCTAAAATGCACCGTTTTAGAGATACAGGGTGTTGAAATTGAAAAACAGCTTTTGTATGCCTTTTCTACTCATAATAAGCTATGTTTTGTGCGGAATTTTTTTTTTTAAGTCATAATTGGTGAAGGTTTTGAAGGGGTAGTGGGTGTTTTTCTCCCTAACTTCTACGCTACTAGTAAAAGTACGGTCTTGAGACGCCCATTTGAACCGCCAATGTTTCCTACACAAAAAAGGTACTCTTTATTTTTTTTATTTATTGTAGATTATAGACGCGTCGGCAACTCAGGTCATTAGCGTCTTTAACACAACAAATAACATATTTGTGTATAAAAATCCGCCAGCCGGCATACACAAACCGACTGGTATGAGCTCAGGTCCCTGGGAGCGCTAATTCCCAAAGAACATTGGAATGCAATTACGATAACAACTACATCTCAATGTCTACCTGGGGGGAATGGTATTCTTGGTCATAAGCTCTAAAGTCGATCGTTTTCGAGAAAAATCAACTTTTATGTTGAAAAACATGGTCAATTTTTGTAAATAAAATTTTTTTCTTACTAATTAAACAAAATTTATTTAAACGTTAGAACAAGTAACAAAACCAAATGTTAACTTCATAATTGCAAAATTAAAAAAAAATTAAAAAATGATACAAAAGTTGTCTTTTCAAAATTCCCCAAACACCCTGTATCAACACCCTGTATCTCTAAAATGGTGCATTTTAGAGGGTAAGTTGATAGAAATTTTTTTTCATATTTTTGACGAGCTATCACATCCTGAAGTCCTGCGCATATATTATGAAACACCCTGTATAATTAAACGAGTATTACCTTTCATAAGTATTTTTTAGTTTAATTTTTATATGTACCATAATTTTCACATTATAATATGCATTTGACACACTCGTTTGTGGCACAATTTTACCGGTTATGACAGTTTCACAATTATTTGTTTTTTCAACTACGCCATAGACATGATTTGATTTGAATAATTTTTTTCCCTTTTCATTATTCTGGCCATGTATAACATTATTGACAACCGGTTGAAATCCATACTTTATTATTTTTTCCATTTTTATAAATATTTGTTGTTTATAAATGAATGTTTTGATCCCACTATCTTCGGCAATAAAACACTAGAGAGCGCTTACTTCGGCAATAGTGCTGCCTCTATATTTCGCGCACGATCCTTATGGCACATTAATGGAATCAAGGAGTCGGAATTTTGGCTCAAAATCCGAACATTTTGCTAGAGTTACAAGAGCACCTACCTCCACCGTTTTCGAGGTTGCTAAACACGGTAAAAATAGTGAAAAAAGTTTTAAACCATTCGCTAAAACGACCAAAAACCACCTCTTTTTGCAGTATTTCTGCACAGACGCCTGGGTTTACGCCAAAAACAAAATAGCATCATTAAAAATAATTGTGTTTATAAGACTGTTGCCACGGTTTTTATGTCCAGAGCTTACTATTTGACTTAACTTGAATGCAATGTAATTCAAATGGAGAAATTTAACGTAAAGTTAATATGTTGGTTTAAATCAAACGCACTGTATATATATTGTTGAAGTGTTGATACAGGGTAACGGCTATAAAATCTCGATCAGTAAATTGTGATGGGAATGAGCCAAATTCAAGTAAAAAAAACATTTCTTGGTATGTTTAAGATAGTCGATTTGTATTTGTTCGGATTCAAAATAAACAAAATAGTTTTGCTATAAAACTTGTATTTGATCTTTCCATTTATGTCAAAAAAAATTCATTCAAAAACTCAATAATTATTGTAACCGCGAAATATGTATTATGAACAAATGACGCAAGATGGCCTAACGGTTGCCAACACAACTCACTTCTGAAAATTCTACAATTAGTCTGTACTCAAAGATTAAATAATGAAACTTAGGATGCTAGTCAACAGATATGGCCAATGGTGCGACATCTAGCTGCCTCTATTAAAAGTAGCCTCATTTACGTAGCTATGGTTCACAATCTTCCTAGTATTAATATATCAACCAACGGTCGTCCTATTCTATAACTTTATTTATTGTGTTCTTCATCGAATTTTAAATTGAAAATACATATGTTAATAATGCAAGGAACGTCCTAAATTTTGCTTTTTGTCTCATATCGATATCTTTAAAAATTGGGAAGTTATAGGCAGTCAAAGTGGAAATCATCACAGAGTTTTACGTGTTTTTTAAAACGCGTTACGAGTATCTTCCATACCGAATAAAAAAAATCCGTCTAGTAATCCATAGAATGTTTAATGCCATAAACTGTGCTTTTTGTCCTATCTCGATAACTTCAGACATTTTTAAATTATAGACATTTAAGTCAAAGCGAATTGAATGAAAAATTGTCAAATAGAAGAAAAAAATTGATTTTTAAATGAACTTAAATGCTTATAACTTGAACATTTTTTAAGTTATCGAGAGGACAAAAAACATCGTTTAGACTTTAGGGCAGGGGTAAGTGGGGTCGCGGGCTGATTTTTTAGGGTCACGGCCTGTTTCCGTATATAGAATTTATAACTCGTGATTATACCATTGAATTCGAATAATAGAAAAAAAAAAAACTAAATAAGATACGAAATCAAATAAAATCGGAGTGAAGAGGGGGAGGGGGCTTTCTGGGGTAAGAAAGAGAGAGAGACCCCTCCCTCCCCCCACTTTTAGTTTTTACTGTACTTTGTTAACTTAAATTCTTGAAAAAACGACTTAAATTTGAATTGCTGCATTTTTTTACTGAAAAATCTTTTTTATAGACTATTTTGTACATTGTAGGGAAAACATTTTTAAGGGTCGCCAAGACTTTTGCAATTTTAAATTAGGGTCGTGATCAAAAAAGTTTGGGAACCCCTGCTTTAGGGCATTAAATTTTCTACAGATTCCTAGACAGATTTTATTTTATTCGGTATGGAAGGTATTCATAACGCGTGTTAAAAAAACACGTAAAACTCTGTGATGATTTCAACTTTGACTGCCTATAACTTCTCAATTTTTAAAGATATCAATATGGGATAAAAAGCATGATTTAGGGCGTTCCTTACTTTATTGACATGTATTTTCAATTTAAAATTCTATGAAGAACACAATAAATAAAGCTATTGAAAAGGACATTACATTTTAACCATTGGTTACCAAGATTACAAAAAGCGCGTTATTTTCAAGAAGATATAGCACGCTCTCCATTAGTACCACAGAAAAGTTATGGGAATGAAAAGTGTAGGAAATGTAACCCTCTTTAAAACATTACATAGTGGAAGAATATCAGATATTTCGAGAAAAGCAAAAAAGGTGGTAAAATTTCGTGGTTTTTTTATGAAACTTTTTTGTAGCTTGAGAATGGCCGAGCGTGTAGCAATGCTGTTGTTTACATGGTGTTGCTATGGTTCTTCTATTACAAGTTCCCGGGTTCTAGCCCGAGAGCTGGTAAAAGTGTCAATTGAATTTTCAATTTATTATTAAAAAAAAATAATGAATTGAAAATATGAATTGGTGCTAGGCCCAAATAACCTTAGCTGTTGGTGGTCTTTAAAATACAATTTTAACGAAATTTTCTTGCAAAAATGAATTGAATAATAAACCGCTTTCAATAAAACAACGTTATAGCACATATCTCTTCTACGCATGCGCCGATTTTTCCCAAAAACAATAGGGCTCTTCCTATTTACATGATAAACATCCTACCAAAATTTGGTTTTGATCCGCTCAACCGTTTGACCTGTATCATGCTCGCAGACAAACAGACGAAACAGGCTTTTTCCAAAATATGTTTCTTGGATTCGGGGACCTCAAAACGAAAAATATTGTAAAATTTTGAATAGTGAATGTTGACCTAAATTAGTACCATTCCCCACTTATGAAGTTGGAATGGTAAAAGAGTTATGCAATTAATACAGTGTCTAAAAATATTGGGACTTTTGGTGAAATAAATTTGAGTTACACGATTTGCCGTCTCCGTCAAGGTAGCACCCTTTTGAAGAAATTTAAAAAAAGTGGAATTGATAAGTCATCGTTTAGTCATGATTGGTCAGGCAGTTTTATCGTTTGGTCACTAATCATTTAAATTTTATTATAATTAAAAAAAATCATATGAACACCCTTTGAAAAGAATTCTACATTTTGTTTAGTTTTTCTTGTGTAAAATCGTTAGGTCACCACAGCTATTAATTCCTGACGTTGGGCTTGAGAACAGCCGAGAGTGTAACAATGCTATTGTTTACATGGCGTTGCTATGCTTCCTCTATTACAAGTTCCCCGGTTCTAGCCCGAGAGCTGGTAAAATTGTCAATTGGATTTTCAATTTATTATTAAAAAAAAAATGAATTGAAAATATGAATTGGTGCTAGACCCAAATAACCTTAGCTGTTGGTGGTCTTTAAAACACACACACAATTCCTGACGTTTGGTCAAATAGTTTTTTTATAAAAAAAAAACTATCTAGGCGCACAGCAACATTGACTGTGTAAAATCCAAGTCAACAATAACAAAACTTAACACAACTATTGCAACAATCAAAACACTTGACCGCACGTGTACAAATTGTGATTAAAAGAAAAAAAAATTCGACTGATGACCAGTCCTATACTTCCCACCTAGTAAATATTTGCAAAAAATAAACACTCTTTTTTTTATTCTTTGACTAGGCCCAAATAACCTTAGCTGTTGGTGGTCTTTAAAACACAATTTAATTTTTATTCTTTGAAAAAAGCATGGCCCTCTTTTTTGTTTGGTGATCTATTGATGGCTAGCTTAATATAGCAAAAATCATGGTTACCTTGATTTACGTACAATTTTTATTTTTTTTAGTAAAATATTTTTTTTCTCGAAAACTATACATTTTAGAGAAAAAAAATATTTACATTTTTTTCATATTATAACATCTAGAATTCATTTATATTTTTTTTTACCTATGTTAATACGTGACATTGAGGACGTTTTTTTGAATATCTCAGGATCCACTGAACCGATTTGACTCAAAATCTAATCAGATCTAAGTTAAAGGCTGATAAACACAATAGAACAATCGGCATGCCCGTATGTTGTTCCGTTCTTAAGATATCGAAGGCGAAAAATTGACCACATACACACACACATACACACATACACACACACATACAGACATCAGTCAGAAAATGATCTTAAACGATTGCTAGGGTCTCAAAACGTGAAAATCTGTTAAAATCTCGAAATATTGTTTTCGGACTGAATCCATTACTTCCCTACCATAGTAGAGGTGGGAAGTAAAAATGGTACAATCGATAGGTCATCAATTGGTCATGATTGGTCAGACAGTTCATCGTTTGGTCACTAATCGTTTATATAATTTAAAAAAAATCATATTGCAACCGTCAAAACACCTGACTACAAATTATGATTAAAAAAAATTGTGCAATCGATAGGTCATCGATTGGTCATAATTGGTCAGGCAGTTTCATCGTTTTGTCACTAATCATTTAAATTTTATTATAATTTAAAAAGTGGTGTTTTGATTGTTGCAATAGTTGTGTTTAAGTTCTGTTATTGTTGACTTGGATTAAAAATTCTATTGATGACCAAACCTCAGGAATAATATCTGTGTTGACTTAACGATTTTTTTTATTAAAATAAAATTTAAACAATTAGTGACCGAACGATGAAACTGTCTGACCAATCATGACCAAACGATGACCTTTCAATTGCACTATTTTTTTTTTAATTCCTTCAATGTTAGCAGTGTGGTTAGTGCTGAACTAAATTGACATCAGACAACAAAATGTGACCAGCCTGGTGCTGTTTTGAGAATTTATAGCTTACAATTTACCTACTAGTGATGTAACGAATATTTGTATTTGCATTCGCGAATATTCGCATATTTCTTGACATTCGCATTCGCAAAATTCATGCGAATATTTTGCGAATATGAATATAAGAAAAAAATCATTTTTTTTTTAAATGTGAAAATAATATTAAATAATATTTTATAAAACAAAAAATATTAATTTCTTAGCATTTTTATTAGAAAAGTTTTTTTCTTATACCTTTTTTAAAAAATAACAAGTTTTTTCGCTAAGGTAACATTGCGATTATATCTTTTATCAGCCTTTACTCAACAGTAATAAAGCTTCAGACAGTATTGGATAAATGGCGCCAGATTTGAAAACTGAAATATCGGCAACAGATATTCACATTCGCAAATGCCTAAAAATAAAAATTGACATTCGTTACATCGCTATTACCTACATGTAGTGTTAATTGATTCATTTATTTTTTCACTTTTTGAAATGGAGCTTTTGATTCTTTGAATCGCAATAGCTGGTTTCTACTTTTCAGTTTGATCTAAATCTGGCAACATAGATTGTTAAAATGCTTTTTTTCCTTAATTTTTTTAATTTTTATTTTTTTTTTAGAAGACGCAACTTGGAAAAGTATAAAACCAGATTATCTTTCAGCATGGACACTTATTGTAGCTTTCTTTGTTTTGGTGTTCAATTTTATGCTTCTTGAAACGTATGTATCCGTTGGTTTGATTTTTTTTTGCTTGCTTGTTTATTTACATACAGGGTGCTGAATTGATTTGCGAGTAATAGGGATTTAACCCGTAAAATCAAACTTTTGCGATTTCCTGCTTCCCTAATTATTTTAGGAAAAATATCTTCGAATTAAAGTTTTAGAACATAAAATTCTGCATCTAAATCATTAAACAAAATTAATTTTGCATGCTTTGTAACGGCAGAAATTTGATATGAAAATGTCAAAATTACCTCAAAAACAGATAGCGATAGCCATGGAACTTGAACAAAATGATTAGAAATTGTTCTGACAGCAAAAACGTCATCATTTTATTCAAGTTCCATGGCTATCGCTATCTGTTTTTGAGGTAATTTTGACATTTTCATACCAAATTTCTGCCGTTACAAAGCATGCAAAATTAATTTTTCTTAATGATTTAGATGCAGAATTTTATGTTCTAAAACTTTTATTCGAAGATATTTTTCCTAAAATAATTAGGAAGCAGGAAATAGCAAAATTTTGATTTTACGGGTTAAATCCCTATTACCCGCAAAGCAATTCAGCACCCTGTATAATAAAACATATTTTTTTGTTCTGTTTGTTCCCTTAGCAAGGATTTTACTAAATACTACCTATGCTTGTGCTCATGAGTCATGTCATTATATTAACACTGTGTTTAATAAGTCACCTCAGTAACAACTTATACACAAAGCCTGTAATAAATTAATAGATAGAAAGATATTGTATATTATAATACTTTTGACAAAAATTTGATTTCAATTCAACCTGGCTTTGCACCCAGACGAAACCGGGCCGGACAAATAATATAGACCTAAATCTTCCCCAGGAAATAAGCTATCAATCAATGGTAAAAGCAACATTCAATTCTTTTCAGTAGGATAAATTTTGTTTATGTTTGGTCTCCAAGCCATGTCATAAGTAATAATTAGTAAGTAATTGAATAAATACCTTTGTTCCGTTTTGTCTTTTTGTATATGTATTATGAGCGTTTCGAGAATGGGTTGCCATCTTCAAATAAAATTATTTTAGAATAACTCACATGGTTATTGGTTGTCTTTAAATTATTTATAGTATGAAAGGTTCAGCTAATATTTAGAAAGTTCACAGTTTTTTAAAAACAATTTATAAAAAAGTCAGGTCGCAGTGCCAAACCCTGCCGACAAAATAGTTTATTTACTTATATATACGTTGTGGTTTTATTCTGAAAACATAAATTTGTTTTTTTGAGTTGATAGTGCAGAAACACTCAATTCGAAATTTCCAAAAACAAATTTATTATCAAAAAGTAGATTTTGTGATAAGATTTAACCTTAATTTTGTCCGAACTCTTTAACGCAATTTGTTTAAAAATTAAGATGGGAGGGAGGGCAATTAAGAGGCGCATTGTGAATTTGACAAATCCACGGTCTGTTAAACTCTTTATTATTATCAACATAACAATCAAGATTTAAAAGTGTACAATCTAATAAAATTATGCAACTTTAATATACGCATCTTTAGGCACTAAAATAACATAGGGTATTTTGTCGCCCTGGAATTGTTTCTATGTGTTATATCAATTTGTGTCGCACGGTTTTGTACCAAAACGGTTGAACTGATTTTGAAAAACTTTTTTTGTTAGCTTCTTTTCGTAGTTTATTTGTACCTAAATCATTCTTTTAATTTTGGAGCAAGAGGGAGGTAAATTGAAACAGAAAGATAATATGTAGGTTTCTGATTATTGTCAGAAAGGAAGAAAGGCAGAGATGGTTGCGAATTTACTACGCATTCTTGGTGAATGCTTTTGATGAATTTAATGCTATGATTTTAGACTTGGTACATCACTTACAATGGATCAGTTTGCATGGAATAAGGCAGAAGCACTATATTACATGGGCATTCTGATGTCAGTTGGCGCTATAATTGCTTGTGTAACTTTTGTTGCAATCGGACCTCTTTGTAAACTATTTGCTGAAAGATGGGTCATGTTGTGGGGAGGATTTTTCTTCATGGTTATTGGAAGAGCAGTTTATATTCCATGGGGACCGGGCACTGCTGCTATATATGATGATGGTCTCAATTCAACGGAAATGGAATATTTAAAGGAAGAGCGCAATATAACTGAATTAGTTGGTTGTCCGAAAAGTCAGGAATGGTGCTCTTACACGCCAGTGATGACTATAGAACAATTTGTGTTGGGATATATTTTTACTGTTATTGGATATCCCATTGGCGTAACATTAATACAAACTATTTTTTCAAAAATTTTAGGACCACGACCACAGGTAAAGTCACATATTATCTAGAGTTCATACATTTAGGGAAAACTTAACCGCCTCATGCGCAGAAACCAGATTTGGTTCGGACTGGTCTATTCTATTTTTGAAGAGGCGCGCCAGTTTATGTGTACGTGCAGGTGCACTATTTAATTGTCATTCGGTATTCACTGTTTAGGTTACAATATTACCTAGTAACATGCTATTAAAAATAGAGTATTGAATTGTGTTTGAAGTGCACTATCAATGATGTAGTTTGAATGATTTTAAAAGATTTTATTAATCCCATTTTTAAATTAAAGAAAAAATCGAATTTAATTAAGCCCCCAGTACCTACGTCTGTGCGTCAGAATCTGTTTTGCATACACCACTGACTACTTCTCACACCAGTTTTTGTGCGCAGGTTTTCGTTAGGATTTGGTTTTCTCTAAATGTATGAACTCTACCTACATTTCATATTATGCAGTGTAACAATTTGGACAGTTGCAAAAGGCTATACACTATCAGGGTGATTTAAATCTGGAAACGAAAGACTTGTTTACTAATTGTTGACAATTGTCACATACGTCATACTTTGCGTGTTGCTTTTAATTCTTAGTGTAAAAAAGATATTTTTTACCAAGAATGTGGTTCCGCAAATAATAATGCAGTCTATAATTCAGTGGTTTCACGTTGCTAGGCTTACCTCACGGATGGGGATGAATTTTTTAAAGATGTGTTGCAACTTAAAGTAAGACTTTTTCATTTTGTACAACTATTACCAAGATTAAGTAAAGTTTTCATGTTTTCCATGAAAATTGAACTTACATCTTTCAAAAGTTTGAACCTCGATATCTTCAAAATAACGATCGATCGGAAAAAAGTCATTTTACATTTTATGCTTACAATCCAATCCCGAACACGAATTTTCATTTCTCGCCTCCTGGTGTAAATCACCCTATACAATGCACATCTAACATGCGCGTAGTTGATTAAGCGTATGAACTGCCATTTGATAAAGCAGCGTTTTAGTTGAGTAGTTTTTGGATTAACTTAAAAATAAAGGAATAAAAGCTTTTTTCCAACCACTCTGAAAACCGTAATATTACCGTCACGTTCATGCGCAGTAGATAGAACGCGTTCCAACCGAACTTGTGATCGTTTGTGAACGATTCTTAAAACCGAATTTGTAATTGTTTGTGAACGGTTTTCGAACGATAACTTCAGTACATGATCTAGACATGAAACCAAAATGAAACTGTGAAACTGACATGCGCAAAAAGCACTTTGTTACGTTTGTCACTGTTCAATACCAACTTGAGACAGTTGTTTATTCATTTGTAATTTGTTTTATTTTTGCTTTGTCTCGTCTCTATTCAAATACCTCTTTATTCTTCATTTAAGATTTGTTTTGTTTTTGCAAAATTATAATTAATTTAAATACAGTCGAACTTCGATAACTCGAACCATGACTTTTCACAAAAAAAATCGAGTTATCAAGACTTCGAGTTATCAAATAATATTAATTTTCACTCTTGACGCTACTGCCAACCAATTTTGTTTGAATTGTATTGTGTTTTAAAGACCACCAACAGCTAAGGTTATTTGGGCCTAGCACCAATTCATATTTTCAATTCATTATTATTATTTTTTTTTTTTAATAATAAATTGAAAATCCAATTGACACTTTTACCAGCTCTCGGGCTAGAACCCGAGAACTGGGGACTTGTAATAGAGGAACCATAGCAACGCCATGTAAACAACAGCGCCGCTACACTCTCGGCTATTCTCAAGCCCCAATTTTGTTTGAGTTATCGCAGTTCGAGTTATCGAATTTCGACTGTATTTATATTTTGATTCCTAGTTAATGAAATTTAACTATATTTATATTCGTGTAATTCTAAAAATTTAAAATAAGTAGGTAAATGTTAGACAAACAATTTTTAATAAACGCTCAAAAACATCACGACTAGAAATTAATAATTTGCATATTTTTTATTTCCAAAATAAAATGTAGCTAGCATATGTTATCAAAAAATGTTTTTAACAGTTAAAACATTTACGTTTATTTATTTATATTATTCTTACGACTAGCTATCAAATAAGTCATTCATTTTTAAAATGTTTTTAACAACAAAAAAAGCCTGAAATTAGGAATTTACAATTGACAAATGTCAGTTGATATATTTTGATCATTTGATGCATGCTTCGAAAAAATATTTTTCGCACCACATCTTTTTGCCGAACTTTTTTCTCTAGCACCTCAACCTTTCATTTTACAAAAAAAAGTTGCAGAGAATTAAATTTCCTTCAAAATGGTATATCAGTTTATCATTTTATCTTAACCTGATTCTAAGTTTTCGGAAGCGTGTAACTCGTTAACGGTTGGAGATAGAAAAAACCTCAAATATAGAAAATGTAGGAAATTTTGTCAGCTACAATTTTTATGCAATGCATTTTTTCGTAGGACCAACTGTTTTCGAGATATACGCGAAAAACCAAAAAAAGGGACCTTTGAAGTGCCTCTCCCCCCCCTCTCGCACCCACCCGAGGGTCAAGGACTTTTAATATGTTTTTTTACTAACAAGTTCAGACGAAGTCACAAAGTCGGTTTTTGCGCTTTTTGGATTTCCGGCTAGACCCCTCTTTAGAGCACTCATTGATTGAGCTAATTGCAATAATTAGTTCTAGGTTCCGCAACAAATTGGCTAGACTATTAGCAAAATTAAAAGTTTTGTCGAAACTCTGTCCATAAAGAGCATCACGTTGCCTTATAATGTTAATGTGTTCACCAACAAATTTAGTCATCGTGTGTTTAAATATTAATTGCGTAGAATGTTGCCAAATTTTAATCCTAAAAGAAAGCGTAACATTTTTAACACAATTAGGTACAATGAAATTCAGTAAGCAACAGTGTGTTTCTGAATCACATTACAAAAAAAAGTGCAAACATTTTCAGAAAAAGATAACAGAATTTCATAGTCTACTGTTTTTTAGGTCCTTTACGACCCTCTAGAGTCTTGAGACTAATCCACCACCCGGCTCCTTCGAAGGGGGAAGAATTAAGATTGTGTTACTTAAACAAGCTACAACTTAAAAAAAGCATGCGTCGCGGCACACACAACCCAAGTGAAACTTCTTATGTACGAATAATATAAAAATCGGTTCCATGACATTTGATCCCAGCAATTTGATCCCAAATTGTCTATAAACTGATAGCGTTTGATAAGTAATAAAGTTATTAAATTTTATTAATTTAATGAAATAATTTAATCGATTATTCCCTTTGTCGGGAAATTTGTTTGAATTAAATTTGTAGACGTTATGATATGGTTGCGGGCTTCAAAAAAGTAAACTTCAACCTATTGTGATCTTATATGTATCTTGACAATGTCTGTACAATTTTATTGTGTTTGACTAATACATATATTATTATTATTATTATATATTTGCAAATTACATAGTTATTAGAATTCTAACGAATGTAATAGTATAATGTGTTTATGAGTTAATTAATCCTTTAGAGATTATGTAATGATCAAGTTGAATAATTCACTTTTATTTATCATTGCCCGGGATACGTCGTAATTTTGTCAAATATTGTATTTTATGAATTAATAACAAATTATCACGCTGACTTTTCATAAACTTTAATAGCATATTTAACAATTCGTTATAATGTGAAAAGCACGAAATACCAAATTGACTGCACATCTGATGTTTCGAGGTTTCTATGTACAATAATTTTTCAACAAAATTTATAGAAAACAATATTTGACAAAATTACGACGTATCCCGGGCAACGATAAATAAAAGTGAATTATTCAACTTGATCATTACATAATCTCTAAAGAATTATTAAATAATAAATATTAGAAATCGTGTCCATCGTGATTATAATAAAATTAAGGAAAATCGCAGGATAGTGGACAAATATTTGATTTATTAAATTAAATGTACGACGTTTCGTTTATATATTTAAACTTTTTCAAGTACACAAAAATAACAATATTTATGAAAATTAATATTAATTACTAACCATAGCAATTAACATAAGATAGGGTACATAAGACAAAAACATGGTAACATGGTAACAAATTATGTTGACTAAAACTTTTTAACAATCAATAATAATAATAATAATACAAATTTTAGTATAATTTCATAACATAATTGTACTGACTACTTAAATTTTGAGTGTCTGTTCTATAATTGATTGAATTGTATTATTATTATTATTATTGATTGTTAAAAAGTTTTAGTCAACATAATTTGTTACCATGTTACCATGTTTTTGTCTTATGTACCCTATCTTATGTTAATTGCTATGGTTAGTAATTAATATTAATTTTCATAAATATTGTTATTTTTGTGTACTTGAAAAAGTTTAAATATATAAACGAAACGTCGTACATTTAATTTAATAAATCAAATATTTGTCCACTATCCTGCGATTTTCCTTAATTTTATTAAATAATAAACACATTATACTATTACATCCGTTAGAATTCTAATAACAATGTAATTACAAATATATCACAACGTATACAAATTTAATTCAAACAAATTTCCCGACAAAGAGAATAATCGAATAAATTATTTCATTAAATTAATAAAATTTAATAACTTTATTACTTATCAGGCTCTGTCGGTTTATAGACAATTTTTTGGGATCAAATGTCGTGGGATCAATTGTCGTTGGGATCAGTTGTCGTGGGATCAAATGTCGTGGTATCAAATTGCTGGGATCAACTGACGGCACACCATAAAAATCAATCAGCGTTAGGAGCACTTGTACCCTGCACGTCATGCAAAGTCCAGAAGTCGAACGGGTTGCCACTGGCTGTTTCAGGGTATACCGTGTGTGGCTTAGAAAAGGTAACATAGGGAAAATAACATTGAGAACATACTGTGAAATGTGAGTAGTTCACAATTTGCTAGTATTTCACAGTTCACAGTTTATATATAACATTCACAGATGTGTACCTACCTGTTGTACCCAACAGTGAAAAATATGGTTTATGAGTTAGGTACTTATTATCTATTAGACTATTGGTATAAGAAATTGATTTGTTTTAATAACTTGTACCGTGTACGTTATATTTTAATGTTTCTTGACGCGGATTATTTATAATAGTGTTTCGATTAATTAATTTCTTACTCAAATGCAGAATTTGAATAACTGTGTCTAACAATTATTTTATTTATATTTTGTAATAATCAATTGACTAAAATCCCTAATATCCGGTTACATAAGGGGTTTTGATCTTTTATTATAAACAATTTTTTCTATTAATTCAAATTTAGATAATGTTAGTTAACGTATCAAAATATACATGGTCAAAAAACAGATAGGTACCCATTTTTCACAGTGACCTTAGAAGTGGCACCATGCAAAATACAAATCTGCTTTACGTTGGTCATTGATAGAAAAACAGTTATGAATATGTACAGCTATAAATCTTTGTGATGACCTAACCATCGACCATCTGGATTATGGAAGTAATAAAAGATACTTTGACACAATATGTCCTTAGGTTCCGAGGACGGAGAAATACACTCTTTATTAACCCGACTTGTTACACACAATGGAGGTCAAAGCTGGTAAAAAAAACCTCAGTCAATAGTTTTGCAAGGCATACTTCTTAACACCACGAAATATGAATTCACATATTTTCACTAGCATTTCACAGCCATGCTGTACCTAACAGTGAAAAATATCATAATATGGAAGTCATAAAATATTTTAACTGTGAATTTTTTCACTGCTAAAAGTAGCAGTGAACAAAAAGTAGCATTCACAGTTTTCACTGCTACTGAAAATTCTCTGATATGCCCATTGCCCATCTCTAATAAGCTCACGAAAACACAAAACGATATAAAATAAACAGATCTGTAACCATAGAGAAGACACACACCAAACGTCAAGCACTAAAATATTCCTAAAGGTGAAGATAATGCAGTTTTCTGCAAGACAAAAATAGACAAAAACTATTCGACGCGACATCTCTTGACCGGAAGGTAGAGTTAAGTACTGAAACAAACTGCTTCCATTTAGGAGAAACGGCTATATATACTAAGTGGTTTGTGGTGCACTATTGTCCGCTAGCGGCGCTAGTAAGTTTTGTGCACACAACCTATAGTAACTTTTGAAATGTAGGTATCCCACAACAGTTACCTAAACTAGGTTCATAGCATTCTTGGATTCTGCCTAAAATTCACTGTACTATTTTTCCTATGTTACCTTTTCTAAGCCAATACCTGGTATATGTTGTGTGGCGAGGACGTTAGCAATAAATAAATAATAAAAAAACCGGTCAAGTGCGAGTTGGACTCGCGTGGAGAGGGTACTGTACTATTCCGTTTCCCGTGGGAATTTAAAGACTTGCGATTTTCGTTTAGTTTTTCCTGTAAACTATGAGTGTAGCCCTATATTCCCTATTTTTTTTAAAATAGGTTTATTAGTTTCAGTGATAACGGGGGGAATGCTCGATATTCGTATTATTTTCTGTTGCCCCTGGGAATTTAAAGACTTTCGTTTAGATTTTCCTGTAAACTATCAGTGAGGCCCTATATTATGTATATTTTCATACATCTGGAAAATAAAAGCTTTGGGGGTCAATTGAGCAAAGTAACTATGCAATAATAGGTATTATAAGACCGCCCCAAAGCTTTTAGTTTCTAGATGTACGAAAATTATTTTTTAGTTTTTAGTACTTACATTTTTTGAATAAAAGTTTTTCTTATAATTTTTTTTTTCTTTAATTTTATGGTAATTTTTTCTATAATATTGTAAAATTTCAAACCTGAAAGTTGGAATTTTCGTTAGCCATTAGTTACGCTCGAACCTTCTTATCATTAACTTGTTAGTGCAACATTTTTTACTTATAGACCAGTGGCGGCTCCTCTATGAGAGCTGCCGCACTGCCAGAAAATAACGCACAATTCAAAAAAAATATTATATAAATCTGCATAATATGTTTTAATTTCATAATCACATAGCATTATTATGAATGACGGCATGCCGCAGGCCTATATTCTATAAACAGTCCTGCAGGAGGTGCTGCAGTTTGTGTTGCACCTAAATCCAATGTGTTAAAGAGAGAGATTACTTAGTAAAAATGAGACAGATTTATACGCGTAAAAGCCAGAACGGGTGCACAGAACCTAGTACAGTATTATTTTTCTTGGTTATAATACCGTATTATATAGCAATGCAATAAGGTGTCTTCGTGGTGTAGCGGTAACGTAGTGGCTCTATAAGCAATAGGTCTCGGGTTCAATTCTCAATACAAACATACCTTATTATTTTTTTTAATAAATAATTAGATAAATATCATAAATAAATATATTTAATAAATTAATAATTTATTAAATTAAATTAATTTATTTAATATCTTTATTTTATTATTTTATCGTCTTTTTTACAAACGTTTAGTACTGGCACGCGGGATAAAATGTTCGGAGTTATTTTTGTTTTGTTATCTAAAAGAAGTATAACTTCTGACGTGCGTACATAGTACACACACACTCTTTTTTTTAATACAATAAAAAATATTGCTATAAAAATCACTTTATTTACGATTTTAGCGCTAGCGAAATCATTGTATAATGTATAGACAAATTATTCAGATCAAAAAATACACTTAAAAATTGCATCAAATGTAGTTTTGAATTTTTTTTTTCGAGGTTGCCTCATTAGGGGGGGGGCTACTCCAATCTCCGGGTTGACTCTGCAGAACACCCATTTAAAATGTTCACGCGCCGCCACTGTTATAGACTATATTTCAAAATTGTTTATGTCTGTTGAAACCTGATTATTTGTTTACAGGGATTATGGATGGGTTTAATGACTGGCTCCGGATGCCTATCACGGGTAATGGGCCCAGTATTTGTAAGTTATATTTATACCAGATTAGGCACAAATTGGACGTTTGGTATGACCACGGCCATGATGATTATTTCAATGTTCTGGCTGTGGGTACTTAATAACAGGCTAATTCCTGTAGAAGAACGTAACAAAACTCCAGAAGAGAATGGTCAGTTACGTAATATAACAGCAGAAACTCTAGAAGATAATACTGAAATGCATGCCTTACGTAATTTAAATATGTCAGTTCGAAATGACACAACTGAAAATGACGACTGAAGCTGCACAGAACGATGCAGCTAAACTACAATTTTAATGTTAAATAGTAGTTAATTAATATACCTTTAATATAATTACCTACCTTAGCTATGATATTAATTAATAATATAAATTTTCATAGGATTGTGGACGATAATAAATAAAAAACATTACATAATTTTTATTTATTATCGTCCACAATCCTATGAAAATTTATATTATTAATATATAAACATGGACATGAACCAACATAGTATGATACCTATTAATGTTTTTAATAGAAAACTTGTAATTTACGTATAGCTCAATTGTTATAATTAAAAGACTGAACGATGCAATTATGTCTTCCTTACATTTGCTTAAAAATACATTTAATTATGCACTCTTTTTCGCAAAATTTTACTATTTATATTCTATTAAAATATTTTATGTAACTGCCAAATGTTTGCAATTTCTTGTTAAAATATGAAATGTGGAATTGTTTTTATTTTAAAATAAAAGATAATATAAATGAAGACAATAAGATTATGTTTTTTTATAAAAACTGCCAACTGCCAGGATTATGTTGACCTGGTACCAATTCATAGCGTTTTTCATTGGTAGGACTAGTGCGCACGCAATGCGCCCAGCGTGTTTCATTGCGCGAATCAGTGCGCACCTTGATCGTAGACAAGCGTCTACAGCTCGCTCATAGATTTGTGTTCATTCATTATATTTATGTTTTTACAATTTATTTGATGTTGGTAAATTTTTTTCTTTAATAACTGTTTTGTTTGTCCTATATAGCACATGTCACATTCACAAAACAGTTATTAAAGAAACGAATTTACCAACAAAACATGATGAATGAAAACAAGACAGCATTATCAACACATCACTTTGATACTGGACATAAGTTTATATTTGATGAAGTCACAATAATGGATAAAGAATCTAACTGGAAGAAAAGAAATATAAGCAAGATGTTTTTTATAAAAACAAACACCTCTGTTAATTTGGAGAACAGGTACTCAACATTTGAGCAGCCAATATAACTGTATTGATATAAAAAAGTTGTAATATTTGAGTTTATTGCTAAAAAATATCTGTTTTAAACTTTTTTGTAGTATTTGAAAATCACGCGCTTTTTGTAACCTTGGTAACCAATGGTTAAAATGTAATGCCCTTTTCAATAGCTTTATTTATTGTGTTCTTCATCGAATGAATGAATTGTAAATTATAGACGCCCGACAACTGAATGAATGAATGAATTGTGGATTATAGACGCTCGACAACTGAGGTCATTAGCGTCTAAAACAATAAATGTAAATAAAAACAAAAGCAAAATCAAAAATTGACACACAACAAAGCAAAACAATCACAAGTCGAAATAAAATGTGTCATACAATACAATGTAGTAAGATATAAAGTAAAAAATCATAAAGGCTGTAAAGGGGCCCAAATGTACACAAATAAATAAAATCAAATAAACCGGTCAAAACCGATTTCTTTTAAAAATCGAAACAGCTGATTGACATTGTCAGGATCATTTCCTAAAACAACCGACAGATCACCTGACAATCCGATCTGCTGTCGTGTGTCCATAAATTGGACACACTCAATTAAAATATGCGAAACGGTAAAACGAGTGTCACACGTCTCACAGAGGGGCGGATCCTCACGAGCCATTAAAAAACCATGTGCCAATCTTCAGTCACCGATGCGCAGCCGTGTAAGGACCACTTCCTCCCACCTGGAGGGACGGCAAGATGTGAACCATGGGTCAACTGTAGATTTTATAAATTTTAATTTGTTTTCATCGACAGCACTCCATTCATCCTTCCAGAGCGGCTGAACGGCTGAAATCAGAACGCTCTTGAGGTCGTCACCGATAACGCAAAATACACTCTGACCGTTATTTGCAGGGTCCTTAGCTGCAGTGTCAGCTAGTTCATTGCCAGCAATTCCCCAGTGGCCGGGAACCCAACAAAACCGGACAGTGGTTCCACCTCTTTTCAAAGAGTACAATTTGTCCTGAATTAAACAAATAAGAGGGTGGCTGGGATAGGAACGCTGCAATGCCTGAAGAGCACTCAAAGAGTCGCTGCAAATAACATATTTGTGCAGACCGTGCACATGTCTCAAGGCCTGCAAAATTGCATATAACTCTGCAGTAAAAATACTGCACTCTTGAGACAACTTGTATCCAACACTGGCGTTATCGGTGACGAACGCACAACCAACTCGGTCGAGTGGCTTCGAGCCATCCGTATAAACGGAACGGTAGTCTCGATTCTGATCCAGCCACGCCAGGATAAGCTGGCAATAAAGCTCTGGCGTTGTCGTACTTCGCGGATGAATAGAAAGTGACATGTCGATGAATTACGGCCGACTTTAAGAGTTCTAGGAAACGCCAACGGAAGTTCATCTAGAAGAAGAGTCAGCCTGATACCAAGAGGACGTGTTGCATTTCTTCTCCGTCTATACAGTGAAGAAAAACGAGGTTGAAATACGCAACTGTAAGTTGGGTGATCAGGTTGACTATGGAGCTTTGAAACGTACGATACCATGTTTCGTTTCCGCCGGATGTTCAGCAGCAGCTCTCCGCATTCAGCGGCAATGCTAACAACAGGACTGGATCGAAACGCTCTGGTTGACAAACGGATTTCAGCGTGATGAACAGCGTTTAACGTCCTGATGTACGACTCACGGGCTGAGTCGTATACGATGCTACCGTAATCCAATTTAAACCGTACGACTGCACGATAAATTCGCAGCAAAACTGTACGGTCTGCACCCCACGTGGTGCTAGCTAAAATTTTTAAAATATTGAGGGAGGACATCGACTTCCTCTTTAAAATATTAAAATGAGCCTTCCAATTTAACAACCGGTCAAAAGTAAGTCCTAAAAATCGAGCAGTGTCTTGTACAGAAATCAAAGTGTCATATAGATATAAGAATGGTTCCTGATAACAACTACGAATACGGCAAAAGTGCACACACTGGGTCATCCCAATGGAAAATTTAAACCCATTGTTGGTTGTCCAGTTCTGGATGCTATTAATGGCCAACTGCAGGTGACGTTGTGCAGTACGAATGTACTTTGACGAGCAGTAGATCGCCAAGTCGTCAACGTAGAGCGATGACTCTACAGACGATGGAATGTTGTCAATTATGCCATTAATAGCGATGGAAAACAAAGTGACACTAAGAACCGAACCCTGTAGAACACCATTCTCCGGTACAAAGACACTAGACAAAGTGTTGCCGATGCGGACTGGGAAGTAACGCTCAAATAAAAAATTATTAATAAAATTCTCAAGATGTCCTCCAATACCCCAATTGTGCAGTGTTCGGAGTATTCCATACCGCCATGTAGTGTCGTAAGCCTTTTCAAGGTCGAAAAAGACCGCTATCAAGTGTTGTTTATTAAGAAAGGCGTCCTGTATTGCGGACTCCAGCCTGACCAGATGATCCATTGTCGAATGGTGCTTCCGAAAGCTACACTGGGCATTCGTGATCAATCGTCTGGATTCAAGAATCCAAACCAGTCGTCGGTTGATCATACGTTCGAGGAGTTTTGACAAACAGCTAGTCAGTGAAACAGGACGATAACTTGATGCTTGTTTTCAGTCTTTACCGGGCTTCAAAACGGCACTATAATAGAATTACACCAAGCGGTAGGAAACGTATTGGTGTACCAGATTAAATTAAACATCTTGAAAAGGAACGTGAATCCGGATGGAGGTAGCTTTTTCAAAAATTGGTAATGAATATCATCAGAACCTGGAGAAGTATCATGCCAATCATGCAAACCCGACTGCAGCTCCCACGAGGAGAAAGGTGAATTGTAATTCTCCTCATTTTGTGAGGAAAAGTTTAATGCAACTTGTTCTGCTTGACCTTTCTGAGCAGAAAAACCCTCTAGATAGTTAGAGGAACTCGAGACTTTCGCGTAGCATGAACCCATGTGATCGGCGACTTCATCAGGCGACGTAATAATGTCATTTCCCATTACCAATCCCGAAATATAATTAAAACTCTGTTTACCAGAGATTCTCCGGATTTTCTCCCACACCTCGCGAGCGGGAGTACAACTTCTTACAGTGGAAACAAACTCACTCCATGACTGCTTCTTACTCTCTGCTATAATACGTCTGGCAATGGAACGCTTTTGCATGAAAATAATACGATTTTCATCCGTTCTATTATTTTTAAAGCCACGGAGAGCTTTACGACGTTCACGGATGGCATCCCGACAAGCCTGATTCCACCAGGGAACAGGCACACGTCGCGGTGTCGTTGACGTGCGTGGAACTGCAGCTAAAGCCGCCTCGATGACCGCATCCATGAAATGCTCTACAGCTGCATCGACATTGCCAAAGTTCATTTCGCCGACATTTAAAACTTGTTGGAATTGTGACCAATTAGCGTCTTTTATTTTCCACTTCGGGGAGCGTCTTTCATCAACATGGAATGAAAGAAGACGACAATTGATTGGGAAATGGTCACTGCTACAAAGATCGGCATTTACTTCCCATTCACAGGATGGGGCGATAGAAGAAGAGCAGAGAGTAAGATCGAAAATGTCCCATTAGCCGCCGAGAAATGTGTATTGGAACCTGTGTTCAATACAACCAAGTTTTGATTCAAAATCAACGTCTCCATTAGCCTTCCACGAGCATCCACACGATTAGAACCCTAAGTGGGATTGTGGGCATTAAAATCCCCCATGATGATAAAGGGGCGTGGAAGTTGGTCTATAACAGACGCAATGGTTGCAAGTGTCGGTTGTTCTGATGGAGGAATGACATATTGAACACAAAGTTACCGGATTCGGCGCATAAAGTCTGACAGCGATGACCTGTAAGTCAGATTGTAATGGGACATTTTCGGAAAACACATTATTTCGGACTTAAACTGCCACTCCGCCACTGGCACGTTCAACGAATGGTTTATCTTTACGATAAATCGTAAAACCACGAAGAACCGGAGTGTTTGTGTCTTTCAAATGTATTTCCTGTAAACTAATAGCAGTAGCATTATGATCGTTAAGAAGGAGTTTCAATTCACTGAAATGAATATAAAAAAACCGTTCGTGTTCCACTGTAAGAAATTGAATTTTTATGATATAGAAGATAAAAGCTACCTCGTTTTATTCCTCATCACCTCACTACGGTGATGAGAAGGTCGCGCGATGTCTTCGTCCATAGCAGAGTCTGCACTGCTGCTATGGTCTATGCGAGTTTTGGTTATAGTCATTGTGTGACTATTATCCCGGTTTAAGATAACCTTAGTTTTCTTTACCGGAGATTGTTTACTCTTTTCAACAAGAGATTTGACTGGTGAAGTCGCCTTTTTAACTGGCGATCTCGATCTACTAGCTGAACTTTTCTTGCTTTTATTTTTGATAACTTTTTTGGCAACTTTAGAAATCGATGGGGAAACTTTGGTTTGCGTAGACACGTCACATGTCTGGTTTGACATGTCTACTTTAACGACAGGGACGGCAGCAATGGTTGCAAAGGAACGTGTAAAAGAAGGCACAGTTTCGCGATATTTGCGCGTGGCCTCTGCAAAAGAAATTTTTTCAGTAGTTCTTATTTCTTGGATCTTGAACTCCACTTTGTATTGTGGACATTCTCTAGATCTTGCAGAGTGAATTCCGTCGCAATTAACGCAATGTGACACCCTTTTGCATGGAATATCTTCATGTACCGGTTGACCGCAATTGTCACAGAGACTGGGAAAACTACAGTTGTTCTGTGAGTGTCCAAACTTTTGACATTTATAGCAACGTAAGGGAGATGGTATGTATTGACTAACTTTTAATAAATAGAAGGCTGCTTGAATTGAAGATGGAGGTTGTGGTGTACAGAACGTTAGAATATGGGACGGTGTAGGTACTAATTGACCGTCTCTGCGAGCGTGAGTTCTGTAAACGTCTGTAACGCCCTGATCTTTGAGTTCTTCTTTTATTGTTTCGACAGTACAATTAAGCAGATCAAAACAATAAATAATGCCTTTTGAGAAATTAAGCTGCTTATGTACTTCGACCTTTACTGGTACGTCAGTAATCATATCAATACCTTTAATGCTTGTAGATGTTAAGATTTTGTCAGCTTGCTGCGGTGACGAAATTTCGATCAGTAAAGTACCATCACGCAATTTTTCACACATTTTAAAGTTCCATATAATCCAGTAAGGTCTTTGGAAATATAAAAAGGACTATCGTTGTTAAAATTGCCGTCGACTTTACGCATTAACAAATACCTATTGCAAGGAGTTATCGTCCTTGAGTCGTTGCCAAATAATAAACTTAGATTTTCATCATTACGCCCTCTTTTGGAGGGAGGGCTAGTAAGAGGAGGATAATTGCTCATAGTATATTAATATTCATCAACCGTGCTCCCCACCCACCACGAAGCCCCACAAGGGGACGATGACCGCAAACCGGTACAGAGCGCCAGGGCTACACGGTGATATAGTCAGCTCAAGAGACGGCGCCACTCCATCCAAAGACACTGGCTCACCCCGCCGGAATACTAAATAAACACGACGTTAGCCGATTGACTAGACTGAGTTAGGTCTAGCCGCCCGTTTACAGCGAAGCGGAGGCCAAAGCAGCGTGTTGGTGCACCCAGGCGAACCTCAACTGCCAGGATCCTCTTTTCCGCCTTACGGGTCACCGCGCACGGCAAACACGCTATTAGGGACTATTACAAACAGAGGACAGCAACAAAAGTGTACCCATAACGAATGGACAAGACCGCTATCAACAACAAAAAAGAGGGAAGAACAGAAGAAGAAAAAAGTTGCGACTGTCCTTTCTTCATAATAGTCCCTAAATTAATCACCCAGCCGGGTACACAACCGACTGGTGCGTGCTCGGGTTTCCCTGGGTTCGCCAATTCCCAAAGAACATTGCAATGCAATTGCGATAAACAACGACATTCAAATGTTCCCCCTGGGGGCTGTTCTTCATCGAATTTTAAATTTAAAATACTTATGTTTATAAAGCAATGAACGCCCTAAATACTATGTAGTATATAGAAGTCATGTATGAGGTTATGAGCCAGAGCTGTTCTGATTGTGCCGATTACACAAAAAAAGTAATCAAGTATGATTACAGTTACTTTACAAAAAATGTAATTGAGTACGATTACGGTTACATTCCTTTTCAAAAGTACCTAATCGATTACAGTTGCATTCGTTTCAAAAGTAATCGATTACAGTTACTAAGAAAAATAATTGGTAACTGTAATTAGTTACTTTTGCGCGACTACGCCCGGGCCTCGCGGGCCTAAACGGTTAGACCTAAATCCGGCACTGAATAAATTGTAAATCTAAATCTTACTTTCACCAGTTCAGAGTTCTTCAACAATAGTGATCAAATATCATGTAGGGCCACGACACGAAGTTAGCTTTGTGGTCTTTTTGAGTTGTCAAAACGGATAAAAGAAATCACAACGCGTTGTGGGCGTTTTTTTCGCTCAATAAGCGTTTTCGTTCTTTGAACCTAAGGGTCGTATTCATAGTCAGGACTAATATTTAAGATCATCTTAAGAATGGTCTAATATGGCGTTTAGATTCAACATATTTATTTGAAAACACCAGATCTGGTTACTTTGGTGACTGTTTAGTTGTAATTGTTACAAAAAAACAGTTAACAAAGTAACCAGATATGGTAATTTCGAATAGATGTAGTTTTTAGTATAGGCGCTTCTCGCTATGCTTAGATGGCGCCTTAAAATTAAAAACTTAACAGTTAAACATAAACTATTTGTTTGAATTTGACTCTTATCAAATGTTCCATGGCCTTCTTGAACCGTTTTAAGTAAAATGTACCTATCGAAAGCAGGCAAATAGTTTAATTTTGATGGTGAAGAAATACCGTTAATTTCAACTTTATGATACAATGCACTAGAACGTCCAGAATTTTTTCCCTTTCAAAAATGCAAATATATACAGGATGTTTCATTAAAAAAAGTTATTTTTGTGAATAAAAACCCGATCCTAAATTATTCATTTGTTTTCACCATCGTAATCTACGTAGAAAATACTACAAAAATGCCCACTTAACCGAAGTCGTAGCTCCAATATATTAAATAAAGTTAGCAACGGTGCCGAGTCGCCAACTTAACTTTGGACAAGAAGGATTTTCGTAGATTTAATAATAAACATACAATATTTTAAGTTTAACTAATATTTTATTTGCAGTGAATTATGTAATAGTACAAAAATAGTTGAAAGTACGAGTAATGAATGACGAATGAATTAGTATAAAGTATGATTCACATACTTATGTCCAACCTGCACCGGCATGTAACGAACCGACAAAATATTCAGCAATGTATTGTATATGGCGCAATCCCCACCTATACTGCCGGCTCCGTACAGACACAGCACGGAACAGCACAGCGCCCGCTGGCATTCTTTGAAAGAATGTTTTGCTGGTGACTGTCGGTGTCTGTACATGTATGTACGGTCGGTGCCCGTGTAGTGTGAATGAGAAACGTGTGCCGACGACTTGTCTGATTGCGATTACGACCAAATTTTCCAATGATAGGTCACCAAATATTTTCAAAAGTAAGACTATCCGCGCAGCTGGTTGCTGCAGTTGGCTGGAAGTCATGTCTGATTTTGGTCGGTTAAATGTGAAATACAGCACAACTTATCGGTCCGTTACGTGCCGGTGCAGGTTTGTGCAGGTTGGGTATATGTGAATCATGCTTAATCTAAAATAAAATGCCTCATTCAGATTTCAGGGTGTCTCAAAATTGACGCCCGTAACTTTTAGATTTGATTCAGGGGACTAACACAAATCGAAAATTAAGAGTGGAAAATTTTCCGATTGTCCTTCGTTATCGAATGTAAATAATATAGTCTAGTTCACAAGTTGAAAAACGTGTTAATTCTTGCTACTGCTAGTTAAAATATGTGTGATAGCTCATTGGATTCGTAATGACGTCTATAAAAATGTACGAAAGTTTCAAACTCGCAGATAAAAAAATAGCAAAAGTTATTAACAATTAACAATTATTTTTTGCAAATAACACGAAAACTATGAATATTTAAGAATTGAAACACAAATATTCTTAAAGAGAAGGAAATTAAAAAAAAAAAAAAATGTCGACTGCCGAAACTTCATCTCTGTTATTAATAATAAAAAAAAATGTTAACTCATTTTTCATAAAATGAGCCTATTGTTATTTAACTATTTTTTTAGAGTTCTTGTTTACATTCAAAGTCGTATAATTTTTAAACAAAAGCTTCTAAAATTATTTCGCTTCGTGGAGACCTTTTGACAACTATACTAAATGAGATTATCAACTTACGGTATTTTTAATTATTATAATCTACGAATTATGATTCATTTAAACAACAAAAAAATTAAAAAGTTAAAGAAAAGGGTCGAAAAATTGTTTTTATTAAAATTTATTGTTATCACTATTTTTAGATATGAAGAAGCTAATTAAATAACAGTAGAATAAAATTTTTAGTGCAATTTCTTTAAACAAATTTTTTAATCAAATGGACTAATCACATTTAAAAAAAAAAATTTTTTTGCCTTTTTGTATATTATAAAATATAGGTAATGATTTTTATAAAAAAAAATTTTACTTAAAAAATTTAAAATAAAATTTTTTTTTCATATTTTAATGCATAGATACGGTTGTTTAAGTTATTTTTTTTTATCTAAAAAAATATAAACATTCGACAATTGTTTATAACAAATTGTTTTTTTAATAAACAAATAAAATATTAATGAAAAAAAAAGGATGCGTGTACTTTGTACGCGCGTTAGAAGTTATACTTCTTTGGAGTGACTAAGAACTAATTTTTAATTTGCATGCAAATAATTTATTGAAGTATAAAATAATAAAAGGACTGGAGGGAATTTATTTATATTTGTTTATATGGTAACTATGGAAATCATTAATGCTGCAACTTCATCCTGTTAAATTTTCGTGACGCGATGCGCGCGCATCATAACGCGCCAAAAGAAGTATAACTTCAAAAAAAAAATTTTTTATCTTGTAGAGAATCGCAAATCATTAATTTTAAGACCAAAATTTTTTCTTTATAATTTGTTTAAATAATTAATAAATTTAAAAAACGTTTTTAAACAATTAAAAAAATTTTTTTTGAAAATTTTTTAATATTTTATAATATACAAAATGGCAAAAAAAAATTTCAAAAAAATGTAATTAGTCCATTTGTTTAAAAAATTTATTTAAACAAATTGCGCTAAAAATTGTATTCTACTGTCATGTAATAGCTTCTTCATACCTATCTAAAAATAGTGATAACAATAAATTTTAATAAAAAAAAATTTTCGACCCCTTTTTTTAACTTTTTAATTTTTTTGTTGTTTAAATAAGTCATAATTCGTAGATTATTACAATTAAAAATACCATAAGTTGATTATCTCATTAAAGTATAGTTGTCAAAAAGTCTCCACGAAGCGAAATAATTTTAGAAGGTTTTGTTTAAAAAATATCCGACTTGAAATGTAAATAAGAATTCTAAAAAAAATAGTTACCTAATTAACAATAGGCTCACTTTACGAAAAATGAGTGAAAAAATTTTTTTCCACCGGGATATTGTTTTTTTTTTGTTAGATAACCCGTTTAACCCGTTTTTTAAATTCAATCCCAAAGGGGGTAAAACGGGGGTGTAAGATTTTTTGTTATTACAAAAAATCTTACACCCACGTTTTACCCCCTTTGGGATTGAATTTAAAAAAACTCGAATAGCCTATAACCTTCCTTAATAAACGGGTTATCTAACAAAAAAAAAATTTTTTAAATCGGACTTGTAGTTCCTGAAATCAGCGTGTTCAAACAAAAAAAGAGTTTATTTTTTTAGTGTATTTGCCATAATATGGCACATACACTATTGGCGTCGGTCGGATGGCGGGACCTAGGGATCGGACCAAAATTTCTCGACGTTTCATACCCCCCTGAACAGTTAGCCACCATTTTTGAAAATGTTTATTTATATATGTATGTGTATATTTATATATATATTTATTTATATATATATGTGTGTACACGATAACTCTCGACAGACTTAATCGATTTAAACGAAATTTGGTACACACATTGGAACCCATCACCGCACGAAGCCTATTTAAAATGGGCCCGATCGCAGTGGCGGCTCGTGCCTGTTTAGACAGGTGGTGCCAAAACGACGGCCAAAATAGAAAAGAAATAAAACATAGAAAATAGCTTACTAAACAAGTACACACTGGGCACAAAGTGCAACAATAGAAATTCGAAAAAAACAGTTTAATAAAGTTCAAGGTCGCTACACATTTCTCGCAAAATAATAAAATAAAAAATATATTTTACGCAACACATATTACATAACTGAAAGTTACATAACTGAAAGTCCATCCTTCTTTCCTTCTTGCTTGTAAATTTTTTAATTACTTTATTATTAAAATTTTCAATTCCATAAACAAAATTTTTTCCGCCGATAGCTAAGTCTGTATTTCTTAAAAATGTTTAATTCTTTTAAGCATTGAAAAACAACGTTCAGTTTTTCTTATTCTTTTATTTGAAATTTAAGTTTTTTCCACAAAGTCTAAGAGAATGCACTAAAAAGTTTTTTAAAAAATTCACTTTGTGGTCATAACGGCGAATATAGTTATCAATAATTTGCCTTCAATAGATATACAAAACAAGCTAAAATGAAATTAAGACGACACATTCAGTAGTCACACACTACAAAGCAACACAAACTAAAAAAAATGTTGACAAAGCAAAAGATTAAATAATAAAACAAATTTGTTATCAACAATAACATTTAACCGAAACAACAATCTGAGCAATGCGTAATCAGATCTGTTACAAATTATTATGAAATTATGATTATAAACTGTAAATTTTTGTCACTTTCTAACAAATTTGACAGTACATAAGGGTAAAGTGAGACAGAAATTTTACGGTGCTGTAAATTCCAACATTGACGATACAGAATATCGCCACTTAGGTGCTTGGCACAAATTTCGTTTGGATTTAGCCTTACTGCATACGGAAATCATGAGTACGTAGTTCCATCTCTCTTGCTCTCATATAAGGACCGTAAGGTATGCTTTGTTTCACTAGTGTCTATTATTAAATGGCACAGGATAAGTGTTGCTGATCGCGTGGTGAATGTTTTAGAAAATTTGTGCGATTTAGGTTGAATTCTGCTGTCCAGACAATCAATAATTTAATAGATTGATTAAAAAAAATATTAATAAAAATAGATAAATATTAGCAAAAAATATTTTTAGAGAAAATTGAAAAATTGGGGGTAGTGCCATGGCACTGTGGCACTACCCCACGAGCCGCCACTGCCCGATCGGACCATTTTCAGGGTTGTATTTAAGGGTTTCAAAAAGTTTTTGGGCCCAAAAATACCGAAAAAATTGTCAGAATCGTTTCAAAATTGAAATTTAACTCTTTCGTAAAGATTTACCAAAATTTTAATAAAATCGGCCCGACAGAACCGGACTTACAAATTTTATGAAAACACTAGTTTGCGGATAGTGATTTACTTACTGAAAGGTGTATTTAATTTCGTACAGAGGTTGCATTGATAATAATATTGAAATTAAGAAAAAAATATTATTTTAAGGGATGTATTAAGGGGTTAAATTTTTTATTTTGTCCAAAAACAAACCTAAGTTCACGTATTAAAGCCACAATACCCCAGTCAAATAAGCCAGAAAAAGGGGCAAACCTCGGAATGGAAGCGAATAAGCTGAAAATTTGCATAAACCTTTATTTTGATGTTCTAATGACTGACAAAAAAGTCTCATATCATATCGTGTCTGCGTCATAAGTTATTCGAGGTCAAAGGTCGGGTAAATCGGTTTTTTGCAATTATTTCGTTTTCTATGCGAAATACCGCGTTCGAGGTTATTATGAATTTTGTAGATCATATACTTATCTACAATTTTCATTACAATCATTTTTTTTTAACTCTAACCATTCTCGAGATATAGCGTGGAGAGTGGGGAGCGCGCATCCGTATATGTTAAACTTACATAGGTATAAGGCGTTGCTAGGTGGATAGATGATTATACAAAATTTTTAATCAAATTGAAAATACAATTATTGCAATTGTATGAATTTATTTATTTTAAAAAAATATTTTCATTCATTATTTATAGCTAAAAAAGTTTTATTAAAATATTTGCAAATATTTACACTAAAAATTAAGTCTTTCAAATATATTATAATTCATAGAGCATACATATTATATGTTGACGAAGTGGAAATGCATATAGGGTATAGAGGGGCAATACGGGGACCGAGGAAACTGACATTTTTGACTTCAAAACGTTATGTATGTTCTGTGGCGAAGCAGCTGATGAAGTAGCAGAGATGAAGAAGAAGGAAAAATATAAACGCACAATTAGTAGAGTGAGCACAATTGAATTTAAAAATAATGTCATGAAGAGAGCAGATGAACGAGACGATTTATTAGGTTAGCTAGTAAAAGAACGCATTATTTTTGAACACGACTTGATAGCTGCTGAGGCAAAATACCATAGTATTTGCCATGTTAATTTTCTTCGTCAAGCACGTTTACCTTCTACAGACAAAGTGCCTCGACAAGATGACAAAATAATAGCAGCAATGCAAGAAATTTTTTGTTATATTGAAAACAATGAAGACTCACAATTTACATTAAAAGAGCTGAGAGATGTCATTACAGGCTATGTTCCTGATGATAAAACAATCATTTCAAAATTAAGGGAAAGATATTTAACTGAAGTAATAATAACGACGAAAATAGGATCATGTCACCGATACCGAAGATTTCGATTATGATCCACTAATCGACTTTGAAGAGCAAGACGAAGAAAACAATGATGAATAAGACGAATTATACACATATATTTGACGATGTAAAGTCATTAAAAAAAGACAAATATATTTTTTATAATTACTTATTTACATATAATAAAAGAATGAAAAATAAATTTAATATCGTCGTATTTTATTTAATATTTGTCACATTTTCCTTGGTTGTATATATTTATTTATTGATAATTTTTAAATAATCATTATAGTGACAATAATAATTTAATCCGAATATTAACGTTTAGATGAAACTATACAAACTCTTTGAAAAGCATAAACTATAAAATAATGAATATTATTACAAAAATTTCTTACTTATAAATAACATATTTAATAATTTGTTATAAATAAATTAACTTGTCACATTTATAAATAATAGTAAAAATAATGTCACAAATTTTATTTTCAATTTATTAATAAATTTGTGTAATCTACAATTTACTTGTCGACGCCGTTTACTATAGACTTTACATATACGAATGCGCGCTCCCCACTCTCCGCGCTATATCTCGAGAAAGGTTGAAGTTATAAAAAAATGATTGAGATGAAAATTGTAGATAATTGTATGACCTACAAAATTCATAATAACCTCAAATGCGGTATTTCGCATAGAAAACAAAATAATTGCAAAAAACCTTTTACCGACCTTTGACCTTGAATAACTTGTGACGCAGACACGATATGATATGAGACTTTTTTGTCAATCATGAGTACATCAAAATGAAGGTTTCTACAAATTTTTAGCTTATTCGCTTCCATTCCGAGGTTGAAGGCTAATTTGACTGGGGTACAAGGCCTGTATTAGCAAATACACTATATTGTCGACAGGGTTTGGCACTGCGACCCGAGTTTTTTTTGTTTGAACGCGCTAATCTCAGGAACTACCAGTCCGATTTGAAAAAAATTTTTTTTGTTAGATAGCCCGTTTATTAAGGAAGGTTATAGGCTATTCGATTTTTTTTTTTAATTCAGTCCCAAAGGGGGTAAAACGTGGGTGTAGGATTTCTTGTTACTACAATACATCCTACACTCCCGTTTTCACCCTTTGGGATTGAATTTTTAAAAAACTCGTATAGGGTCTCAATGATTACTACTTTGCTTCTTCTACAGACTAGTAGTTCCTGAGATTAGCGCCTTCAAACAAAAAAAGAGTTTATTTTTTTTTGTTTTTCTAAGTTCTGTAGAGTCGTTAAAAATCGGAACAAAAACATATTTAACTAGTGGATTTTGAAGTAAATTTTGTGCCCTTTAATTTTGAATATGACCATTTTTTCGATAGGACCAGCCGTTTTTATGTTATAAGCAAAAAACAGAAAAAAGTGCAAAAAAATCATGGTTTTTAGCCCACCAAAACTCCCCCGCCCTGTTTTAGAGGTCGCAAACTTGGATTTGACATCTCCTAAACATGCTTGAGGACACAAAAAAAAAATCATTTGCTGCTCTCGTGACTGGACTAATTAATTTTTTCAGATTTTTAAATAAATATTTTATAGGGTAAAAAAACTTTTTATCTGCAACGGCCGGTTTCGTGGCTACGTTACGGCACAGCGCTCGCCGCAAAAAGCCCTATTTTCAACATTAAATTGAAACTTTTAATAACAGAGATGAAGTTCCGGGAGTCGACATTTTTTTTGGAAATTTTCTCTTCTTTAAGAATTTTTGTGTTTCAATTCTAAAATATTAATAGTTTTCGAGTTAATTGCAAAAAACCTATCCCCATTTTTTTGGAGTTTTTAATTGTTAATAATTTTTGCAATTTTTTATCTGCGGGTTTTAAACTTTCGCACATTTTTATGGACGTCATTACGAATCCAAAGAGCTATCACACATATTTTAACTAGCAGTTGCAAGAATTAACACGTTTTTCAACTTGTGAACTAGACTTATAGTACGGGAGGCAGCGTTGCTTTTTAGGTAGTGATTTCATACCGACCAATTCATATTTCTAGTAATTGTTTAAGTATCAACAGCAACCAAAGTGAGCGTCAGTCGTCGCACCCGCGGTGGGTGTAGTAACTAGAGGGTGTCGAAGTCGCTAAAAAAATTAGATTTTAAAATTATTTCATACCGCACCAAACTTGGTATGGTGATTCTTTATAATTTATATAATAAACAATAAGAAAATAACTGTCAGCTGCGTAGACAGTGGGGGTAAAGACGTCAGTTTTGCCATAGAATATACCGTGTCTAGATAATTTGAACGCAATTGAACAGTAAACGTCACGGTGTGTTCATTTTGAAATATAGATGTTGCTGATAATAAGAATTTGTTCTCCAAAGAAACAAACCCTTTCCAATGACAGATGCACATCTTCTCTTCAGTTCTGCTTTCAAATCGCATAATTTCCATGTAGAATATATGTTTAGAAATAGTTTGTTTGTGTTGTTTTACGCGAAACGACGACAAAAACGATTAACAACAAAAACAAAAATCGTCCCTATAATAATTTTAAATAAACAACAAACAAATATTTTTTTGAATACAAAAATTGCCCAACGGTCCCAACCATTGAAACAGTTAGACTTTGTATTTAAATTAAACTTTATTTAGAAACGTATTTGTCGCAAATATTATATTTGAAATTATTAAATAAATAATTTTAAACCTCGACAAAATAACTACACGTTTATGATAATTTTATCATGATATTGTCCATCGTCTGATTTTATCACTCACTGGGTGCAAATCAGGTGCAAATACTCCTTGCACCGTGGATTTTATTCACTATAATAATATGTTCACTGCGCTAGAGAGGTTTGTTTCTTTGGAGAACAAATTCTTATTATCGGCGACATATATATTTCAAAATGAACACACCGTGACGTTTACTGTTCAATGGCGTTCAAATTATCTAGACACGGTATGTTCTATGGCGAAACTGACGTCTTTACCCCCATTGTCTACGCAGCTGACAGTTATTTTCTTATTGTTTATTATATAAAGAATCACCATACCAAATTTGGTGCGGTATGAAATAATTTTAAAATCTAATTTTTGACTTTGACACCCTCTAATTACCACCCCCACCGCTACTAGCGCAGCTGACGGTTGGATGTCTCATCAGGTGGACGAGAACAAACGTTAGTATAATTATCAGCCGGTATGAAATAATTTATTCATTTGCAACGCTGCCTCCCGAGTCCCGTACTATAATAGTACTGTAATCGAGATTACGTCTATATGTTAAAAGTATTGGTGCGTGTAAAGCCTGCTATCCACGCGCATGTAAGTCAGCCAACTGCATAACAAGTTGCCGGTAATAAACCGTTAGAGGCGCTGTCGTCGCTGTAATTGTAATATTTTCTAAAATATTGTATTTCGTCTACTAGCGTATAGAGGACACTAATAGAACAATAATATTTATAATTGTTTTTCAGAAACTTCTATGGAAATAATGTAAATAAAAAATTAAAATTTTTTAGCAAAAATGTGTCAAAAAAATTATTATTATTACCTACTAATATGATAATATCTATATAATTTAAAAAGGAAGTCCAGACTAGACGTGGGTCGTTACGTTATTTTCAAGAAACGTAACGAAACCAGTGACTTGGTCGGCGTCACCTGTTTCAAAACTAGTGATTTTTGTAACTAGTTATTTTTATTCAGCTACTGTGATTGCTTGCATAAATACCTCCACCAGTTACCAACTATACAGTTACACACGAAACGAGACGAAACTAAAATACATTAAATCACTATCTAAGTGTTTGTAGCTATACACTGTGCGTGTTCGGGTTACTTCGGATTTATTCGTGTCACTGTCACCCGCTCTCGCTTAGTAACGCATTTGCAAAAATCACTACTTGTAATGTAACTCGAAACTAGTGATTCGGTTACATACCGCGTAGCTAGTTATTGTAACTAGTGACGTGAAATAACGACCACGTCTAGTCCAGACTGACAGATACGTCAAATTGATTGATCTAACCGCTGAAGCTATAAACTTGTAATTTGGACAGTACATTCCTTTTTTGACGTAAGCACATAACTAAAGTCTATCCCATAATAGGGGTGTAGACACTTTTTTGAAAATGCTTTTATTTTGTAGCTTTATGTATATTATACCTAAAAAAATATATTATATAATTTTATATTCCCATTTTCATTTAAAAAATATGTTTTGTATTATTACTTTAAAATTTCCCACTAAAGCGTTCATAAACTATCATGGTGTCAAGATGACGTCAATCCCCGGTAAACGTGGACATTTTTCTTCTGTGATAGGGTGTTTTTTCGTATAAAATTAAAGTACAAATTATTAATCATGAATACCAAGTTCTACAAGTGTTGTGCTGTGTCCATGTGTCTAAATACTTCTGCAAAAACACCTCATAAACTATTTATGTACGTACCAGAGGATAAAAAAATGCGTAAAAAGTGGTTTCGGCTTGCCAAAAGAGATAAACCACTAACATCAAAAAATTCTCAGTACTGTGATCCAAAACAACCAGTTTTTGTGAAGATCACTTTGCCGTAAATGCTATTTTATTACATTTCTATGGTATTTGATGGTACCTATATAGTTAGTTTAGAAGTAAAATATTAATGTGATTGCAACCATACATTTTTAGGTTATGTCATCAGTGGACTTTATTATATTACTCTTCTCTACAGCGTTGCCAGTCACTTTTATCTCTTGGGTACGCGCAGTAAATTAAAATAGTACGCAAATTTTTCCTAGAGTATACGCCCACGATAAAAAAATTATTAAAAAATAGGACCTCCTTCAAAAAAGCCACTAAAAAGATGAAAATAATAAAATTTTAAGGTCGGTGCCAATTTAATTACTAAAACTTTTTATATTAGTAATTAAATTGACGCAGACCTCAAAATTTTATTATTTTTCTCTTTTTAGTGGCTTTTTTTGAAGGTGGTTGTATTTTGTTATAATTATTTTTTTAATTTTTACTTTTTGGTAGCTTTGCAATACGTAGTTTGCACGTTAATAACTGACGTATTTCTTGATATTTGATTACTAAATTAAAAAAATAAACTATTGAACCGATTTAAGTAAAAATGTATGTGGGACCAGCTTGGAGGTATACCTTATTAAATGAAACAAGAGTTATCAAAATCAGTTCTAAAATTCAGGAGATAGAGGGTTAAAATACATAAAAATATGATTACTAAACTTAAAAAAATCACATATTAACAAAAGGGAAAGAGAAAGTTATATACAATTATTTGTATAATAAACGAAGAAGGAAATATATATTAGGGGTACCATCAATTGGTTTAAACTTGAAGGGAATAATATAATAAAATGTAAGACACCCGACAGAAGCTATGCTTCTTACGAATTGTATATAAAACCGAATTTATCAAAGATATAAATAATACAATTAAAAAGTTATTATTTGGTCGCCATTTTGAAATCTGACGCCATTTTATTTTTTTGTGTCTTATTAAATTCTCAAATATCAATTTTCAAAAGGATCGGATAATTTTTACAAAGAAATATATACCTATTATAAAGATCTTTTTGACTTGATTTAATGTTATCGTAGATACTTATATAAAATTAATAATAAATAAATAAAACACAACAAAATTTGATTTAATCAAGACGAGTCTAAAATAGGTCAGATCACAACGAAATTATAATTTTAAATTACTTGTTTGTTTCAAAAGCGTAGCTAATAGAAACTGCCAAAACAAAACAATGTTGTGTCGACAATGTAGAGTATTATGTTGACTCAAAAAGACACAACATAATGACCGCCATTTTTAAATATGACATCATTTTATTTTTTTGCGTCCTATAAAACTCGCAAATATTAATTTTCAAAAAGATCGGATAATTTTTCAAAAAAGTGCATACGGGCGCCACTTTGAAATCTGAAGTAATTTTTTGTGTCCTGTAAAACTCTCAAAGATCAATTTTCAAAAGGATCGGATAATTTTAGCAAAAAAGTACCTACATATGGCCGCCATTTTAAAATATGACGTCATTTTATTTTTTTGTGACCTATGAAACTCTCAAATATCAATTTTCAAAAGAATCGGATGATTTTTACAAAAATGTACATACGGCCGCCATTTTGAAATCCAACGTCATTTTATTTTTTTGTGTCTTATGAAACTCTCAAATATCAATTTTCAAAAGGATCGGATAATTTTTACAAAGGAGTACTACATATTTCCGCCATTTTGAAATATGACGTCATTTTATTTTTTTGTGTCCTATAAAACTCGCATATATCAATTTACAAAGGGATCGGATAATTTTTACAAAAAAGTACATATTATGGCCGCCATTTTCAAATCTGACGCCATTTTATTTTTTTGAGTCCTATAAAACTCTCAAATATCAATATTCAAAAGAATCGGATAATTTAAAAAAAAAGTGCATATGGCCGCCATTTTGAAATCTGACGTCATTTTATTTTTTTGTGTTATATGAAACCGATATGAAACTCTCAAATATCAATTTTCAAAAGGATCGGATAATTTTTACAGAAAAGTACATACGGCCGCCATTTTTAAATCTTGCATCATTTTATTTTTTTGTGTCCTATGAAACTTTCAAATACCGAAAAGGATCGGATAATTTTTACAAAAAAGTATATATGGCCGCCATTTTGAAATCTGACGTCATTTTATTTTTTTGTGGCCTATGAAACTCTCAAATATCAATTTTCAAAAGAATCGGATAATTTTTACAAAAATGTACATACGGCCGCCATTTTGAAATCCAACGTCATTTTATTTTTTTGTGTCTTATGAAACTCTCAAATATCAATTTTCAAAAGGATCGTATAATTTTTAGAAAGGAGTTCTACATATTTCCGCCATTTTGAAATCTGACGTCATTTTATTTTTTTGTGTCCTATAAAACTCGCAAATATGAATTTTCAAAAGGATCGGATAATTTTTACAAAAAAGTATATATAATGACCGCCATTTTGAAATCTGACGTCATCTTATTTTTTTGTGTTCTATGAAACTCTCAAATATCAATTTTCAAAAGGATCTGATAATTCTTACAAAAAAGTACATATGGCCGCCATTTTGAAATCTGACACCATTTAATTTTTTTGTGTCCTATAAAACTCTCAAATATTAATTTTCAGAAGAATCGGATAATGTTTACAAAAAAGTACATATGGACGCCATTTTGAAATCTGACGCCATTTTATTTTTTTGTGTCCTATAAAACTCTCAAATATTAATTTTCAAAAGGATCGGATAATTTTTACAAAAGTGACGTTACACTACTTCGTGACGTGACTTTTCAATTGTTTAGTGTGCTTTATTTCCTTAGTCTGATTTTGTTAGTGACCACAGAGCAGTCGTATTTGCTATTAAATTTATAAAATTTACCGAAATGCAAAAGATGTATCTATAAATGTTAATTTTTGGAGACGGTTCATTTTGTGGACTGGGTCCGAAAGCAATTTCAATTTTCAAGTATTAAAATTTAAAATAGTACGCAAAACGTACGGAGAGTACGCGAGTACGCAAAGAAGCCGAATAGTACGCAAAACGTACTATTCGTACTCTACTGGCAACGCTGCTTCTCTATGCTTTATTATTTCAGATTAGTGTTGGGCGATAAGTATCGATCTTTTGGAATCCGATACGCGATATTTTGTATCGATACTTGTCCTTCTGAAGTATTGGCGGATCGATCCAAAAGTAGTAGGTATCGAATAAAGGGTATCAAAAAAAAAAAAAAACGCCCAAGCTAAACAAAATTAAATGCGATACGCAATCTCTTATAAAATGTAAAAGCCGGGCACAATAATAATTGTTACAAAAGTTAATAATAAAATTGTTGTTCAATTATTCAGGTTTGAAAATTGCTTCCTTTAATAAATCCAGACTCCATTGTTATATAATAATATATTCCTTAAAATAACGCAGGTTAATCAAAGAATTTCTGTTCAGTTCGTAAAAAATACCACAATGCAATATATTATCTGATGTTGATGTGTCAAACGTCAGAACAGAGTGTTTGCAGGGTCACCAGGGAGTGACGTCACGCGCTGTGATTGGTGTTTGAGTTCACGTGACAACAAGAAGGAATTATTAATTTTTTATGTATTTATTATAAAAATATGTTGAATATATAAATAAAAATTATATGATTTTCAGTTTTTAGATATCATAGATTATCGAAAAAAAATTAAAATGTATTTGTTTTCTTTTTTATCCTCTGGTACGTACATAAATAGTTTATGAGGTGTTTTTGTAGAAGTATTTGGACACATGGACACAGTACAACACTTGTAGAACTTGGTATTGACGTCATCTTGACACCATGATAGTTTATGAACGTTTTAGTGGGAAATTTTAAAGTAATAATACAAAACATATTTTTTAAATGAAAATGGGAATATAAAATTATGAAATACATTTTTTTAGGTATAATATACATAAAGCTACAAAATAAAAGCATTTTCAAAAAAGTGTCTACACCCCTATTAGCAGATATGAATTGACGCTCGCATGTAGTGAAAATCTATTGATTCTGAAGCATATATGGAGAATATTAGTTTAGCAATCTTGTCACGATTGAGTATTGTAAGTTCATTCCGCCGCGAAAGTGGAAAGGTTCAGGTTAGAATCCTGATTGTGACCACTGGTTGGTAAAATGATTTTTTCCTATATGTTTCGAAACAATTATATAATTGGCTGCTCTCTAAAGGAATTATATGCTATAAAAAATAAAATTAAAAAATTAACGAACTGAACTTAATTACCTATTTCAAAACGTCAAAAAAATATTTAATATTTTCAACAGAAAGCAGCCATGACTTTAATTCTTTTTTAAAGTTATTATAGCTCGAAATACTTGAAAGGTGTTTAGGAAATTTATTACCTATAGAAATACGGTCCAGTGAATGCGAAATGTCGTTGGAATCTGGTTTTATGAGCCTTTGGCACAAATACAGCTTGTTGTCTAAATGAATGATTAGTTACTTTATAATTGACAAAGCCACATCTTAAGTAGAAAATTTTTAAGACCTTATAAACATACAAGGGTCAAATAGGTAAAATAAACAATTTTTTAGTGTATTTGCCATAATATGGCACATACACTATTGGCGTCGGTCGGATGGCGGGACCTAGGGGTCGGACCAAAATTTCTCGACGTTTCATAGCCTCCTGAACAATTTGGCACCATTTTTGAAAATGTTTATATATATATGTATGTATATTTTTATATATATATATATATATATATATATATATTTTATATATATATATATATATATATATTTATATATATATGTGTGTACACGATAACTCTCGACAGACTTAATCGATTGAAACGAAATTTGGTACACACATTGGAACCCATCACCGCAAGAAGCCTATTTAAAATGGGCCCGATCAGACCATTTTCAGGGTTGTATTTAGGGGTTCCAAAAAGTTTTTGGGCCCAAAAATACCGAAAAAATTGTCAGAATCGTTTCAAAATTGAAATTTAACTCTTTAGTAAAGATTAAAACGTGCTGCTAAAATTTTAATAAAATCGGCCCGACAGGACCGGACTTTCAAATTTTATGAAAACACTAGTTTGTTGATACGGATTTACTTATGGAAGGGTGTATTTAATGTGGTACAGAGGTTGCATTGATAATAATATTGAAATTAAGAAAAAAATATATTTTAAGGGATGTATTAAGGGGTTAAATTTTTTATTTTGTCCAAAAACAAACTTAAGTTCACGTATTAAAGCCACATGGCCTGTATTAGCAAATACACTATATTGTCGGCAGGGTTTGGCACTGCGACCCGAGTTTTTTTTAAATATTGGAAATGAAAGCTCAGTTGCGATTTTAAAACATATGGATCAAGCTATTTTTCTATGAATTATTGTAATTGATTTGAAATGCTTATAATAATATGCACCTCCCCAGCATTCAAGTACATAACCCAGCTTAGAGTAAATAAGCGCATGGTATACACATGCATTAAAACTATATGACATTTTTTTCTTAAATAGTACATTATACTGAGCGAATTATGTACAGACGTGCAAATATTTGATATCTGATACTGCCAGAAAAGTTTGCAATTCAGATGAGAGACCTTTTCTAACTTGATGCATCCTATTGTCTTTGCAATCACAGCAGACAGGTACATGATAAACAATATCCCAATTAATTCTGAACTCTGAAGAACTATGAATTTCAGATATCATATGTTTGGATTTGTCGCTTAATTTTAATTTGTGAGCATGGAACCATTTATTGATCAAATTTAAATGTGTTAACACTTTTAACTAAGCAAAACTGAGTTTTGATTTCGTATAAACGCTTTAACCAATATTATTGAGCATGTTGACAAGACATTTAGAGAATAAAACTGAACTGAACCAAAACTTTCCATGGTCCTAGCCAAAACGAAGTTCACCAAATAAAATTTTTTACATGTTAATATATTTCATATCCTTTTTTTCATATAAAATTTTTTACTTATTTGTTATTAGAACGATGGGTATCACAATTAACGTCAAATGTGTTTTCACATTTGAGTTTGACAGCTGATGACAATGGACGATGTAAGCAAAATGAACGTCGCGCCCTGCGCCATCTCTTAGATAATAGCTACACTTTTTTAGTTATTGATAACACCGCGGTTGCATTATCTGTCATTAGTGACTTTTTACTAAACAATTTGCTGTTATTATTAACAGTTTCGTATTGAACTTTAGCATATCCATTTTTTGTCCTTCAAAGTATGTTTTAAATGTCTTAAAATCCTTTTTCATTGAAAAAAATATTTCAAGTTCAATCTGAATTCCTACTTTTATTAATTTCAATACATGACCCAAAATATGTTTAATACAAAGAATATCATCTATAGAATCTCACAGATCTCACAAATTGACTGTATTGTTTATATAAAAGCTGATTTTTTGATTAAAAAATTGGGAAAAATGACATATGGTAGCGCCATCTTTTGAAATTGGTGCCAGGCAGATTCCTATAAGCAAAGTTGGATGAAAAAGTCTGTTGTTCGATCGCGTCTCCACACGTACCGACTTAGGCGACTTCTAGAACAACTTCAGTTGTGAGCGCGTATTGCTACAGAGTACAGCGATGGCGTATAATGATATACTTATAGCCACAGCTGTTCTTCAGCCTTGTATGATTGTATCTTCATTTTTTAAATGAAAATTTACCACTGCCATTGCTTAAATTGTTGCTTCCAACATGATGGTGCAGCGGCGCATTATGGAATACAAGTGAGAAATTTCCTGATTGAAAGTCTCCCTGAGATGTGGATTGGAAGTCGGAAGAGGTGACGCATACCATGGCCTCCTAGATCGCCAAATCTGAATCCGTTAGATTTCTTTTTCTGGGGCTATCTGAAAGAAAAAGTTTACCGCGAATGTTCGGAATTCTGAATGTCGTAACTCGTCTTCACGCTGCTGTGGTGTTAATAGACGAAAATATGCTAAGAACGTTCGTGCTTCCATACTAAATCGTGCGAATGTTTGCCTTGTAGTAGGAGGCAACCTATTTGAGCATATTTTATGACAACAGATGTGGAAAATATCTTGTTTTATAATATTATTTATTTTTAATAAAGTTTAAATGTCAAATTTTAGTTTTTTATCAATAACTCTTAATTTTCGATTTGTGTTAGCCCCCTGAAACAAACCCCAAAAGCACGGCGTCAATTTTGAGACATCCTGTATAGACAAATTTGGGTTCGTTTCATTCAAACAGGACATCCTGTAGTAGTATAAATATGAAGAAATGTTTTTGTTATATTTGCATTATTTTTGTTTATTGAAATTTAAAACAGTTTTGGTTTCAGACTTCTCCTTTTCCAATATTTTTTGCTTCTTCCAACGTATTAGGTAACTTTGTATTTAATGTCTCCGGAAATGCTAAGGAAAAAAATCCTGATGCCATAGACGTAACTCCAAATAATACTAAGGGTAAAGATTTCCAAATTAGTGCCTAAAAAAAAAATAGAGCATTACTTTCTTGAAGATCACGTGCATTCCTTGGAAGTGTAATTAGATGCACTCACAGAAATAGAAATAAAATTAAAGGAAATATTATATTAATTCAGCTAAGGTAATTGTTGTAATATAAATATTCGAAGGTGAAAGGTTGATTATTAATTTCAGATTTCTATAATAAATAGATACCTAATTATGCAACGGTGAAGGATAAATGGAACGCAGTTTTCGATATAGTTTAAGAATACACTGAGTTTGTTATTTCTAAGAAATATTAAAGAGACTAATTTTGACAGATTTTTTAATTAATAAACTTTGATAAATTTATCACTAATGTTTATTTAGTAGGTAGTTTGAGTTTTTGTTTCCAGCAGAAAACAAAATAAGTAACATTTGAATTTAATATTGTGTATTTTGTGTTTCTCAGTTCTCTTTAAAACAAGACACGAAGTGTGCAATTATTTTGAATTAACACAACTTCCGCGTTGATATTCGCTTAAGATTTACGAGTGACTGTTCTAATGGGTATTTAAGGCATATCGTTTGCTGTTTCCTCTGAAACTGGAGACTCGAAGTCGAACCCGGAGTCTTTCACGGAGGCCAAATCGGTTTCCTGAAAGTTGAATCAACTTGAATCCATTTAACATTTTTACACGCATTTGTCATTCACGCCCGTTCACGGAACCTAATCGAGATCCTGAAGTACGGTGACACCACTACAGACAATATTGCACCTCATTAGGGATTTTTTGTCACGTTAACTCAACGTTAAAGACGAACTCACAACACAAACCTTTTTCACGGGAGAACTGCTTTCCGGGGATTTGAACTCGCTCTGTTTCCTCGATTCAGCTATCCGCATTACACGCTGGAGTTCATAGAACCTAATCGAGATCCTGAAACTGGCATACACCACTTACTAAACCCACTCCACGAATTTATAGAAAAATAGGCAGAGTGAGAAATTAGTTTTGTAAAATCAGAGTTATATTGAATTAAGAAAAGAAGAGCAGTCGACCACAAGGCCGTGGGACCTCGTCGACAGAGTGTATTCAAATTCACCGATTGGCTCTGTCCCATATTTGTTTGCAACTCTCGAGGGTGTTTTTTTTATTACCGAAACTAGTCAATTAATATAATTCAGTGGAATTGGATAAATTGACAGACACTGAGAAGGGAATATCGAGAGAACTGTGTTTTCACCCCTTAATTGTAAGGAAACGCGGTTGGTGAAAATAACAGACGCGCGACACACGGCGTTAAAAATTATTCAAAGTCAAAGTTCACGAAATACGGTTTTTTGGAAATTCTCGGTTCCTTTCCATTTTTAGTAAAAAATAGTTAGATATTATCAAACTTGTAGAAAACAAAATTCTCTACAAATTTATTTAAGTAAACATTTTTGTCTACGATTTATAGTTTTACTTATTTAGGTACCCGCGGCTTCCTGCCTCTCGATTTTACACAACGGGATTATGTTGCTTTCCGATGGCCTAACATAATGATTTGTACCTACCTTTAATTTTAAGTTGAACTTTAAGCTAACGATTAATAATAATTTTATCGAAATTAATGCAGTAGTTCTTTAGTTATAAGCAACCAAACATATAATTCGACAGCAGTCAGACATACAGACAGACATATAGATATTTTTTTTTTCGAAAATACGATATTTCTACTTGTCATCGATCGCTCTCTCAACTCCTGTAAATTTTTTTACAAAATTCCTTTACGAATAGTCGAAAAATCCGCCCGGTAATTTTCGCTCTTAAAGATTGCCGTCATACTTCGTGTCCACTGGGTGTACCTACTTCATGTGTGCCATTTTTTGGGTTTACTCCTTAAGAATCGATTTTCATATAAGGCGCCCGGTATGGAGATTTTATGAAGAGTAAAATTTACACAAGCGTTAACTAAAAAGCGTAACGTTTTTATGCGCAACCTATACCTTGCGCACCTTTCAATGTATGTGTATACTTGTAACAGCCGTACACGCATGTAAGTATGTATGTTTGCCTACTTTAAGGAGTAGACTCTAGTCGAGCGTCGGAACTTTTTTCATTTTAAAATCGATATTTTTTAATTTTCTTACGTTGTTGGAATATCAGTCGTGTTAACATTATGTTGATTTTCCGACATTTTTCTTGTTCTAGCAGTTAACTTTTTAGTGCATTTGCCATATGGCTGTACCATTTATATTAATTCAAATAAAAATCTTCAAATAAACATATTGTGTCCGAAAATGCTTTCTAACAGAACTGTAGCCCCTCAAAGTTTATTACATGTGTAGGTACAACTTTAAGATAATATTTAGGTACTAATTAAGCATCTGCCAAAAAATATTATAGCCCAAGAGCCCGCGACAGCCAGACCTTCGTCATTTTATAAAAGCTGAAAGTTTCTCTGCGCATGTACCCAACACAGGTAAGAACGATCATCGACTTATGAAGTTTGGATGGTGGTTACTTTGGCAGGTAGAGGGTAGCAAAGGTTCATAAAATAGTACCTCAAATTCGTTAAAGTATAAAGCTCAGTTTTTTTTATATTTTCTTCGGAATAATATTAGAAATCACGTCGTCCATTGCCAGACACTTAGTACGGTTTCAACCCCCTGCCAGACACCCCTAAACTTCAATAAATTATGATAGATTGTGACAGGATGAAATTTTCAGGGAAGGTAGTATTTAGTATGACAAAGAATAAGCGCTAGGGTTGCCTCGTCAAATCCTGGTGCGACGGTCGGGAGGAGCTCACTTCCGGTGCAAAATACACATATTTCATTAACTCATAATTATCTTTCGTCATTATATGACAGCATACAATTGACGCCATATTGTATCCTTGAAGAGCTGCATTGAAATACATAGGGTTGCCTAAGGAAATTTTGGTTAACACATTGAAAACTTATAAATTATATTTGTTTTTTTGATATTTTTAAAGCTGTCAATTAAAAATATGTATATGTATATATTGTAACCGTTCTGAAATGAGTTATCGGCCTTGTGTTTGGCAAACGTTCATACGCATGTCTAATTATGTATAACTTTATGTTTTCAACGCATTTGGTTTCTAACTCATATCCGTAGAATGACGCAGGAATTGCCTGAATCTGGTATTGACAATTTTCCCAAGAATTTATATATTTTAGTGTAGCAATTTTTTATTTTTATTTTTTAACGTAATTCAACGTGCACTCTTATATAAATTAGTATATTTATTTGATGGTCGTAGTAACATGTAATAAAAGTATACTATATTTTGGGGTATTGTTCCGAAAAGAGAAAAAAGGTTGATTTTTGTTTGTGATTTTAAATTTGGTTTGACGCTGAATATTAATTGAAGCATTTGACTTTACTGAACCTCGATTAATATTTTTTCTTGAAATTCAATTTAATCAAAATTATTAGAATTAGAAATATTATGTGTGAAGGAAATCGATTCTCGGGAACAATAGACTTTGTAATGCAGTGTATTTGTTTAATACATTTTATTTGCCAAAGTTTTGACTTATATCAAGTCTTTATCAAGGCTCTGTAACAATTAATAAATTTGTTTTTTAACCTAAAATAATCTAAAATTATATGATTTTTAGATTATTTTAGGTTAAAAAACAAATTTATTAATTGTTAGAGCCTTGATAAAGACTTGATTTAAGTCGAAACGTTGGCAAATAAAATGTATTAAACAAATACACTGCATTACGAAGTCCCCGAGAATCGATTTCCTACATTTGAAATTTATAGACAGATCACTCAAGCATTATATTGTATGAAGTTTTAACGAAAAACAATGTACCTATTGAACATTAGTTTATTAATTTTAAAAAAACGCAGGTATACAAAAATATTGTTATTTATTATAAAGCTAACTAAGCGAATATAAAACCAAAATAACTATAATGATAAATGGAAACTAACAATAATTTACTATAATAAAAGAAAAAACCGGTTGATTTGTGAGTCAGAACTGTCAATCTTTACTATGGCAACTTTTCAGCAACTATCTTGTTGCCTTCTTCAGGCCTAAAATTACATTATTAGAATTATGTAATTTTAGGCCTGAAGAAGGCAACAAAATGGTTGTTGAAACATTGCCATAATAAAGATTGACAATTCTGATTCACAGATCAACCGGTTTTTTAATTTTATTATATTACATACGTGAGTGATCAACATGAGTTTCAATATAATTTACTGTAGGTACATAAAACTATTCAAAAATGTATCCGAACAAAGGCAATAACATTTTATGAATAATTATTAAATTACTTATTCTAAGTATACTTATATTACGTGCTATTAAAATATATTTTTTTTTTTTACAATAATATGTAAACATATTTAAACAAAAGGTAGTTTAAAGTAGTTGCTTTGAAAAAAAGTCAAGAAAATCATAAAATAAAAATTATATACCTATATATATTTAATAAAGATATCTCTTTATGCCAGTTAAATTAGAAAATAATTTACATCATCGAATGCGAGATATTTTTTGTTGGAAATTGAATTTTTAACATTTTTAATATAGGTAAGGTTCTAAAAAATATCACATTCATAATTTTTCAATAAGAAAAAAAACAATACATAATTATCCATCTGTTTTTTTTAATAAAAAAAAAAAATGGCATGGTACATTACGCGATGATAATGTTAGTAAAAAAACTATAATATTATTGACTACGTAGTTTCAAAATGCAATAACAAATAACATTTGGCGAAGTTCCATTCAAATGATTTTACACCCGTACCTAAAGATGTTTCACATCAAAAATTTAAATTTTTGTATATACTGATACTACTTTACAAAATGTATTACTTTTATTTTTCATGATACAGGATTTAACTATTATATTTTATCCAATTTTGAGCAGTTATTGAAAATTTATAATAAAATTAAGGAAAATCGCAGGATAGTGGACAAATATTTGATTTATTAAATTAAATGTACGACGTTTCGTTTATATATTTAAACTTTTTCAAGTATATATAAATATATAAACGAAACGTCGTACATTTAATTTAATAAATCAAATATTTGTCCACTATCCTGCGATTTTCCTTAATTTTATTATAATCACGATGGACACGATTTCTAATATAAATTGAAAATTTATATTTTTTTCGAAATGTCATTTTCTTAAAAACTATGGTTACCATGTTGGACTAAGGGCCACTTAGTAATTTTGAGCTGTTTTAATTTATACATTTATACATATACATATAAAAATTGACATTTTGCACCGGAAGTGGCTTATCTATCGTACCTTTGGTACCCTCTACCTGCCAAAGTAACCACCATCCAAACTTCTTAAGTCGATTATCGTTCTTACCTGTGTTGGGTACATGCGCAGAGAAACTTTCAGCTTTTATAAAATGACGAAGGTCTGGCTGTCGCGGGCTCTTGTTCTATTAATATGACATACATACGGAAGCCGGGTTGGCTCACTAAGGGACTTGTAGGCAAGTGACGTTCCTCGCGGCCACTTTAGACCTGAGTACAAGTTCACACGGCCACTTACAACTCGTGCACATGTGTGTACGTGTGGGGAAATGAAGATTTCTGCATTACCGAACCGAGATAACTAAACCGAATTATTTTTTTGTCTCTGTCTCTCGATCGTGGAAATCTATAATCAATAATTGTACCATTCTTTGAGGCTTCAATATAACGGACGTGCAATATTTGAATAAAATAAATTAAATTTTAAATTAAATTTTTTAATTAAAATTTGGTTTGATAAAAAACGCATAAATCAATAAGCATTAATAAACTGCGATTTATACGACGCCGCAGACCACTACATTGCGTTGAGAAAACCAGGGGAAACGGGCTCTTAATTGAACCGACTTCAAAAAACGAGTCAGAATGTCTCTATAAAGTGTCACATAATTTTTGCAGGCCAATTTTAGCAGTAAAAATAAAATTCCAATAATATATAGTTAAAGAATATAATATTATTTACAATTCAGGATATACATTATAAAAACATAAAATCTCACATAAAATAGTAAAAAACTCGGGTCGCAGTGCCAAAACCCTGCCGACAATATAGTGTATTTGCTAGTACTGGCATTGTGGCTTTATTATGTGAACTTAAGTTTGTTTTTAAACAAATAAAAAATTTAACCCCTTAATACATGCCTTAAAATAATATTTTTTTTCTTAATTTCAGTATTTTTATCAATGCAACCTCGGTACCAAATTAAATACACCCTTCAGTAGGTAAAGCACTATCTGCAAACTAGTGTTTTCATAAAATTTGTAAGTCCGGTCCTGTCGGGCCGATTTTATTAAAATTTAAGCAGTACATTTTAATCGTTACTAAAGGGTTAAATTTCAATTTTGAAATGATTCTGAGAATTTTTTCAGCATTTTTGGGCCCAAAAACATTTTTCAACCCCTAAAAAACACCCTTAAAATGGTCCGATTGGGCCCATTTTAAATAGGCTTCGTGCGGTGATAGATTTCAACATGCCTACCAAATTTCGTCAAAATCAATTAACTCTTTCGAAAGTTATTGGCCGCACACACACACACACACACATATATATGTATATATATATATATACAGACATTTCCAAAAATGGTGCCAAATTGTTCAGGAGGCTATGAAACGTCGAGAAATTTTGGTCCGACCCCTAGGTCCCGCCATCCGACCGACGCCAATAGTGTATGTGCCATATGGCAAATACACTAATAATAGTGATCTAACGACATCAACTGTCGAGCGTCTATAATTTACAGTTTAAAAAATATACATAGATACGATATAAATAAAATAATTTACAATAAATTGAATATAAACAATATTATAATAATTAGTTATAATCTAGAATAAAAAATATATATACATAGACACAATACAAAATAAATAAACACAATAAATGGATACAAATTAGTGACATTTTATCGTCACGCGTCAATTCCGCAACTTCACTGACGTTCATTGTGGAAAAAACACGGCACGCAGTAACGTAAATCGAAATAATCACGTCTTCGTAAATTGCCAGTAATGTCATCGAGTTCATCTTTCTTGATGGAATCAGTAGCAATGACGAGATTTAAAACGGGGACAAACAAATGACGAAGGTGATATCGCTCCAAAATACAGTCGAGCACTTCTTTACCGTTCTTGTGTGTCTCGAGCATCCTCGTTATCGCCGTGTGTTCCGCATTCATCAAAATGTACTCGTACATGCAGTTCGGTGCGTAGCCATCATCATTTTTATTACGTTTGGCAGGAGAATTTAAAAATCTGTCCATCACTGAAGAATTTCTATACAGTTCTATAAAATAAGCCAAATTATTACCGTCACGACTACCACTACTGTGTATCGCCCGTTCAACAATAGCACGAGACAAATATGTGTATTCTTGCTGCTTTTCCCGTAAAAATTTAAACCAATAATACACAGTTAGTTTTTCATTATCCGTCAAAATACGACGATTCAGAATTTCTTCGAAAATGTTCATTCCATACTGTTCCCAAAAACGCAATATTGCAGTTTCACAACAATAAAGACATGCTAATAAACAGCGATTTAAAACATTAATGGATTCATTATTGAACACGTATTTTAAAGTCCCAATGGAAATCGTCGCCCATTCCAAGTACTCGACCTTTAAGGAAGTAATTCATTTCGTTCAAGCACAAAATAATTTCTTTGCACGTAAGTTTTACGCAAGCCACAATTTTGCTAACGACATCTTTTGATAGTGGCAATTTTTCAGCATTCTTGCACGCAAACTTGATAAATCTTCCGCACTTTGTTAACGCACAACCCTGGCACCTTCTTTCTTGGACTCGTAACGATTTGTTAAATTCCGTTTTTAAACTTTTCGCACTGACTAATTGGATTACAACTTTACTTCTGGCCAAAGACTGTAACGTTGGCACTGTTGCAATTTTTGATCTTTCCATTTTATCAAACACTTTCGCACACTTACACTTCGATATTAATTTTTCACAAACCAAACAGGTAGTTAACGATGCAGCTTGAGCGACAATTACTGATTGATAGATTTGAAGCAGGCACCTACCCTTTTTATAATGTCGAGAAGTTTAAATATTAATAGGTACCAACCTAACTAATAATAAATTTTCAAACATAGATATAGTAGGTGAAAAACTTCTGCTCACCTACCTACCTGAAAAATCCATTGATCCTTTTGAGTGTTCTAAGGTCTACCTACGACACCAGTAATATTAATTAAGATAACGTATATGGCCTCTCACAAAACAAAATGGGCTACAATTTAATAACATTCAGGCAGTTTTTTGAAAGACGATGACGGCATTTTTTAACCGACTTCAAAAAAAGGAGGTGGTTCTCAATTCGGTTGTATTTTTTTTTATTTTTCTTATGTTTGTTACCTCAGAACTCCGTCCTTTATAAACCGATTTGGAAAATTCTTTTTTCATTTAAAAGGATACACTTTCAGTTTGATCCCATAGAAATTTCATCAAAATCGGTTCAGTAGTTCGACTGATTTTAATAAAAGTGAGTAACGGCGTGGGATTCCTTAAGGTAAATGTCATTTTTGACACATCAGACAGCATAAGAAAGTCGGTTTAATAAAAGTGAGTAACGGCATGTGATTCCTTTAAGGTAAATGTCACTTTTGATACTAAATAGTAAAAAATAAAATATACCCGGACAAATAATTTATAAATTATTTATCCAGTACCCGTGAACACAAAAAAATTATAGATATCATTCATTTAAAAAAAAAATTATTTTCTGGTGTCATGAAATTTCAAAAAAATTATAATTATTGTCAAAGAAAGAATATAACAAAAATAAAAATTTTTATAAATAAATATCATGTAGAATTTAGAAAAAAAACGTCAAAAATTATACGATGCCATGAGTTTCCGAACCCAAGTCCCCATGCATAGAAGGCTAGAAAGCTGGAGTGGTACCACTACACCGCGAATGGATCTGTCTAGATAGCCGTTGTTATTGATATATGTATAACCTAATATACCCGGACAATTAATTTATAAATTATTTATCCAGTACCCGTGTAAATAGACACTTCCTACATTAAAAGTAGTTTTAGATCACAAGTTTAACTTACCTCGGGATCGCCTGGTAGAGTATGAAAAATAATCTTATTTTGAGGTTTCCCACAATTCGGCAAACAACAGGAATAAACCATTTTTTTAGAAAATATGTAATATTTTTTATAAATTACTATTGGGACCCGTCAAATGAGCATATGACATCTGGTGGCAGAAAATTGTATCAAAACGGGGGAAAATTTACATGCCAACAGTGCAAATTTATCGTGAAATTGGGTTTTACAAGAATAAAACAAGTAAAATAAACAAAAAGTTTATCGAAAATGGAATTTGCGACGTTTTCTAATATCATGGCATTAAACACTATCAGCTATTGCCTTGTAAAACTTACTTTACAGCAAATTCTTTTTTAATGAAATGTGGAAAAACCTTATTTATGAATTAAAAAAATATTTTATATTAATAATAAGATGTACTCATTATCATACTGTACTACAATACGAAATGTTACAATTACCACAAAACACCAAACCATAACAAACACTCTCGACGTACGTTTCGCCAACCAAGTTGGCATCATCAGGAGATGATTTAATCATCTCCTGATGATGCCAACTTGGTTGGCGAAACGTACGTCGAGAGTGTTTGTTATGGTTTGGTGTTTTGTGGTAATTGTAACATTTCGTATCTTTACACCAAAGGTTCCACCATTTTTTATTGTACTACAATAGTTAAATCTCTGAATATTGACAAAATTAGGACTAATTATGTGTATACAAATATTTTGAGGTTAGTAACTTACCTACTTATTACAATATAACATATTATGTTGCAGTTATGTGTTTACATTATTCACCTAACACAGCCTTAAAGGAGCATTGAACGGATAATTAATTTCGTGGAGATTTTCTTTTAATTTTGATGTTTTTAAGCAATATGCCGTAAAGATTACTACTTTTGACAGTTCATTTTTCATGTATTTTTCTCGTTATATTTCCGACATTTGATAATATGTTCGGCTTTGAGAATCTGTTTCCTTCAACGAAATTCCTTTGTTTAGGATTCGTACCGGCCCAATCACAAATTGCACTTATATATTTTATCATTTCTTATCACTCTGAAAATCACAAAATTACACGCAAAAGTATACCCCGTATATGAAATTTCCCCCCCTCTGCGCCATGTTTTTTAAACTCCACCTATCTGACGGATCCCAAATTATCTTTTGTAATGACAGCTCCTCAACACTAAATTGTTTAAAATTTAAAATATATGCGTTTCCGTGGTTACAATAAATAAAAATTGATCGCTGCGCCTTCCGCGAATCGTGTAAGAATTAAATTGGAAATTCTAATCATAGATAATATGATAATATGCTATGCTCACTTCGTATATATCTATCAGAATTTTCAATTTAGTTCTTACACGATTCGCGGAAGGCGCAGCGATCAATTTTTATTTATTGTAACCACGGAAACACATATATTTTTAATTTTAAACAATTTAGTCTTTACCAGCTGTCATTACAAAAAATAATTGTTTCATAGTAATTTACAAAAAATATTACATGTTTTCTAAAAAATGGTTTATTCTTGTTGTTTGCCGAATTGTGGGAAACCTCAAAATAAGATTATTTTTCATACTCTACCAGGCGATCCCGAGGTAAGTTAAACTTGTGATCTAAATTCTAAAGTTACTGCTTTTAATGTATTTCGTAAAATTTCAGTGTTAAATCATTTTTTGTCCAGGCATTTTGTTACATAAATAATTATTATTAATAATTTCTACAACATTTTGATAAACCCTTATTATTTTATTCCAATATGTAACTCATTTTGTAGTACAGTCTAATAAAGCGGTTCCTTCAGTATTTGCTTTAATCTTTAATTGATTTAGTTGCAGGTTCACGTTCTGAATTACAACATACGACACTCAACACTAAATGGAACTGATTTCGAGCATGCAGTTAAAAATCGGTGAAAAATTGGTTCACGACTATTCGAAACCTTGTATCACAAGCCCTGTTTGGAATTCATGTGTCCAAGAAATTTTAATCAGTGGATAATATTTTCATGTGTTTGAAGTCAAATATTTCTAAATTATTTTTATATACAGACTCAAGTAAATAATAAATTAAAATGATTAGGTATATGAAAGATTTGTTATACAGATAAAATTAAAAAAATTATCATTAACTAAATTTAAAAAAAATTTAGTTAAAAATAAAACTGTAAATAGGGTTAAGAAATTACTCTAAATAAATTATAGTTTTGAAAAGGATTGGCAATTTCAATCTTCCTATTTCTACAAATATTAATCCTGTAAACTAATTTCAGAGTGTCAATAATCTACATAAACTAGTTTGAAATTTCCGATATTATAGCAGTTATTTATTTATTTTTTAAGGCCATCAACAGTTAACGTTATTTGGGTCTAGCACAAATTCATATTATCAATTAATTATTTTTTAATAATAAATTGATACTATGAATTTGTGCTAGACCCAAATAACGTTTAACTGTCGATGACCTTAAAAAATAAATAAACCTGTGAATAGGGGGCTTGTAATAGAGTATCTATGGAAACGCCTGCAGGCACGTAGTAATACCAGCAGCGCCATAAGCATTGGTGAGTCGTGTAAGAACTAAAACGTAAATTTGACCTTGAAGGTCGAGTGGTCTATCTATAAAATTAACTATTATCTATGATTCTAATGGAAATATACGAAGTGAGCATAGCATGGTTCTAACCCAGAATGTAATGATTTCAAATATACCTAATAAAAAAAACTTTTTAACAAAAAAAAAACCTCCTTCAAAAATCCACCAAAAAGTGGAAAATTTTGAGGTCGGTGTCAATTTAATAAATTTGAAGTCGGCTAAAAAGAATGATATTAATCAGTAATCACTATACTATAGTTTTTAACCGACTTCATATTTTATTAAATTGGCACAGACCTCAAAATTTCATTATTTTCCTCTTTTTGGTTGCTTTTTGTTAAAAAGATTTTTATTTTTTATTTTTTAGTATCAAAAAGTGACATTTACCTTACTTGTAAAATGAATAAAATAAATAACAAATCGAAGAAAATTCATGCATAACAGTCTATAAAGTGATACTAATATTTATATTAGAAATCGTGTCCATCGTGATTATAATAAAATTAAGAAAAATCGCAGGATAGTGGACAAAATATTGAATTTATTTAATGAAATGTACGACGTTTCGTCTATATATTTAGACTTTTTCAAGTACACAAAAAAATAACAGCTGGCAACCCCTATTTGCGGGCACTTTTTCATAGGCAGCCTTATAACGTCATGATCAGAAAAAAATTAGCTTTAATGTGGTATAAAAGAAATGAATATACGTCATGAACGTATAAATACAACTAAATCATACCTGTTTACACCTGGCTGCGATTAGGTTGCGGCCGAGCAGGTAACAGCACCCATAACTTTTCAAACTCTTTACATACATTGCTGTGAAATGGATGATATTTTATTTTACTAACAAGTGAACGAAACTTTTTGTGAAAAATCAATTAACGCTATTTTAATTAAAATTAGTTGCGGGCACTATTTGATCGGCACCTTGTGAAAAGTGTCTTATTCTATTTCTAATTATATGTAAAAATTAGAGTTTGATTACCTACGTGATGAACGTACTAATTCTGCAGCCGGATCTTAGGCTATATGTTTTTACGTTAATTGAAAATTGATTATTCATATTCATAGCAACCCGTCGCCTTGAAAAAAATCTATTTAGAAAACAAAATCAATCACAAAATCTTTGAAAAACACGAACTGAACAAGAAATCGAAAACGTACGTAACGTCATTTCTTAGACAATAGCTACACTTTTTTTGTTATTGTTAACACCGCAGTTGTATTATCTGTCATTATAGTGACGTTTTATTCAACAGTCTGCTGTTATTATTAACAGTTTTGTCTTGAACTTTAGCATATCCATTTATTGTCCTACAAATTATTTTTTAAATGTCTAAAAATGCCTTTTCATTGAAAAAAATATTTCAAGTTTAATCTTAATTCCTACTTTTATTAATTTCAATACATGAACCCAAATATGTTTAATACCAAGAATATCATCTATAGAATCTTACAGATCTCACAAATTGACTGTATTGTTTATATAAAAGCTGATATTATGATAAAAAAATTGGGATAAATGACATATGGTAGCGCCATCTTTTGAAATCGGTGCCGGGCAGGCCGCTATTAAAGGAATCACATGTCGTTATTCACTTTTTTAAATCGACTTTCTTACGTTGTTTGATGTGTCAAAACGTGACATTTACCTTAAGGAATCACACGCCGTTACTCACTTTTATTAAAATCAGTCGAACTACTGAACCGATTTTGATGAAATTTCTATGGGATCAAACTGAAAGTGTATCCTTTTAAATGAAAAAAGAATTTTCCAAATCGGTTTATAAAGGACGGAGTTCTGAGGTAACAAACATAAGAAAAATAAAAAAAAATACAACCGAATTGAGAACCACCTCCTTTTTTTGAAGTCGGTTAAAAAATGCCGTCATCGTCTTTCAAAAAACTGCCTGAATGTTATTAAATTGTAGCCCATTTTGTTTTGTGAGAGTCCATATACGTTATCTTAATTAATATTACTGGTGTCGTAGGTAGACCTTAGAACACTCAAAAGGATCAATGGATTTTTCAGGTAGGTAGGTGAGCAGAAGTTTTTCACCTACTATATCTATGTTTGAAAATTTATTATTAGTTAGGTTGGTACCTATTAATATTTAAACTTCTCGACATTATAAAAAGGGTAGGTGCCTGCTTCAAATCTATCAATCAGTAATTGTCGCTCAAGCTGCATCGTTAACTACCTGTTTGGTTTGTGAAAAATTAATATCGAAGTGTAAGTGTGCGAAAGTGTTTGATAAAATGGAAAGATCAAAAATTGCAACAGTGCCAACGTTACAGTCTTTGGCCAGAAGTAAAGTTGTAATCCAATTAGTCAGTGCGAAAAGTTTAAAAACGGAATTTAACAAATCGTTACGAGTCCAAGAAAGAAGGTGCCAGGGTTGTGCGTTAACAAAGTGCGGAAGATTTATCAAGTTTGCGTGCAAGAATGCTGAAAAATTGCCACTATCAAAAGATGTCGTTAGCAAAATTGTGGCTTGCGTAAAACTTACGTGCAAAGAAATTATTTTGTGCTTGAACGAAATGAATTACTTCCTTAAAGGTCGAGTACTTGGAATGGGCGACGATTTCCATTGGGACTTTAATGGAAAAATTAATATTGAAAAAACTCTGGAAAAATACGTGTTCAATAATGAATCCATTAATGTTTTAAATCGCTGTTTATTAGCATGTCTTTATTGTTGTGAAACTGCAATATTGCGTTTTTGGGAACAGTATGGAATGAACATTTTCGAAGAAATTCTGAATCGTCGTATTTTGACGGATAATGAAAAACTAACTGTGTATTATTGGTTTAAATTTTTACGGGAAAAGCAGCAAGAATACACATATTTGTCTCGTGCTATTGTTGAACGGGCGATACACAGTAGTGGTAGTCGTGACGGTAATAATTTGGCTTATTTTATAGAACTGTATAGAAATTCTTCAGTGATGGACAGATTTTTAAATTCTCCTGCCAAACGTAATAAAAATGATGATGGCTACGCACCGAACTGCATGTACGAGTACATTTTGATGAATGCGGAACACACGGCGATAACGAGGATGCTCGAGACACACAAGAACGGTAAAGAAGTGCTCGACTGTATTTTGGAGCGATATCACCTTCGTCATTTGTTTGTCCCCGTTTTAAATCTCGTCATTGCTACTGATTCCATCAAGAAAGATGAACTCGATGACATTACTGGCAATTTACGAAGACGTGATTATTTCGATTTACGTTACTGCGTGCCGTGTTTTTTCCACAATGAACGTCAGTGAAGTTGCGGAATTGACGCGTGACGAAAAAATGTCACTAATTTGTATCCATTTATTGTGTATTATTTTGTATTGTGTCTATGTATATATATTTTTTATTCTAGATTATAACTAATTATTATAATATTGTTTATATTCAATTTATTGTAAATTATTTTATTTATATCGTATATATGTATATTTTTTGAACTGTAAATTATAGACGCTCGACAGTTGATGTCGTTAGATCACTTTTATTACTATTTTATGTGAGATTTTTGTTTTTATAATGTATATCCTGAATTGTAAATAATATTATATTCTTTAACTATATATTAATGGAATTTTATTTTTACTACTAAAATTGGCCTGCAAAAATTATGTGACACTTTATAGAGACATTCTGACTCGTTTTTTGAAGTCGGTTCAATTAAGAGCCCGTTTCCCCTGGTTTTCTCAACGCAATGCAGTGGTCTGCGGCGTCGTATAAATCTGATCGTAAAACAGGGAATAAACTTATGTAAAATTAATTTTATAAAGATTTAGTGTCTTTCTATGTCCCTATTGTATCACTTTTTAGTGTATATGCCATATGGCACATACACTATTGGCGTAGGTCGGATGGCGGGACCTAGGGGTCGGACCAAAATTTCATATCCTCCTGAACAATTTGGCACCATTTTTGGAAATGTCAATTTATATGTGTATTTATATATATATGTGTGTGTGTGGGCAATAACTTTCGAAAGAGTTAATTGATTTTGACGAAATTTGGTAGGCCCGTTTCAATCCATCACCGCACGAAGTTTATTTAAAATTGACCCGATCGGACTATTTTAAGAGTGGTTTTTAGGGGTTAAAAATCGGGCCGATAGGACCGGACTTTTATAAAAACATTAGTATGCGGATAACGGATTTCCTTACCAAAGGGTGTATTTAATTTGGTGCAGATGCTGTTATGATAACAATATTGCAATTAAGAAAAAAATATTATTGTAAGGGATGTATTAAGGGGTTAAATTTTTTATTTCGTACAAAAACAAACTTAAGTTCACATAATAAAGCCACAATGCCTGTATTAGCAAATACACTATATATTGTCGGCAGGGTTTGGCACTGCGACCCGAGTTTTTATAATTTTTGTAGCAGAAATTTTTTTTAAAAATGATAAAAACCGTAAAAAATGTCTTTTTAAAGCATTCACCATTAACATAACTAGAAAAAAATATTCTGTAGCCCGTTTTTCAAAATTACAAGCCAGCTTATAGGATGAAATGAAAAAACATCGTAATATGTCGAACTGATTTGTGCTGTCACCACGGAAAGAAAGTGTACTTTTGATGACAGTATCGCTGCTGTTGTTATCGCTTCGCTGTGACGTTTAACTACGAAAGCCGGGTTGGCTCACTAAGGGACTTGTAGGCAAGTGACGTTCCTCGCGGCCACTTTAGACCTGAGTACAAGTTCACACGGCCACTTACAACTCGTGCACGTGTGTGTACGTGCGGGGAAATGAAGATTTCTGCATTACTGAACCGAGATAAATAAACCGAATTATTTTTTTGTCTCTGTCTCTCGATCGTGGAAATTTATAATCAATAATTGTACCATTCTTTGAGGCTTCAATATAACGGACGTGCAATATTTGAATAAAATAAATTAAATTTTTTTAACCAGATTTTTTAATTAAAATTTGGTTTGATAAAAAACGCATAAATCGGGGTTGCGATTGAAATCAATAAGCATTAATAAACTGCTTGTTGTCAGACACTTTAGCGGTGACATTATGAGGTTAGGTCTCATTAATATTAGACATTTATTTTTATGTATGTACTTGAAAAAGTCTAAATCTATAGACGAAACGTCGTACATTTAATTTAATAAATCATATATTTTGTCCACTATCCTGCGATTTTTCTTAATTTTATTATTAGACATTTAGTTTTTCAAATACTTTAAATGTTTTTTTTTTCACGACATGTCAAATATTAATGAGACCTAACCTCACAATGACACCGCTGTCATGACAACAATCAGTTTATTAATGCTTATTGATTTCAATCGCAACCCCGATTTATGCGTTTTTTATCAAACCAAATTTTAATTAAAAAATCTGCTTAAAAATTTAATTTATTTTATTCAAATATTGCACGTCCGTTATATTGAAGCCTCAAAGAATGGTACAATTATTGATTATAAATTTCCACGATCGAGAGACAGAGACAAAAAAATAATTCGGTTTAGTTATCTCGGTTCGGTAATGCAGAAATCTTCATTTCCCCACACGTACACACATGTGCACGAGTTGTAAGTGGCCGTGTGAACTTGTACTCAGGTCTAAAGTGGCCGCGAGGAACGTCACTTGCCTACAAGTCCCTTAGTGAGCAAACCCGGCTTCCGTACATACATGTTACAAAACACAAACAAACTATGGCGTAACTATGGTAATTCGCGTCACACATTTTTTTCAAAGCATCATTTTACCTCCTATATAGACCAAGAGGCGGGCGTTAATATATGAAGCTCATTTGTGACAGGATGAAATTTTCAGGGAAGGTAGTATTTATTATGACAAAGAAAAAGCGCTAGGGTTGCCTAGGCAAATCCTGGTGCGACGGCCGGGATAAGCCACTTCCGGTGCAAAATGTCAATTTTTATATGTATATGTATATATGTATAAATTCAAACAGCTCAAAATTACAAAGTGGCTCTTAGCCCAGCATGGTAACCATAGTTTTTAAGAAAATGACATTTCGAAAATTATAAATTGTTAATAACTGCTCAAAATTGGATAAAATATAATAGTTAAATCCTGTATCACGGAAAAGAAAAGTTATACATTTTGTAAAGTAGTATCAGTATATGCAAAAATTTAAATTTTTGATGTGAAACATCTTTAGGTACGGGTGTAAAGTCGTTTGAATGGAACGTCGTCAAATGTCATTTGTTATTGCATTTTGAAACTACGTGGTCAATACTTATAGTTTTTTTACTGACATTATCAGCGGTAATGTGTCATGCATCGTGTTTTCTTTTTATTATTAAAAAAACAGATGTATGTATTGTTTTTTTTCTTATTGAAAAATTATTAATGTGATATTTTTTAGCACCTTACCTATATTAAAAATGTTAAAAATTCAATTTTCAACCAAAAATATCTCGCATTATTTTCTAATTTAACTAGCATAAAGAGATACCTTTATTAAAAAAAATATATATAATTTTTATTTCATGATTTTCTTGACTTTTTTTCAAAGCGACTACCTTAAACTACGTTTTGTTTAAAAATGTTTACATATTATTGTAAAAAAAAATAAATATTTTAATAGTAATTATATATAATAATAGTAATTATTATTAAATTACTTATTCTAAGCATACTTATATTATGCTTAGAATAAGTAATTTAATAATAATTCATAAAATGTTATTGCCTTTGTTCGGATCATTTTTGAATAGTTTAATGTATAGTAAACTATATTGAAACTCATGTCGATCACTCACGTATGTTATATAATGAAATTAAAAAACCGGTTGATTTGTGAATCAGAATTGTCAATCATTGGCAATGTTTGCCTTCTTCAGGCCTAAAATTACATAATTCTAATAATGTAATTTTAGGCTTGAAGAAGGCAACAAAATAGTTGCTGAAAAGTTGCCATAATAAAGATTGACAATTCTGACTCACAAATCAATCGGTTTTTTCTTTTATTATAGTAAATTATTATTATTTTCCATTTTTCATTATAGTTATTTTGGTTTTATATTCGCTTAGTTAACTTTATACCTGCGTCTGATTAAGTTGAATTTCAAGAAAAAATATTAATCGAGGTTCAGTAAAGTCAAATGCTTCAATTAGTTTTTAGTGTCAAACCAAATTTAAAATCACAAACAAAAATCAACCTTTTTTCTCTTTTCGAATCAAACTCCAAACCACCTTTTTTAAAACTTTTATTACAGGTTACTACGATCTTCAAGTAAGTAATTTATACTAATTTATATAAGAGGTGCACGTTGAATTACGTTGAAAAATAAAAATAAGAAATTGCTACCCTAAAATACATAAATTCTTGGGAAAATTGTCAATACCAGATTCAGGCAATTCCTGCGTAATTATACGGATATAAGTTAGAAACCAAATGCGTTGAAAACATAAAGTTATACATAATTAGACATGCGTATGAACGTTTGCCAAACACAAGGCCGATAACTCATTTCAGAACGGTTACAATATATACATATACATATTTTTAATTGACAGCTTTAAAAATATCAAAAAAACAAATATAATTTATAAGTTTTCAATGAGTTACCCAAAATTTCCTTAGGCAACCCTATGTATATCAATACAGCTCTTCGAGATCTACAATATGGCGTCAATTGTATGCTGTCATATAATGACGAAAGATAATTATGAGCTAATGAAATATGTGTATTTTGCACCGGAAGTGAGCTCCTCCCGGCCTTCGCACCAGGATTTGACGAGGCAACCCTAGCACTTATTCTTTGTCATACTAGATTCTACCTTCCCTGAAAATTTCATCCTATCACAAATGAGCTATATAAATTTACGCCTAGCTCTCGTCCTAATACAGGTGTCCAAGATAAGCGTGAAATGCATGGGGATTTCCTAAACGGTAAGAGATAGAGATTTGGTTAAATGAGAGAAAATGTGCGGAATCTTCAGTACATGCGCAGTCAAACTTTCCATATTTTGCTTGGTTTGAGACAGACAGTTGAAAATCCAAATTTTCCCATTTTCGTTTTTTATTTATAACTCACTTATTAAGTAAGTTAGAAAAAAAATATTTTCTCTTTATTAAGACAATTTTTTATGAAGATTTCAAGTCTCTTTTCATATTTTTATTTATTTGTATAGTTTTAGAGGTATTTGTATTAACTTTGTTTTTTTAAATACAGGTTAAAGATGGCCATGACGCTATTCGAAAGAGATTTTTTTCTCTTTAATTTAATATGAGAGTTGATGGACTTATTTTCAAGCATGATAGAGTTATACGTAAAACACTGATTAGGCGCGATCTTAGCAAAGCTAGAAGCGCCTATATACACTCGCTTTGTCTATGAATCTGTCACGCTATTTTGTGTCACGCGTACAGCCCAAACGGCTTAACCGATTTTATAAAACTTTTTTTTGTTCGATTCCTCTCGGGGTCTATTTGATCCTAACGTCGCTCGATTTTTGAATTTTTGCCCCAGAGGGAAGCAAATTAGAAAAAATGTTGTTTTTGCTTATAGTTTGCTCAATTTAAGTCAGATCGATTCGAAACCTGTCTTAAAAGAAAGAGGAGAAAATTCTAGATTGATTTTATGTATAATATTCTGTCAACACAGTTTTTGTATGCAGATTTATATCCAAATACAAATATATAAATGCGACTTTATCTTATAAATCGCGAACTTGTTTCGGTTGTTGTCCTTATCTGTTGTACAGTGTGGTATGGAAATTGGAAGATAGCGTATGCTCTGTCTTATATTGCATTATTTTAATATAGTTATTCAATTTTTTGACTGCTGATGTTTGAATTTAAGTTTAAAAACCATGGCCTACTGAGTTAAAATGACTTGTAACTAATTAGGAAGTTTCCATTGAACGAAAATACTAATTATGATACTGTCACATCATTATAATAAAGATAACTTTAAAAATTCTGAAAGAATTATTTTGATATCTTTAATTTCAACGGAGATATTCAATTTCTTGTACGTGGGGTCGCAAACGAAACTGATTTTTGAATATGATGTCACGCGGTACAAGTTTGCTGTTTTTTAGCTTTGTGAGTAATTAGAACCTAAGTTACTTAGTAACTATTTTGTTGTAATACAGACTTTTCTATTTATAAAATTAAGCAAAATCGCAGGATAGTGGACAAAATAATTTGATTTATTAAATTAAATGTACGACGTTTCGTCTATAGATTTAGACTTTTTCAAGTACATACATAAAAATAACAATATTTATGAAAATTAATATTAATTACTAACCATAGCAATTAACATAAGATAGGGTACACAAAAACATGGTAACATGGTAACAAATTATGTTGACTATAAATTTTAACAATCAATAATAATAATAATACAAATGTTAGTATAATTTCATAACATAATTGTACTGACTACTTAAATTTTGAGTGTCTGTTCTATAATTGATTGAATTGTTTTTTCTAATAAAACACATTTCTCTGATATTGCGTTTCTTCCAATTTGACCTTTATCTAATATTTGAACTTCATTGAAAAGAAATTTATGCCCAGTGTCGAAATGATGAGATTACAACGCCGTCTTATTATCACTTAATAAGTTTATGTTTCTACAGTCCATTTTGTGCTGATAAATTCTATTTTTTAATAACTGTTTTGTTTGTCCCACATAGCACTTATTACATTCACAAGGTATTTTATAAATAATATTAGATTGATGTGAGATAGGCGTCTTATCTTTAAGTCTTGTGAATAACTTATCCAATTTATTTAATACCCGAGCTCATACCAGTCGGTTTGTGTATGCCGGCTGGCGGATTCTAATTCACAAATGGATTATTAGCTGTGCTGAAGATGTTAACGATCTGAGTCGTCGACACGTGTATAATCTACAATAAATAAAATAAAAATCAAGTCAAATGTCTAACGCAAGCCAAGCAAAATATGGAAAGTTTGACTGCGAAGGGTAGTAGTACTGGAGATTCTGCACATTTTCTCTCATTTAACCAAATCTGTATCTCTTACCGTTTAGGAAATCCCCTAGCAATTCACGCTTACCTTGGACACCGTGTATACCGCCGGGAAAGACGTAGTTCTACGTCAAAAAAATTAAATTTGGTACTAACTCTGCCTGAGCGGATAAAAGTCCGTCTTCTGAAAGGACAGGGAGATATCTTCCTTTCAGAATACCGGCATAAGTAGATTATTACA
>CM077516.1:44434586-44586416 GCA_039654895.1 Mongoloraphidia duomilia | reverse complement strand
ACTTGTTTGTAACAAGTAACGGCGCAGGTTAAAGATGGCCATGACGCTATTCGAAAGAGATTTTTTTCTCTTTAATTTAATATGAGAGTTGATGGACTTATTTTCAAGCATGATATAGTTATACGTAAAACACTGATTAGGCGCGATCTTAGCAAAGCTAGAAGCGCCTATATACACTCGCTTTGTCTATGAATCTGTCACGCTATTTTGTGTCACGCGTACAGCCCAAACGGCTTAACCGATTTTATAAAACTTTTTTTTGTTCGATTCCTCTCGGGGTCTATTTGATCCTAACGTCGCTCGATTTTTGAATTTTTGCCCCAGAGGGAAGCAAATTAGAAAAAATGTTGTTTTTGCTTATAGTTTGCTCAATTTAAGTCAGATCGATTCGAAACCTGTCTTAAAAGAAAGAGGAGAAAATTCTAGATTGATTTTATGTATAATATTCTGTCAACACAGTTTTTGTATGCAGATTTATATCCAAATACAAATATATAAATGCGACTTTATCTTATAAATCGCGAACTTGTTTCGGTTGTTGTCCTTGTCTGTTGTACAGTGTGGTATGGAAATTGGAAGATAGCGTATGCTCTGTCTTATATTGCATTATTTTAATATAGTTATTCAATTTTTTGACTGCTGATGTTTGAATTTAAGTTTAAAAACCATGGCCTACTGAGTTAAAATGACTTGTAACTAATTAGGAAGTTTCCATTGAACGAAAATACTAATTATGATACTGTCACATCATTATAATAAAGATAACTTTAAAAATTCTGAAAGAATTATTTTGATATCTTTAATTTCAACGGAGATATTCAATTTCTTGTACGTGGGGTCGCAAACGAAACTGATTTTTGAATATGATGTCACGCGGTACAAGTTTGCTGTTTTTTAGCTTTGTGAGTAATTAGAACCTAAGTTACTTAGTAACTATTTTGTTGTAATACAGACTTTTCTATTTATAAAATTAAGCAAAATCGCAGGATAGTGGACAAAATAATTTGATTTATTAAATTAAATGTACGACGTTTCGTCTATAGATTTAGACTTTTTCAAGTACATACATAAAAATAACAATATTTATGAAAATTAATATTAATTACTAACCATAGCAATTAACATAAGATAGGGTACACAAAAACATGGTAACATGGTAACAAATTATGTTGACTATAAATTTTAACAATCAATAATAATAATAATTAGATGAATGCATAATGACTGCAAACAGTATATGAAGACACCTGCTGTAAGGACAATGACGTAACACAACACTGTAGTCAGGAAAAATTCATTAATTCAAACCTATGTCACCGTAGGGATTTTAACCCTAAACTTTCCACTATCGCGGCGATAGTGGAAAGTTTAGGGTTAAAATCCCTACGGTGACATAGGTTTGAATTAATGAATTTTTCCTGACTACAGTGTTGTGTTACGTCATTGTCCTTACAGCAGGTGTCTTCATATACTGTTTGCAGTCATTATGCATTCATCTAATTATGTATTTGGTCACGGCTTACGTGTTAAATTTGTATTTATTGTTAATAATAATAATACAAATGTTAGTATAATTTCATAACATAATTGTACTGACTACTTAAATTTTGAGTGTCTGTTCTATAATTGATTGAATTGTTTTTTCTAATAAAACACATTTCTCTGATATTGCGTTTCTTCCAATTTGACCTTTATCTAATATTTGAACTTCATTGAAAAGAAATTTATGCCCAGTGTCGAAATGATGAGATTACAACGCCGTCTTATTATCACTTAATAAGTTTATGTTTCTACAGTCCATTTTGTGCTGATAAATTCTATTTTTTAATAACTGTTTTGTTTGTCCCACATAGCACTTATTACATTCACAAGGTATTTTATAAATAATATTAGATTGATGTGAGATAGGCGTCTTATCTTTAAGTCTTGTGAATAACTTATCCAATTTATTTAATACCCGAGCTCATACCAGTCGGTTTGTGTATGCCGGCTGGCGGATTCTAATTCACAAATGGATTATTAGCTGTGCTGAAGATGTTAACGATCTGAGTCGTCGACACGTGTATAATCTACAATAAATAAAATAAAAATCAAGTCAAATGTCTAACGCAAGCCAAGCAAAATATGGAAAGTTTGACTGCGAAGGGTAGTAGTACTGGAGATTCTGCACATTTTCTCTCATTTAACCAAATCTGTATCTCTTACCGTTTAGGAAATCCCCTAGCAATTCACGCTTACCTTGGACACCGTGTATACCGCCGGGAAAGACGTAGTTCTACGTCAAAAAAATTAAATTTGGTACTAACTCTGCCTGAGCGGATAAAAGTCCGTCTTCTGAAAGGACAGGGAGATATCTTCCTTTCAGAATACCGGCATAAGTAGATTATTACATCTGCATTAGAACAAATTATTATAGTTATTGTTATCTGATCAGTGGCGGACTAAGCCCGTCGGAGGCCCGGGGTATTTTGTATACGTACGGGGCCTCCAACTCCAAACTGCCTCTTACTTACTAAACATATTTTGGCCTTGTTTGGGATTTGATTAAGAAGGACTTCTCGAGATTTGGAGGCCCCCCAAGAGCAGAGCCCCCCCCCCTAGTCCGCCACTGTATCTGATCGGTTTCCATATCTGAAAATGTTGGATAAACTAAGGTTTAAAACATAGTTTCTTACCAGTAAAGGTGTTTGTGGAGCGATCATTGATCCTGTCCTGCCAAACATTGAACATGTCGCAAAGAGTGAATGCCTTAATGGGGTTGGAAACATTTCACTTGTAAACACATATAAGACTGTGAAAGATATAGTTATTGCAAATTTTCCAAATAAGAAAAAAAATAATCGAAGCCAGCGTTCGTCTAAAAATAGAAATTATGCTGGTAATAAAAGTTCAGTGTCGGCTAACTATGAAATATCGTTATTTAATTCTAAATCGTACCTAGATTGGATAAGGGATAAAGTTGTATACTTTCCTACCACATTAATAAAACAATAATTTATATTCTCAACATTTGAGCTCTTTCTGACAACATGTTATGTAGGTAATCTAATCTACATCAAACAATTATTATAGTTTTTGTGGTTTGAGGATTGAATAATTACACAATTATTTCTAAGTGCCAGCAATTTTTTTTTTTATTATTTGGAATGAATGAATTGTGAATTATAGACGCTCGACAACAGAGGTCATTAGCGTCTGTAAAGATACAAAGTGTAAACAAAACAAAAGTAAAAACAATAAAATAAAAGCAAAATCAAAAGTTGACACACAATAAAATAAAATCGTTATAAGTACAAATAAAATGTGTCATATAATATACAGAAAGATATAAAGAAAAAACCATAAAGGCTGTAAATGAGCCTAAATGTATATAAATAAATAAAATTAAATAAACCGGTCAAGACCGGTTTCTTTTAAAAATCGAAACAGCAGATCGACATTGTCAGGATCATTTCCTAAAACAATCGACAGATCACCTGACAATCCGATCTGCTGTCGTGTGTCCCTAAACTGGACACACTCCATTAAAATGTGCGAGACGGTAACACGAGTGTCACACGTCTCACAAAGGGGCGGGTCCTCCCGAGCCATTAAAAAGCCATGGGTTAGTCTACAGTGACCGATGCGTAGCCGTGTAAGAACCACTTCCTCCCACCTGGAGGGACGGCAAGATGTGAGCCATGGGTCAACTGTAGATTTTATAGCTCTTAACTTATTCTCCTCGACAGCACTCCATTCATTTTTCCAGAGCTGCTGCACGGCTGAAATCAGTACGTTCTTAAGGTCATCACCGATAACGCAAAACACGCTCTGACCGTTATTTGCAGCGTCTTTAGCTGCAGTGTCAGCTAATTCATTGCCAGCGATTCCCATGTGGCCGGGAACCCAACAAAACCGGACAGTGGTTCCACCTCTTTTTAAAGAGTACAATATGTCCTGAATTAAACAAATAAGAGGGTGGCTGGGATAGGAACGCTGCAATGCCTGTAGAGCACTCAAAGAGTCGCTGCAAATAACATATTTGTGCGGACCGTGCACATGTCTCAAAGCCTGCAAAATTGCATATAACTCTGCAGTAAAAATACTGCACTCTTGAGACAACTTGTATCTAACACTGTTGTTATCGGTGACGAACGCGCAACCAACTCGGTCGAGAGACTTTGAACCATCCGTGTAAACGGAACGGTAGTCTCGATTCCGATCCAGCCATGCCAGGAAAAGCTGGCGATAGAGCTCTGGAGTTGTTGTATTTCGAGGATGAATGGAAAGTGACATGTCGATGACGGGCTCAGGAATTAGCCACGGGGGTACAGAATTACGGCCGACTTTAAGAGTTCTAGGAAGGGCCAACGGAAGTTCATCTAGGAGAAGAGTCAACCTGATACCGAGAGGACGTGTTGCATTTCTTCTCCGTCTATACAGAGAAGAAAACCTTGGTTGAAATACGCAACTGTAAGTTGGGTGATCAGGTTGACTACGGAGTTTAGAGACGTAGGATAGCATATTGCGTTTCCGCCGGATGTTCAGCGGAGGCTCTCCGCATTCAGCGGCAATGCTAACAACAGGACTGGATCGGAACGCTCCGGTTGACAAACGTATTCCGGCGTGATGAACAGCGTTTAACGTCCTAATGTACGACTCACGCGCCGAGTCGTACACAATGCTACCGTAATCCAATTTAGACCGTACGACTGCACGGTAAATACGCAGCAAAACAGTACGGTCTGCACCCCACGTGGTGCTGGATAAAATTTTTAAAATATTAAGGGAAGACATCGACTTCCTCTTTAAAATATTAAAATGAGCCTTCCAATTTAGCGACCGGTCAAACGTAAGTCCTAAAAATCGGGCAGTATCTTGCACAGATATGAGCGTATTATTAAGATATAAGAATGGTTCCTGATAACAACTACGAATGCGGCAAAAGTGCACACACTGGGTTTTCCCAACGGAAAATTTAAACCCATTGTTAGTTGTCCAGTTCTGGATGCTATTAATGGCCAACTGCAAATGACGTTGTGCAGTACGAATGTACTTTGACGAGCAGTAGATCGCCAAGTCGTCAACATAGAGCGATGACTCTACAGACGATGGAATGCTGTCAATTATGCCATTAATAGCGATGGAAAATAAGGTGACGCTAAGAACCGAACCCTGTGGAACACCATTCTCCTGTGCAAAGACACTAGACAAAGTGTTGCCGATACGGACTTGGAAGTAACGCTCCAATAAAAAATTATTAATAAAATTCCCAAGATGTCCTCTAATACCCCAATTGTGTAATGTTCGGAGTATCCCGTACCGCCATGTAGTGTCGTAAGCCTTTTCTAGGTCGAAAAAGACCGCTATCAAGTGCTGTTTGTTAAGAAAGGCGTCCTGTATTGCGGACTCCAGCCTGACTAAATGATCCATCGTCGAACGGTGCTTCCGAAAGCCACACTGGGCATTCGTGATCAATCGTCTGGATTCAAGAATCCAAACCAATCGTCGGTTGATCATACGTTCGAGAAGTTTTGACAAACAGCTAGTCAGTGAAACAGGACGATAACTTGATGCTTGTTTTCGGTCTTTACCGGGCTTCAACAACGGCACTACAATAGAATTACACCAAGCGGTAGGAAACGTATTGGTGTACCATATTAAATTATACATCTTGAGAAGGAATATAGATCCGGAGGGAGGTAGCTTTTTCAAAAATTGGTAATGGATATCGTCAGATCCTGGAGAAGTATCATGGCAATCATGCAAACTCGACTGTAGTTCCCACGAGGAGAAAGGTGCATTGTAGTTCTCCTCATTTTGTGAGGAAAAGTTTAATGCAACTTGTTCTGCTTGATTTTTCTGAGCAGAAAAACTCTCTAAGTAGTTTGCAGAACTCGAAACTTTTGCATAGCATGAACCCATGTGATCAGCGACATCATCAGGCGACGTAATTATGTCATTTCCCATTACCAATCCAGAAATGTAATTGAAACTCTGTTTGCCAGAGATCCTCCGAATTTTCTCCCACACTTCGCGGGCGGGAGTAGAACTTCTTACAGTGGAAACAAACTCTCTCCATGACTGCTTCTTACTCTCTGCTATGATACGTCTGGCAATGGAACGCTTTTGCATGAAAAGTACACGATTTTCATCCGTCATATTATTTTTGAAGCGACGGAGAGCTTTACGACGTTCACGGATGGCATCCCGACAAGCCTGATTCCACCAGGGAACAGGCACACGTCGCGGTGTTGTTGACGTGCGTGGGACTGCAGCTAAAGCCGCCTCGATGACCGCATCCGTGAAATGCTCTACAGCAGCATCGACATTGCCAAAGTTCATTTCGCCGACATTTAACACTTGCTGAAAGTGTGACCAATTAGCGTCTTTTATTTTCCACTTCGGGGAGCGTTTTTCATCCACATGGAATGAAAGAAGACGACAAATGATTGGGAAATGGTCACTGCTACAAAGATCGGCATTTACTTCCCATTCACAGGATGGGGCGATAGAAGAAGAGCAGAGAGTAAGATCTATAGCGGAAAATGTCCCATTTGCAGCCGAGAAATGTGTATTGGAACCTGTGTTCAATACGACCAAGTTTTTATTCAGAATCAACGTCTCCATTAGCCTTCCACGAGCATCCACACGATTTGAACCCCAAGTGGGATTGTGGGCATTAAAATCCCCCATGATGATAAAGGGGCGTGGAAGTTGATCTATAAGAGATGCAATGGTTACAAGTGTCGGTTGTTCTGTTGGAGGAATGTATATTGAACACAAAGTTACCGGATTCGGCGCATATAGTCTGACAGCGATGACCTGTAAGTCAGATTGTAATGGGACATTTTCGGAAAACACATTGTTTCGGACTAAAACTGCCACTCCGCCACTGGCACGTTCCACGAATGGTTTATCTTTACGATAAATCGTGAAACCACGAAGAACCGGAGTGTTTGTGTCTTTCAAATGTGTTTCCTGTAAACTAATAGCAGTAGCATTATGATCATTAAGGAGGAGTTTTAATTCGCTGAAATGAATATAAAAACCGTTCATGTTCCACTGTAAGAAATTGAATGTGATAATTAGTGATAAGGAGCTACCTCATTTTTTTCCTCGCTGCATCAGACCGATGATGAGGAGGTCTGCTTATATTTTCGTCCATAGCAGAGTCTGCACTGCTGCTATGGTCGATGCGTGTCCTTGTTATAGTCATAGTATGACTATTATCCCGGTTCAAGATAACCTTAGTTTTCTTTACCGGAGATACATTTTTATTCTTGTTAACCGGAGATTTTACCGGTGATGTAATTTTCTTTACTGGCGATCTCGATCTATCTGGACTTTTTTTATTTTTATTTTTATTTTGTTTCTTGACAACAACTTTGGAACTGGATGGGGAAACTTCGGTTTGTGTAGACATGTCACATGTCTGTGTTGACATGTCTACTTTGACGACAGGAATGGCAGCAATGTTTGCAAAGGAACGTGTAAAAGAGGGGACAGTTTCACGATACTTGCGCTTGGCCTCTGCAAAAGAAATTTTTTCTGTTGTTCTTATTTCTTGTATCTTGAACTCCACTTTGTATTGTGGACATTCTCTAGATCTTGCAGAGTGGGTTCCGTCGCAATTAACGCAGTGAGATACCCTTTTGCACGGAATATCTTCATGCAAAGGTTGGCCGCAATTGTCACAGAGACTAGGAAAGCTACAGTTATTCTGTGAATGTCCAAACTTTTGACATTTATAGCAACGTAAGGGAGATGGTATATACTGACGTACTTTCAAAGAATAGAAGGCTGCTTTAATCGATGGCGGAGGCTGCGGTGTACAGAACGTAAGAATATGAGACGGTGTAGGTACTAATTGACCGTCTCTACGTGCGTGAATTCTGTATACGTCTGTAACACCTTGGTCTTTAAGTTCCTCTTTTATTGTTTCAACAGTACAGTTGAGCAGGTCAAAACAATAAATAATGCCCTTAGAGAAATTAAGCTGCTTATGCAGTTCTACTTTTACTGGTACGTCTGTGCACATGTCCACACCTTTTATATTTGTACATGCCAATACCTTATGAGCTTGATGCTGTGAAGCTGTTTCAATTAATAAACATCCATCACGCAACTTTTTAACACTTGGAAAAGTTCCAAACAAGCCATCAAGATGTTTATTAATGTAAAAGGGACTGTCGCCGTTGAAGTTTCCAGTTACCTTAGTCATTATCAAATATCTGTTACAAGGAGTAACATTCGCCAGATCATTACCAAATAATAAATTTAAATTGTCATCTTTACGCCCTCTCTTAGAGGGAGGGCTGGTTAAAGAGGGGAAATTTTCCATAATAATTTTATTATATTCATCAACCGTGCTCCCCGCCCACCACGGAGCCCAACAAGGGGACGATGACCGCAAACCGGTACAGAGCGCCAGGGCTACACGGTGATATAGTCAGCTCAAGAGACGGCGCCACTCCATCAAAAGACACTGGCTCACCCCGCCGGAATACTAAATAAACACGACGTTAGCCGATTGACTAGACTGGGTTAGGTCTAGCCGCCCGTTTACAGCGAAGCGGAGGCCAAAGCAGTGTGTTGGTGCACCCAGGCGAACCTCAACTGCCAGGATCCTCTTTTCCGCCTTACGGGTCACCGCGCACGGCAAACACGCAGGTGTACTATTAGGGACTACTACAAACAAAGGACAGCAACAAAAGTGTACCCATAACGGAGGGACAAGACCGCTATCAACAACAAAAAAGAGGGAAGAACAGAAGAAGAAAAAAGTTGCGACTGTCCTTCCTTCATAATAGTCCCTAAATGAATCACCCAGCCGGGTACACAACCGACTGGTGCGTGCTCGGGTTTCCCTGGGTTCGCCAATTCCCAAAGAACATTGTAATGTAATTGCGATAAACAACGACATTCCAATGTTCCCCCTGGGGGCTTTATTATTTGGGTACAAATGTACATCCTAATTAGTGTATTTGCCATATGGCACATACACTATAATTGGCGTCGGTTGGATGGCGGGATCTAGGGGTCGGAGTGTCGGACCAAAATTTCTCGACGTTTCACATCATTCTGAACAAATTTTTATTGGATTAAGCAACTAATTATATAATAATTGATACCAGACATATCGCAAAAAATCATTTCACAGTCTAGAAATCAATCCAACAAGTTTTGATTTTAGGATAAATTAATAGATTTATACGGCTTTGACTTTGTCAAATAGAATGTAAGTTAAATCATTTGGAACATATACACATACCCACACACATACAAAGAATTTTATATAATAAGTATAGATTTTTGTTAAAATGTTTAACGTGTTCAGCATTCTTAAAAACATATAAAATGACACATCACATGCTTATGCAGTGCATTTTCAATAAGCTTCAAAAATGGCATCCATTTTCCAAAATGATCACTCGCACTGACCATCTCCAAATTTTTTTTAAATCACTGGACAATTACCAACAATATCCAAGTGAAGTGACTCTCTGGTAAATGAATGACAAACAGAAGTATGCTCAGTGGTTGTATTAATCGTTTTTGATGAGCGACAAAAAAGTACCAAAATTAAAAGTCCTGCCTAAAGGGGTCTGCAAATATAAAAACCATTTTTTTTTTTGAAAACTTTAATATTAAATGACTGTATCTACGAAAGGGTATCGAAAAAAACGGTTTAATTTTTTATGCCGCATTTTTCTGGAATACTATTACTATTACAAATAAACTTACCAAGCGATACAAAAACAAAAGCAATACAAGAAGTGCCAGCAAGAAGTAGTGACCCACAAAGTGAATATCTTCTTCCAAATTTATCAAGCATAAAATATGTACATACAATTCCTGGAATTTCGACTAATGCAATCAGAATGAAATTAATATAAAGATTACCAGCTATTGCTTCAGCATTTAAATTTAATCCATAATAAACAAAATTACATGTAATCCAACAAAATGAGCAATTTATTAAACGTAATATAAGAGATGGATAAGTAAATATTTCGAATATAGGGTAAGATTTTTTCGGTTGAAGTTTCTGATTGCTGGATAAAGTCGTGCTTTCCTAAAAAAGAATCATAATATGTAAAAAAATCAACAAGGATATTTATTTCTAGAGCTATTTTATCTAAATATTCATCCTGCTTGTGTCTTAATAAATTAAGGCGATTCCCTGTATTTTAATTGTAATCGTAGAAAAAGAGACCAATTATTTAATACCAAATTATTTACATCCAACATATATTCCTAACTGGTTTTGATTCTTTTTCTCGTAGTTATTAATATTTAACTGAAAGTTTCGAATATTTTAAAGTAAGTAACATGGGAATTGATAGACCTACCCGGTCACCAAACCTGACCCTTTTAGATTTCTTCCTTTGAAGTTCAGAACGTTTTGAAAAATAAAGTGTATGTAACGAGCGGAAAAACAGGAATATCAATTAAGAGCCAGAGTTCAAGCTACAGTTAAAAACAGCGTTACGACGTGCCAGGAAACGCTGTGTATTTTGTTTTCAACAAGAAACTGGCACCAATTTCAAACCGTTGCGCCGCCCCTAACCTTTCTCGGCGCATACAACTTTTTAAGTGGCACCCAATATATTTTTTATAGATTCAGAATGAAGACCTCACTTTTGAGCATGTTTATGTTACGATCTTCGAAAACACTCAGTGAACGAAAAACGAGACGAAAAATATAACCACAGCGCCTTGTTGATGGTATTGAATCAAACGCCGATATGAGTCTGATACTCTTTCGCTATATGATCGTGTTCTTTCAACAAGAACGCGTTATGGATGTTTTAGAAGTGACCACCATGCGTTTTAAATGATTTAAAGTTACCACAAAACGATCCTACACGTTAATAGATTATCTGGCCATAAAAGCTGTAGGAATTTCTTCGGATTCTGTTAGACATAGAGCATGCCTAACGGATGATAAACATTTTGGGTAGATATCTTCTTAAATAGCAAGGTATGACTTTAGCAAAATAAATGTATTTATTTCTAAGAAGATTCCATGACGATTTGATGTAAAGATTATTGAGAAGAAAATAAGTTAAAGATATTCGGAAAAACTTGCCCAAACAAGGATGTGTTCAAACAAACTTATTAGTCGTATTGTAGATGGCCTCTCGTTACGACTCACCACTCTTATACCCAGTATGTACTTATGCATAGTTTGCACTAGGAAGAAATAAAGAGAAAGCGCTTTCTTCCCCAATTACAGTCCTGCAGCTGTTGACTTAATCATTTGATATTTTTTGCCATACCCACTACAAAATAGCTTTCGGTGTATGTATAGCGGCTGTTAACAAGTCATTTAACATGCAGGTGTGCGGAAAAGGTTTAACTTACCGCACTAGGGCTCTATACGCCTGCCATTACTCACGACCTTCATGGAATACTGTAGAAGGAAAGATGGCGACGCAATTGAACTGTCAAATTTTTTTGAAAATTAAGTGAAAAATAGGTATTTTGTAGTGGGTATGGCAAAAATACCATATATATCTCGTGTGACAGTAAAAACTCGTTATCGCTCATTTTTACATACTGTCATTACTCGTCGTAATATAGTCTATTACACATCTAGATAATATACAAATCTACTATAAATTGTTTATTCTGACGGTTATTGTAACTTACAGGTATTGCATTGGTCATTTTTCCTTTTAAGGCCTCCAAAGCATTTCTAGATAGAATCACTCCATTAACTTTAGCTGCTTTTCTAATGGTCAATTCAGCTTCTTCATTACGACCTTTTGCCATAAGCCATCTAACTGATTCTGGTGTCAACCAGAAATATATAACTAATAATACGCCTGGCGCATAAACTATTCTTAACACCGATCTCCAAGAGTCTATGAACAATGCCACAGTACCAAATATGGCTTCGCCAATGGCATAACTGCAGCTTATCAAAGATCCTGCCATTACTCTATGACTTGGTCCCACTAGTTCCAATCCTAAAAATGTATAAAGACTGACTAGAGATAAATAGTAAATACACATCTGCAAAGTTTTTGCAAATAAATTAATTTAGACAAATGAAAATTGTTTACAACTAATGTAGTAAACTCGCAGGTAGGTATGTGGACAGTAACTAATAAAACAGATAGTTTTTTCAAAAGTACGACGTTTCGTTTATTTATTTAAACTTTTTTGAGTAGGTATTTTATACTAGCAGTAAAAAATTATAAACAAGTTAACAAAAATTGTTAGATATTAAAATTAATTTACTAACCCTAGTAACTAACATTATAATATATCATCTTTTTTCCAAAGTGCAATAGATAAAAGATATCGTCTGTACAAGTCATTATAACAATAAAAAGAAAATGGTTGTCATAGGACATAGGTAATAATAAAAAGTTTAGTCACGTCTAACCACAATAATTTTATTAATGAATGTACATTTCAAGAGCTATGCTTCCATCTTCAGCAAATACTAAACTAAAAGTGTAACAAAATTTTTACCTAATATATAACAACTTAATACTAAAATAAGTAAAGATAATTATAACTAGGAGGTCAAAAACCAAAGACTTATAGCTAACAGGTAATAAAACTAGTGCAGTTGGTTAATGTTTATAACAGGTCAAATAATGTTGAAAAGGGGATGGGGCCATTGTCGGAATTTAAAAGCTTATTTTTGTCATTCTTGGCTATATACATACTCTCATAACTGTCTAAATAATTTTGGTTCCTTATCTCTTTTACCAGTTTTACATTTTTTAAAAAATGTAAAAAACAGGTTTTATAATCGCGTATTTTAAAATTTCAGGAAAATATCCATTTGATAAACATAAGTTTATAAGATAAGTTAGGGGCTGTATTAAAAAATACCTAAATTCCTTAATAATATTGTTAGTAATATTGTCAGTACCAGATGAGAAAGAATTTTTCAGCTGACAAATTAAAAGCAACACTTCATACTCATCAAAAGGGAACATGTACATAGAATTAATGTTAATATTGTTTACGTTAATTGGATCACAAATTGGTATGTTATTCAATATATCAACTGGTTGTTGTTTGAAAAATTTTTTAAAATAATTTGTAATCATATTTCCATCTTTGATAATAGTACCGTTTATTTCAAGTTCAGATATGTTATTCGTTTTCTGATTTGTTTGATTATATATGTTATTAATTAATTGCCACGATGCTTTAATTTTATTTTGTGCTCTGTCCAATAAATGAATCAAGAATATTTATTAACATGTTTTTATCCGCACTTTGCACCAAAAAATTCAAATTGAAATCACCAGCAATAAAAATGGGTTTATTGATGATAATATAGTATATTATCATCAAAAAATTCAAATTGAAATCACCAGCAATAAAAATGGGTTTATTGCTGGTGATTTCAATTTGAATTTTTTGGTGCAAAGTGCGGATAAAAACATGTTAATAAATATTCTTGATTCATTTAACATAGTCCCTACTATTGTAAGTCACACCAGAATTACTAGTTCTTCGTCGACTTTAATTGATAATATTTGTACAAACATAAATGCGAGCTATCAAACAAGAGTAGATAATATCTATTTTTCAGATCATACCATGCAAACTTTATCTGTGCAAATTAATGTTACTTGTAATAGATTTTGACCTCTGTTTAGAATAATTATTATTTAAGTAATGTTTAAGATTATATAATGATAAAATCTACAAAACAGATATTGTGAACTGTTCAGTTGTTAATCAGATTTTGAATAAAGATATTTTCGGAATTAAATAAATGTTTCATTCTCTGAAAAAACATTACATGGCGCAGTCGGTATAAAGATAATAAAACAGAAGAAATGGCTAATTTTGTCGTACCGTCACCGTTAAGCTTTGAAGGAAATATTAATGAAAATTGGAAACGATTTAAAAAGTTATTTAATATATATATGACTGCAACGGACTACAATAAAAAATCTGAAGAGAGACAAGTAGCAATTTTATTAAATATTATTGGTCCTGAAGCAGTAGAAATCCATGATACATTCACGTACGAGAATGAAGAAGATTCCGAAAAGATAGACAAGGTTTTAGAAGCTTTTGATAAATATTGCAACCCAAAGAAAAATATATTGCACGCAAGATTTTTGTTTTATACGAGAAAGCAAAAAGAAAATGAGAACGACGATTCTTTCCTAACTGATTGCAAGACTTTAATTAAAGATTGCGAGTTTATGCATCCGGATGAGATATTACGTGACAAAATAGTATTGGATGCATCGGATAGAGAAACAATGGATTCGATTATTAAGATGGGAGAAATATCGTTAGCTGATGCAACGGAAAAATTTAGAATAGCTGAAGTTATTCGCAAGCAAACAAGACAAATTCATGGAGAAAGTAGTCAGGAAATCAATGCAGTGAAAGCGAAAGAAAGGACAGCAACGAAGAAAGAAGAGAAGAAAACTAAAGAAGAAACTCAATCGAAGGATCGGAATAACGACGGATCAAACGAGCGTAGGTATGATTTAAATGTAATAACATGCAAATTTTGCGGGTATAAACATCCGAAAAATAAATGTCCGGCTCGAGGAAAACAATGCATAAAGTGCAACAGATTTAACCATTTTGCCAGTCAATGTAAAACTCGTACCTATAATAATTATAATAATTGTAATCAAGTAGTTAATTATGATGAAGATCAGAATTACTATTGTGATAGTATTTCTACATATAAAGTAAATTCAATTTCTTGGACAAAAGATTTAAAGATTGAGCATAAGAATATAATATTCAAATTAGATTCCGGTTCTGATGTTAATTTAATTCCCTACAGTATGTATGATTCAATTAGAAAAAATTCTTTAAAGTCATTAAGACTATCGAAAAACAATGTTAAGTTGCATGCGTATGGTGGACATGAAATTGAGAATTATGGCTGTGTCAATCTTTTGGTTGAGAATGGCAGGCAATTTTCTGTAGAGAAATTTATTGTTACGAAATCTGATACTGTTCCTATTTTAGGATTGCCCACATGCCTAAATTTAAATTTAATTAACAAAAACGTGAACTTCATTCAGCAGGACACTAGTAGAGAAATGATTATGAATAGATATAATGATATATTCACAGGTATAGGATGTTTTCCATACACCTATAAAATAGAATTAATTGATTTGATTTGATTTGTGGATTATAGACGCTCGACAACAAAGGTCATTAGCGTCTGTAATGAAACAAAGTGTAAACAAAACAAAAGTATAAACAAAAAAATAAAAACAAAATCAAAAATTGACACACAACAAAGTAAAACAATTATAAGTGCAAAAAAAAAGTGTCATAATATAATGTAGTAAAATATAAAGAAAAAAAATCATAAAGGCTGTAAAGGGGCCTAAATGTATACAAATAAATAAAATCAAATAAACCGGTCAAGACCGGTTTCCTTTAAAAAACGAAACAGCAGATCGACATTGTCAGGATCATTTCCTAAAACAACCGACAGATCACCTGACAATCCAATCTGCTGTCGTGTGTCCCCAAACTGGACACACTCGATTAAAATATGCGAAACGGTAACACGAGTGTCACACGTCTCACAGAGGGGCGGATCCTCACGAGCCATTAAGAAACCATGTGTCAATCTACAGTGACCGATGCGCAGCCGTGTAAGGACCACTTCCTCCCACCTGGAGGGACGGCAAGATGTGAACCATGGGTCAACTGTAGATTTTATAAATTTTAATTTATTTTCATCAACAGCACTCCATTCATCCTTCCAGAGCTGCTGAACGGCTGAAATCAGTACGCTCTTGAGGTCGTCACCGATAACGCAAAATACACTCTGACCGTTATTTGCAGCGTCCTTAGCTGCAGTGTCAGCTAGTTCATTGCCAGCAATTCCCATGTGGCCGGGAACCCAACAAAACCGGACAATGGTTCCATCTCTTTTCAAAGAATATAATTTATCTTGTATTAAACAAATAAGAGGATGGCTGGGGTAGGAACGCTGCAATGCCTGTAGAGAACTCAAAGAGTCGCTGCAAATAACATATTTGTGCGGACCGTGCACATGTCTCAAGGCCTGCAAGATTGCATATAACTCTGCAGTAAAATACTGCACTCTTGAGACAACTTATATCCAACACTGGCGTTATCGGTGACGAACGCGCAACCAACTCGGTCGAGAGACTTCGAACCATCCGTGTAAACGGAACGATAGTCTCGATTCTGATCCAGCCACGCCAGAAAAAGCTGGCGATAGAGCTCTGGAGTTGTTGAATTTCGAGGATGAATGGAAAGTGACATGTCGATGACGGGCTGAGGAATTAGCCACGGGGGCACAGAATTACGGCCGACTTTAAGAGTTCTAGGAAGCGCCAACGGAAGTTCATCTAGAAGAAGGGTCAACCTGATACCGAGAGGACGTGTTGCATTTCTTCTCCGTCTATACAGAGAAGAAAAACGAGGTTGAAATACGCAACTGTAAGTTGGGTGATCAGGTTGACTACGGAGCTTAGAGATGTAGGATAGCATATTGCGTTTCCGCCGGATGTTCAGCGGAGGCTCTCCGCATTCAGCGGCAATGCTAACAACAGGACTGGATCGAAACGCTCCGGTTGACAAACGTATTCCGGCGTGATGAACAGCGTTTAACGTCCTAATGTACGACTCACGCGCCGAGTCGTACACAATGCTACCGTAATCCAATTTAGACCGTACGACTGCACGATAAATTCGTAGTAAAACCGAACGGTCTGCACCCCACGTGGTGCTGGATAAAATTTTTAAAATATTCAGGGAAGACATCGACTTCCTCTTTAAAATATTAAAATGAGCCTTCCAATTCAACGACCGGTCAAAAGTGAGTCCTAAAAATCGAGCAGTGTCTTGTACAGAAATCAAAGTGTCATATAGATATAAGAATGGTTCTTGATAACAACTACGAATGCGGCAAAAGTGCACACACTGGGTTTTCCCCACAGAAAATTTAAACCCATTGTTGCTTGTCCAGTTCTGAATGCTATTAATGGCCAACTGCAGGTGACGTTGTGCAGTGCGAATGTACTTTGACGAGCAGTAGATCGCCAAGTCGTCAACGTAGAGCGATGACTCTACAGACGATGGAATGCTGTCAATTATGCCATTAATAGCGATGGAAAATAAAGTGACACTAAGAACCGAACCCTGTGGAACACCATTCTCCTGTACAAAGACACTAGACAAAGTGTTGCCGATACGGACTTGGAAGTAGCGCTCGAATAAAAAATTATTTATAAAATTCCCAAGATGTCCTCTGATACCCCAATTATGTAGTGTTCGGAGTATTCCATACCGCCATGTAGTGTCGTAAGCCTTTTCAAGGTCGAAAAAGACCGCTACCAAGTGCTGCTTGTTAAGAAAAGCGTCCTGTATTGCGGACTCTAACCTGACTAGATGATCCATAGTTGAACGGTGCTTACGAAAGCCACACTGGGCATTCGTAATCAATCGTCTGGATTCAAGAATCCAAACCAATCGTCGGTTGATCATACGTTCGAGGAGTTTTGATAAACAGCTAGTCAGTGAAACAGGACGATAACTTGATGCTTGTTTTCGGTCTTTACCGGGCTTCAACAACGGCACTACAATAGAATTACACCAAGCGGTAGGAAACGTATTGGTGTACCAGATTAAATTAAACATCTTGAGAAGGAATATCGATCCGGAGGGAGGTAGCTTTTTCAAAAATTGGTAATGAATATCGTCAGATCCTGGAGAAGTATCATGGCAATCATGCAAACTCGACTGCAGTTCCCACGAGGAGAAAGGTGCGTTGTAGTTCTCCTCATTTTCTGAGGAAAAGTTTAATGCAACTTGTTCTGCTTGATTTTTCTGAGCAGAAAAACGCTCAAGGTAGTTTGCGGAACTCGAGACTTTTGCGTAGCATGAGCCCATGTGATCGGCGACTTCTTCAGGCGCCGTAATTGTATCATTCCCCATTACCAATCCAGAAATATAATTAAAACTCTGTTTACCAGAGATCCTCCGAATTTTCTCCCACACCTCGCGAGCGGGAGTACAACTTCTTACAGTGGAAACAAACTCACTCCATGACTGCTTCTTACTCTCTGCTATGATTCGTCTGGCAATGGAACGCTTTTGCATGAAAATTACACGATTTTCATCCGTCATATTATTTTTGAAACGACGGAGAGCCTTTCGACGTTCACGGATGGCATCCCGACAAGCCTGATTCCACCAGGGAACAGGCACACGTCGCGGTGTTGTTGACGTGCGTGGGACTGCAGCTAAAGCCGCCTCGATGACCGCATCCGTGAAATGCTCTACAGCAGCATCGACATTGCCAAAGTTCATTTCGCCGACATTTAGCACTTCTTGAAAGTGTGACCAATTGGCTTCTTTTATTATCCACTTCGGGGAGCGTCTTTCATCCACATGGAATGAAAGAAGCCGACAAATGATTGGAAAATGGTCACTGCTACAAAGATCGGCATTTACTTCCCATTCACAGGATGGGGCGATAGAAGAAGAGCAGAGAGTAAGATCTATAGCGGAAAATGTCCCATTAGCAGCCGAGAAATGTGTATTGGAACCTGTGTTCAATACGACCAAGTTTTGATTCAGAATCAACGTCTCCATTAGCCTTCCACGAGCATCCACACGATTAGAACCCCAAGTGGGATTGTGGGCATTAAAATCCCCCATGATGATAAAGGGGCGTGGAAGTTGATCTATAACAGATGCAATGGTTGCAAGTGTCGGTTGTTCTGTTGGAGGAATGTATATTGAACACAAAGTTACCGGATTCGGCGCATAAAGTCTGACAGCGATGACCTGCAAGTCAGATTGTAATGGGACATTTTCGGAAAACACATTGTTTCGGACTAAAACTGCCACTCCGCCACTGGCACGTTCAACGAATGGTTTATCTTTACGATAAATCGTAAAACCACGAAGAACCGGAGTGTTTGTGTCTTTCAAATGTGTTTCCTGTAAACTAATAGCAGTAGCATTATGATCGTTAAGGAGGAGTTTTAATTCACTGAAATGAATATAAAAACCGTTCATGTTCCACTGTAAGAAATTGAATGTGATTATAAAGAAGAAAGGAAGCTACCTCATTTTTTTCCTCGCTGCATCAGACCGATGATGAGGAGGTCTGCTTATATCTTCGTCCATAGCAGAGTCTGCACTGCTGCTATGGTCGACGCGAGTACGCGTTATAGTCATAGTATGACTATTATCCCGGTTCAAGATAACCTTAGTTTTCTTTACCGGAGATACTGTTTTATTTTTTTAACCGGAGATTTTACCGGTGATGTATTTTTCTTGACTGGCGATCTCGATCTTTATCTGGACTTTTTTTGCTTTTATTCTTATTTTGTTTTTTGGCAACAACTTTGGAACTGGATGGGGAAACTTCGGTTTGTGTAGACATGTCACATGTCTGTGTTGACATGTCTACTTTGACGACAGGAACGGCAGCAATGGTTGCAAACGAACGTGTAAAAGAAGGGACAGATTCTCGATACTTGCGCTTGGCCTCTGCAAAAGAAATTTTTTCAGTTGTTCTAATTTCTTGGATCTTGAACTCCACTTTGTATTGTGGACATTCTCTAGATCTTGCAGAGTGGGTTCCGTCGCAATTAACGCAGTGAGATACCCTTTTGCACGGAATATCCTCATGCAAAGGTTGGCCGCAATTGTCACAGAGACTGGGAAAGCTACAGTTATTCTGCGAATGTCCAAACTTTTGACATTTATAGCAACGTAAGGGAGATGGTATATACTGACGTACTTTCAAAGAATAGAATGCTGCTTTAATTAATGGCGGAGGCTGCGGTGTACAGAACGTAAGAATATGAGACGGTGTAGGTACTAATTGACCGTCTCTACGTGCGTGAATTCTGTATACGTCTGTAACACCTTGATCTTTAAGTTCCTCTTTTATTGTTTCAACTGTACAGTTAAGAAGATCGAAACAATAAATAATGCCTTTAGAAAAGTTCAGCTGCTTATGCAGTTCTACTTTTACCGGTACGTCTGTGCACATGTCGACACCTTTTATATTTTTGCATGCCAATACCTTTTGAGCTTGATGCTGGGAAGATGTTTCAATTAATAAACATCCATCACGCAACTTTTTAACACTTGGAAAAGTTCCAAACAAGCCATCAAGATGTTTATTAATGTAAAAGGGACTGTCGCCGTTGAAGTTTCCAGTTACCTTAGTCATTAATCAAATATTTGTTACAAGGAGTAACATTCGCCAGGTCATTACCAAATAATAAATTCAAATTACCATCTTTACGCCCTCTCTTAGAGGGAGGGCTAGTTAAAGGGGGGAAATTTTCCATAATAATTATATTATATTCATCAACCGTGCTCCCCGCCCACCACGGAGCCCAACAAGGGGACGATGACCGCAAACCGGTACAGAGCGCCAGGGCTACACGGTGATATAGTCAGCTCAAGAGACGGCGCCACTCCATCCAAAGACACTGGCTCACCCCGCCGGAATACTAAATAAACACGACGTTAGCCGATTGACTAGACTGGGTTAGGTCTAGCCGCCCGTTTACAGCGAAGCGGAGGCCAAAGCAGTGTGTTGGTGCACCCAGGCGAACCTCAACTGCCAGGATCCTCTTTTCCGCCTTACGGGTCACCGCGCACGGCAAACACGCAGGTGTACTATTAGGGACTACTACAAACAAAGGACAGCAACAAAAGTGTACCCATAACGGAGGGACAAGACCGCTAACAACAACAAAAGAAGAGAGAGAACGAAGAAGAAAAAAGTTGCGACTGTCCTTCCTTCATAATAGTCCCTAAATGAATCACCCAGCCGGGTACACAACCGACTGGTGCGTGCTCGGGTTTCCCTGGGTTCGCCAATTCCCAAAGAACATTGTAATGCAATTGCGATAAACAACGACATTCCAATGTTCCCCCTGGGGGCAGAATTAATTGATAATGCAGTACCAGTTTCATTGCCACCATATCGACTCCCGTTAAAGTTAAGAGACAAAGTTGAAGTAGAACTGAAAAGATTATGTGATTTAGATATAATAGAAAAATATGATCGTCCTACTTCTTGGGCAAGCAGACTTACTGTGGTAGAGAAGCCTGACGGTTCATTAAGATTGTGCCTTGATCCACAGCACCTGAATAAGAATATTAAAGACGAGCACTATGCTATTCCGACGTTAGCTGATTTAAAATCAAAATTAGTTAATGCAAATTTTTTTACAGTCTTGGATCTCAAAGATGGGTTCTGGAATGTAAAATTACATCCAAGTAGTATTCAGTATTGTGTGTTTTCAATCGTTTTTGGGTGTTATGCGTTTAAAAGATTACCTTTTGGTCTCAAAATAAGTGCAAATATTTTCCAAAAATTTAATACAGAAATATTTGGTAATATTGACAATGTGTTTGTTTACATAGATGATTTGTTGATATACGCTGATACCCAAGAAAAGCTCGATCAGATTTTAGAACAGGTATTAGAAAGAGCCAGACAAATGAATGTAAAATTTAATAAAAAGAAATTTCAATTTAGACAACGTGAAGTTAAATATTTAGGGCACATTTTTAAAAATAATACTGTTGAAATTGATCCTGATAGAGTAAAAGCTATTTTAAATTATGATATACCTCGAGACAAAAAAAGTTTACAGAGATTATTTGGATTTATTAATTATGTTCGTGATTTCATACCTAATTTAGCGGAATTATCAAATAGTTTAAGGCAGTTGCTTAAAAATAATTGTGAATTTGTATGGAATGATTCGCATACTGAATGCTTAAATTCAATAAAACAATTAATTTGTCAGGCTCCTTCTCTTCAAAATTTTGATAGAAACAAAAAAATAACGATCCAAACAGATGCTAGTAAAAACGGTATAGGGTCTGTCTTGTTGCAAGACAAAAAACCGATTTGTTTTGCATCAAAGAGTTTAAGCGATACCGAAATCAAATATGCTCAAATAGAGAAGGAATTCTTAGCGATTTTGTTTTCATGTAAGCGTTTTCACCATTATATTTATGGTCAGAAAGTGGAAATACAAACTGACCATAAACCGTTAATCGGTATAATGAATAAAGAAATAAATAAAATACCATCAAACAGATTAAAAAGAATAAAATTAAAATTATTAATGTATGATATTGAATTAATATACACACCGGGCTCGAAAATGCTAATTGCTGATGTTATTAGTCGTGCTTGTACAACTGCAGATAAACCTGAGGTCGATTCAGATCTAAATGAGGTTGTGCATACGATTAATACCAGCGATGATTTAAAATTGAAAATAAAAAATGAAACTGAATGTGATGAAAATTTTAAATTAATAATTACATTTTGTCAAAATGGTTGGCCTAAATCATCCTCCAATTTAAATGAAAATTTTAAGCCGTATTTTTATAAAAGGAACGAAACATATCTCAATGATGGTATTCTATTTATGAATGATAAAATTATGATACCTATGAAATTGCGTCCAATGATATTAAATAAGGTTCATGAGTCACATTTTGGCATACTTAAAACAAAATTTCGAACCAAAAGCTTATTTTACTGGCCTGGAATAGATAAAGATGTAGAAAACTACGTCAATGCCTGTTATGTTTGTCAAAAATATAAAGATTCGAACCCTAAAGAACCAATGCTTTTTCACGAAGTACCTAAATTTCCTTTTCAAATTATTGGATGCGATATATTAGAATATGCAAATAAAAATTACCTTGTTTTAGTCGATTATTATTCACATTGGTTGGAATTGACAGAATTAAAATGCAAAAATTCATCAGAGATTATCAATAAATTAAAATATATTTTTTCTGTTCACGGCATACCATCAAAATTAATCAGTGATAATATGCCATTCGGATCTCATGAATTTAAAAATTTTGCAGACAATTGGCATTTTAAAATAATAACTGCTAGTCCCCGATATCCGAAATGCAATGGTCTTAGTGAGAGATATGTGGGAATAAGCAAGAAAATGATTAAAAAATCAATGGAGACTAATGTTGATATCAACATTATGTTGTTGGAGTATCGAAATTCTCCGATAATAGGATTTGCTTATTCCCCTGCGCAGTTAAACTTTAGCAGACGGACAAAAACAAAATTACCCATATCTAACCAATTATTGAAACCCAATATTGTTAATAATTTTGAAATGCTGCTAAAAGAACACAAAAATATAACCAAATATAACCATGATAAAAATGCCTGCAATAGACAAATTAATTTTAAAATTAATGATAACGTTATGTATTTCGATAAAATTTATAAAATTTGGAAACCTGCGAGAATTGTAAAATTTAATGATTCTCCTCGTTCTGTGGAATTATTAGATTTACAAACTCACAGAGTTATTAGAAGAAATCGTGTTGATATAAACCATTTTTCTAGTAATAATAAGAATAATAATTTCGATATAAAACCAGATTTATATTTAAATCAAAATAATTCAAATTATTATAAACCTAACATTTCATATAGCGAAAATTATAAAAATGAGACTAAAAATTCATATTGGGATAAGTATAAAAATGAGGCTAAGAATACAATATCTCAATATGATGATAAGCAATTTTATACGACACGTTCAGGAAGGATTGTCAAACCTGTCGATCGTTTTAATTTTAAAAAGATGTAATTGTCTCTAATTAAGTATATTATAAGTTTCGTTAGTTAAAATAATTAGTCGACAAAAAAAAAAAAAAACTATCATTTTAGGGGAAGATGTAATAGATTTTGACCTCTGTTTAGAATAATTATTATTTAAGTAATGTTTAAGATTATATAATGATAAAATCTACAAAACAGATATTGTGAACTGTTCAGTTGTTAATCAGATTTTGAATAAAGATATTTTCGGAATTAAATAAATGTTTCATTCTCTGAAAAAACATTACATTACTTATACAGAAAATTATTTATATAAACGATCATTTTCGGCTATTAACAAGAATTACTTTGCTTACTACTTGAATAAAGAATTATGGGCTGAAATATACGACGAATGTGGCTATACAAATGACATTAACTTCAAATTCAATCATTTTATTACGACTCTATCACACTACTTTAATGTAAGTTTTCCTTTAATTAAATACAAAAAGGAAAATGGAAATACTAAAAGTAAGTGGGTAACACCTGAAGTAATCAATTCAAGTAGGCTTTTGAAAAATATGCATCAACTTGTTAAGATTTCAAATACGGTGGAAAATAAAAATCGCTACGTAATTGAAAAAAGAAAACATGTAAATTTGGTAAATTCTACGAAACAAAATTATTATAATGATTTACTGGACAGAGCACAAAATAAAATTAAAGCATCGTGGCAATTAATTAATAACATATATAATCAAACAAATCAGAAAACGAATAACATATCTGAACTTGAAATAAACGGTACTATTGTCAAAGATGGAAATATGATTACAAATTATTTTAAAAAATTTTTCAAACAACAACCAGTTGATATATTGAATAACATACCAATTTGTGATCCAATTAACGTAAACAATATTAACATTAATTCTATGTACATGTTCCCTTTTGATGAGTATGAGGTGTTGCTTTTAATTTGTCAGCTGAAAAATTCTTTCTCATCTGGTACTGACAATATTACTAACAATATTATTAAGGAATTTAGGTATTTTTTAATACAGCCCCTAACTTATCTTATAAACTTATGTTTATCAAATGGATATTTTCCTGAAATTTTAAAATACGCGATTATAAAACCTGTTTATAAAAAAGGTGACTCTAAAGATCCAACAAATTACAGACCGATTTCTATCCTATCCAGCATTTCAAAACTTGTTGAGTTAGCAATATATAAACGAACAGTAGAATTTTGCAATAGGTTTAATGTTTTTTCTTTAGCACAACATGGATTTTTAGCAAATAAATCTACAGTTTCTGCTATATCGTTTTTTTATAATAAAATAATGGCTGCTGTCGATAATAAGATAATGACCTTAGGTATTTTTGCTGATTTAAGTAAAGCTTTTGACGTTGTGCAACACGATCTATTATTAACTAAATTACAAAGCATTGATCTAAGAGGCATTGTGCTAGATCTTTTCTTTTCCTATTTATCTAATCGGAAACAATCCGTATCGATTAATCAAGCCAATCAGTACTACATTTCTAATGAGGTTTATTGTGATAACGGTGTGCCACAGGGTAGTGTACTTGGTCCGCTAATATTTATCCTATTTATTAATGATTTACCTGGTTATCTAGAAACTGAAGACATTGTTATGTATGCTGATGACATATCTATCAATGTCACTGCTGACACTAGTCAACATTTAGAGGTAAGTGCTAATACAACTCTTGATAAGTTGGCAACTTGGTTCAATGCCAACAAGCTTTACCTAAATCTTAGCAAAACATATTACCTTTATTTTACAACTAATAGAAATAAAACCAATTTTAATTTCAACATTTTTATCAATAATAATATTCGAAATGTTACAATTACCACAAAACACCAAACCATAACAAACACTCTCGACGTGCGTTTCGCCAACCAAGTTGGCATCATCAGGAGATGATTAAAACTTTTTTTAGTTTTAATCATCTCCTGATGATGCCAACTTGGTTGGCGAAACGCACGTCGAGAGTGTTTGTTATGGTTTGGTGTTTTGTGGTAATTGTAACATTTCGTATCTTTACACCAAAGGTTCCACCATTTTTTATTAATAATAATATTGTTAGTAAAACCTCTGTTATTAAGTTTCTAGGTATACACCTTGAGGATACCTTAACTTGGAGCATTCAGTGCTCTGAAATAATAAATAAACTGAAAAGTTTGTGTTTTCTTTTTCGTAACTTAAAAACTATAGTTGGAACTGACACACTTTTAATGCTGTATTACAGTCACGTGTTTTCTAGATTGAGATATGGAGTTATTTTTTGGGGTAATTCCTCTCAATCAAAAAATGTATTTATATGGCAGAAAAAATTATTAAGAATAATTTGTAACATGGGGTCTAGATATTCATGCCAACTTATATTTAAAAAATTTAAAATATTAACACTTCCATGCATATATATCTTAGAAACGCTGTTGTATATAAAGCAAAATTTAGATACAGTGGAATACAATAATGATGTACACAACTATAACACAAGACTTGGTTCCGAAATTAGATTACCCAAATGTAATTTAGAATTATACAAACAAGGGCCACAGTACATGGGTCAGAAATTATTCAAGAACTTGCATGTTTGTTTCAGAGATTTAAAATTCTCCAAATTTAAAGGTCAAATTTCAAGTATCTTAAAAGAAAAATGTTTTTACCAGGTTGCATCTTTTTTTGATAGTCCTGTTTGTGTTTGTCCACTTAAATATAATTATTGATAATGTTTTGTTTATGTAATTTGTTTGACGCTATTATACAGACTCATTATCTGTCAAAAATAAAGATTATCTATCTATCTATCACCGTGTAGCCCTGGCGCTCTGTACCGGTTTGCGGTCATCGTCTCCTTGTTGGGCTCCGTGGTGGGTGGGGAGCACGGTTGATGAACATAAAAATTTATTATGAATAATTTCCCCCCTTTAAATAGTCCTCCCTCTAAGAGAGGACGTAACGAGGAAAATTTGAATTTATTGTTTGGCAATGATTCAAGGACAATAACTCCTTGCAATAGATATTTGTTAATGCGTAAGGATAATGGAAATTTCAACGATGATAGCCCTTTTCATATCAGTAAGCACCTTACAGGGTTATATGGAACAATTAAATGTGTCAAAAAATTACGTGATGGCTCCTTACTGATAGAAACTTCGTCACAGCAACAGGCTGACAAGATTTTGGCATCTACCAGCATTACAGCGATAGATATGGTTACTGACGTACCAGTAAAAGTGGAAGTACATAAACAGCTTAATTTTTCTAAAGGCATTATTTATTGTTTTGATCTTCTCAACTGTACTGTTGAAACAATAAAAGAAGAGCTTAAAGACGAAGGTGTTACAGACGTTTACAGAATGCACGCACGAAGAGACGGTCAATTAGTACCTACACCGTCCCATATTCTTACGTTCTGTACACCAAAGCCTCCGCCTTCAATTCAAGCAGCATTCTACTTATTAAAAGTACGTCAGTATATACCATCTCCCTTACGTTGCTATAAATGTCAAAAGTTTGGACATTCATAGAACAACTGTAGCTTTGCCAGTCTCTGTGACCATTACACGAAGATATTCCATACAAAAGGGTGTCGCATTGCGTTAATTGCAACGGAATTCACTCTGCAAGGTCTAGAGAATGTCCACAATACAAAGTGGAGTTGAAGAGTCAAGAGATCAGAACCACCGAAAAAATATCTTTTGTAGAGGCCAAGCGCAAATATCACGAAACTGCTCCTTCTTTTACACGTTCCTTTGCAACCATTGCTGCCGTCCCTATTGTTAAAGTAGACATGTCAACACAGACATGTGACATGTCTACACAAACTGAAGTTTCCCCATCAAGTCCTAAAGTTGTTGTCAAAAAAGCAAACAAAAATAAAAAGAGTCCAGACAATAGATCGAGATCGCCAGTTAAAAAGGCGATATCACCAACAAAATCTCTTGTTGAAAAAAAATAAAACCTCTCCGGTAAAGAAAACCAAGGTGATCTTAAACCGGGATAATAGTCATACTATGACTATTAAACGTACACGTATCGACCATAGCAGCAGTGCAGACTCTGCTATGGACGAAGATATATCTCGACCTCTTCACCAGCGTAGTGAGGTGGCGAGGAATAAAAAGAGGTAGCTTTTATCTTCTTATAATTACCATTCAATTTCTTACAGTGGAACATGTACGGCTTTTATATTCATTTCAGTAAATTGGAACTCCTCCTTAACGATTATAATGCTACTGCTATTAGTTTACAGAAAACACATTTGAAAGACACAAACACTCCGGTCCTTCGTGGTTTTGCGATTTATCGTAAAGATAAACCATTCGTTAAACGTGCCAGTGGCGGAGTGGCAGTTTTAGTCCTAAACAATGTGTTTTCCGAAAATGTCCCATTACAATCTGACTTACAGGTCATCGCTGTCAGACTATATGCGCCGAATCCGGTAATTTTGTGTTCAATATACATTCCTCCATCAGAACAACCGACACTTACAACCATTGTTATAGACCATCTGTTATAGACTAACTTCCACGCCCCTTTATCATCATGGGGGATTTTAATGCCCATAACCCCTCTTGGGGTTCTAATCATGTGGATGCTCGTGGAAGGCTAATGGAGACGTTGATTCTAAATCAAAACTTAGTTGTATTGAACACAGGTTCCAATACACATTTCTCGGCTGCTAATGGGACATTTTCAGCTATAGATCTTACTCTCTGCTCTTCTTCTATCGCCCCATCCTGTGAATGGGAAGTAAATGCCGATCTTTGTAGCAGTGACCATTTCTCAATCATTTGTCGTCTTCTTTCATTCCATGTTGATGAAAGACGCTCCCCGAAGTGGAAAATAAAAGACGCTAATTGGTCACACTTCCAACAAGTTTTAAATGTCGGCGAAATGAACTTTGGCAATGTCGATGCTGCTGTAGAGCATTTCACGGATGCGGTCATCGAGGCGGCTGTAGCTGCAGTCCCACGCACGTCAACGACACCGCGACGTGTGCCTGTTCCTTGGTGGAATGAGGATTATCGGGATGCCATCCGTGAACCTCGTAAAGCTCTCCGTCGCTTCAAAAATAATATAACGGATGAAAATCGTATAATTTTCATGCAAAAGCGTTCCATTGCCAGACGTATCATAGCAGAGAGTAAGAAGCAATCATGGAGTGAGTTTGTTTCCACTGTAAGAAGTTGTACTCCCGCTCGCGAAGTGTGGGAGAAAATTCGGAGGAACTCTGGAAAACAGAGTTTTAATTATATTTCGGGATTGGTAATGGTAAATGACTTTATTACGTCGCCTAATGAAGTCGCAGATCACATGGGGTCATGCTACGCAAAAGTTTCGAGTTCTGCAAACTATCTAGAGGTTTTTTCTGCTCAGAAAAATCAAGCAGAACAAGTTGCATTAAACTTTTCCTCACAAAATGAAGAGAACTACAATGCACCTTTCTCCTCGTGGGAACTGCAGTCGAGTTTGCATGATTGCCATGACACTTCTCCAGGGTCTGACGGTATCCATTACCAATTTTTGAAAAAGCTACCTCCCTCCGGATCGATATTCCTTCTCAAGATGTTTAATTTAATCTGGTCCTCGAATACATTTCCTACCGCTTGGTGTAATTCTATTATAGTGCCGTTGTTGAAGCCCGGTAAAGACCGAAAACAAGCATCAAGTTATCGTCCTGTTTCACTGACTAGCTGTTTATCAAAACTTCTCGAACGTATGATCAACCGACGATTGGTTTGGATTCTTGAATCCAGACGATTGATCATGAATGCCCAGTGTGGCTTTCGGAAGCACCGTTCGACAATGGATTATCTAGTCAGGCTGGAGTCCGCAATACAGGACGCCTTTCTTAAAAAACAGCATTTGATAGCGATCTTTTTCGACCTTGAAAAGGCTTACGACACGACATGGCGGTATGGAATACTCCAAACACTACACAATTGGGGTATTAGAGGACATCTTGGGAATTTTATTAATAATTTTTTATCCGAGCGTTACTTCCAAGTTCGTATCGGCAACACTTTATCTAGTGTCTTTGCACAGGAGTATGGTGTTCCACAGTGTTCGATTCTTAGTATAACCTTATTTTCCATCGCTATTAATGGCATAACTGAGAGCATTCCATCGTTCTACGTTGACGACTTGGCGATCTACTGCTCTTCAAAGTAGATTCGTACAGCACAACTTCACCTGCAGTTCGCCATTAATAGCATCCAGAACTGGACAACCAACAATGGGTTTAAATTTTCCGTTGGGAAAACCCAGTGCGTGCACTTTTGCCGCATTTGTAGTTGTTATTATTATGTATATCCGCCTTTAATACTTATTATAGAGATAATTAGGTAATAGGGGTGTTAGATAATTTTGTATCATCTACACCAAGAATGGTATTTTTAATTTCATTCAGTTTTGTAAAACCGATCGAATAAAATTTATTTCAATTATATGTCTTGTGCTTATTAAATTATCACTGTGGACATAACAATTGGCGACGAGGATATTGGTTCGAAAGAAATCGTGTAAAGAGTTTTGAATAAGTATGGCTCTTATAGGGAATATTGAGAATTTCGTCCCTGGAGAAGATTTCGTAACGTATATGGAGAGAATGAAACAGTTGTTTTTGGTTAATGACGTGACGGAAGCGATGAAAGTTCCGTTATTCATCACATTAATAGGATCCGAAACTTACAAAATTCTAAAATCCTTAGTATTACCGGAAGATCCTACCACAAAAAAATTTTCAGAGCTGGAACAGTATTTAAAAAAGCATTTTTCGCCTGAAAAGAATATTATAGCCGAGAGATTCAAACTGAACAAACGAGAACAGAAGCTAGGCGAAACAATAGCCGAATACATAGTAGAGCTAAAAGCCTTGGCACAGTCCTGCAATTTCGGAACATTTCTTCAAGACGCATTAAGGGATCGGTTCGTGTGCGGTTTACAAGATAAAAATACGCAAGCGAAACTACTAAGTACTATGGATCTAACGTTTGAAAAAGCTTGTAATATTGCGTTAAGCTTAGAATTAGCGGAAAAACAGGCAGAAATAATTAAACCACAGCCACAATATGCTGTTAAAAGATATAACCAGCGTCAGAAAAAACCGAGTAACGAAAGGAAACTAGAAGAGAAGGAAAAGAATTCGGGAAATAGAAGTACAGTTGTGTGTCATTATTGTCGGCAAAAGGGGCACATAGCTAAATATTGTTACAAAAGGAAAAATTTTGGAGCATACAAGTAATTCAAGAATTACAAGGCGCGATATTCATGTAGGTACTGTGTGTAAACGGTTTTATTGAACATGGGGAAAATAACACTGAGAAGATTTATAATTTTGTAGTAGGCTATGAGCCATAAGACCTAATATAAATATGTATTGGATTACATAGAAAAAATAGTACAGTGAATTTTTTAAACAAATTTCCATAGCAACGGTTGACTATTAAGCGTTACTCGGAACCGGCTAAATAAAAAAGTCATGATGTGTCGTAAGACACCCGACAGAAGCTATGCTTTTTACGCATTGTATATAAAACCGAATTTATCAAAGATATAAATAATACAATTAAAAAGTTATTATTTGATCGCCATTTTGAAATCTGACGCCATTTTATTTTTTTGTGTCTTATTAAATTCTCAAATATCAATTTTCAAAAGGATCGGATAATTTTTACAAAGAAATAAATACCTATGACCGCCATTTTGAAATATGACATCATTTTATTTTTTTGTGTCCTATAAAACTTGCAAATATTAATTTTCAAAAAGATCGGATAATTTTTACAAAAAAGTACATATGGCCGCCATTTTGAAATCTGACGTCATTTTATTTTTTTGTGTCTTATGAAACTCTCAAATATCAATTTTCAAAAGGATCGGATAATTTTTACAAAGGAGTACTACATATTTCCGCCATTTTGAAATATGACGTCATTTTATTTTTTGTGTCCTATAAAACTCGCATATATCAATTTTCAAAGGGATCGGATAATTTTTACAAAAAAGTACATATTATGGCCGCCATTTTGAAATCTGACGCCATTTTATTTTTTTATGTCCTATGAAACTTTCAAATACTGATTTTCAAAAGGATCGGATAATTTTTACAAAAAAGTATATATGGCCGCCATTTTGAAATCTGACGTCATTTTATTTTTTTGTGACCTATGAAACTCTCAAATATCAATTTTCAAAATGATCGGATAATTTTTACAAAAAAGTATATATGGCCGCCATTTTGAAATCTGACGTCATTTTATTTTTTTGTGACCTATGAAACTCTCAAATATCAATTTTCAAAATGATCGGATATTTTTTACAAAAAAGTACATACGGCCGCCATTTTGAAATCTGACGTCATTTTATTTTTTTGTGTCCTATAAAACTCTCAAATATTAATATCTAATAATCTAATAATTTTTAGTGTGCTTTATTTCCTTAGTCTGATTTTATTACATTTATCCGAAACGTTACCGGAGAAAGACCTTTTGCCTGTGAAAATTCAAAAGTACGATTTGCACCCGGACGAAACTCGGGCCGGTCAGCTGGTTACCATAATATTGTATTGTCACCGGAGCTACACATGTGTGCAAAATTTCAACTCAATCGGATCATGGGAAGTGGGTAAAAATTCAAAAGTACGATTTACACCCGGACGAAAGCCGGGCCGGTCAGCTAGTTACCATAATATTGTATTGTCACCGGAGCTACACATGTGTGCAAAATTTCAACTCAATCGGATCATAGGAAGTGGGTGAAAATTCAAAAGTACGATTTACACCCGGACGAAAGCCGGGCCGGTCAGCTAGTTACCATAATATTGTATTATCACCGGAGCTACATATGTGTGCAAAATTTCAACTCAATCGGATCACGGGAAGTGGGTGAAAATTCAGAAGTACGATTTACACCCGGACGAAAGCCGGGCCGGTCAGCTAGTTACCATAATATTGTATTGTCACCGGAGCTACACATGTGTGCAAAATTTCAACTCAATCGATCGCAAGATTTGTAACAAATATACGGGATCAAGTTAAATAAAACCACCGTTTAAAAAACAAAGCATCTACTACCTACTTATTTTTGCGTGATGCCAGAACATACGTTTTTATTTGAGAATCAGTTCGGTTGCTTTTGCGTGATTCCAGAATATTTTAAAACTCGCAGTCGCATAAGAAGTTATTTACTTGAAAAAAAAAATCATGTAAATCGGATCAGTGGTTCTCGAGTTATAAGCGTACAAAGGGACATAGAGACAGAGAAAGTCAAATTGTTCGGGAAGGTATGATGAACGTCGAGAAATTTTGGTCCGATCCGATCGACGTCAATAATTAGTTACACGTCATTTTAACTCAGTAGGCCAGGGTTTTTAAACTTAAATTCAAACATCAGCAGTCAAAAAATTGAATAACTATATTGAAATAATGCAATATAAGACAGGGCATACGCTATTTTCCAATATCCATATCACACTGTGCAACAGACAAGGACAACCGAAACAAGTTCGCGATTTATTAGATAAAGTCGCATTTATTTAGTTTAATAATCATATAAATCTGTATAAAAAAACTGTTTTGACACAATATTATACATGAAATCTATCTAAAATTTTCTGCTCTTTCGTTTAAGACAGGTTTCGAATCGATCTGACTTAAATTGAGCAAACTATAAGCAAAAAACACCGTTTTTTCTAATTTGCTCCCCTCTGGGGCCAAAATTCAAAAATCGGGCGACGTTAGGATCAAATAGACCCCGAGAGGAATCGAACAATAAAAAGTTTTTGAAAATCGGTTAACCCGTTTGGGCTGTACGACTGATACAAAAAATCCGTTACAGATTGACAGATTGACAGATTCACAGATTCACAGACGTACAGACAAAGCGAGTGTATATAGGCGCTTCTAGCTTCGCTAAGATCGCGCCTAAAAACATGAATGCGGTGTCAGAAGAGTTTGATGAGACTGAAGATTTAGAAGAATCCGAAGATTCAGATGAATCGGAAGAAGTGGACGAGTCAGAGAATATAAAATTAGGACATATTCATCGTACTAGCTCAACGGATAAACCATTATATGCAGAAATTAAAGTGGAAGGGAAACCGTTGAGAATGGAGATTGATACAGGAGCCTGTGGGTCGGTTATCAGTCAGGAGGACTATATGAAAATGTTCAATATGATACCATTGATCAAGACGGGTCAAAGACTAAAAGCTATCACGGGTCAGGATACTAATATTATGGGAGCCATCCGCGTTCAGGTTGAATCGCTATCGAAGCAAGAAAAATTGCACCAACTGGAGCTGTTCGTAATTCAAAGCGATGTCCCGTTTGTTCCACTGTTGGGTCGTTCGTGGCTGGAAGAAATACATCCTGGCTGGCGGGAGAGCATCAAAAATAGCACTGTGGTAAATTTTTGTAATTTAGAGTCTAAGGATGAAATAGTCAGTAATCTGAAAAATGATTTTCCTTACATTTTCTCTGAGACGCTTAATGAACCAATAAAAATATTTCAAGCTGACATACATGTCAGAAGTGATATACAATCAAAATTTCACAAGGCTTATACTGTACCCTACAAATTGAAAGATTCGGTAGACAATGAGCTCGATAGACTTTGTAAGGAAAACATTATTGAACCGGTTAAGCATAGTGACTTTGCAAGTTCAATTGTCATTGTAAAGAAAAGTAACGGTAGCATAAGAATTTGTGTAGACTTCAAGCTTACTCTTAATAAGTATATCCTAACTGAGCACTACCCCCTCCCGAGAATTGACGATATATTTGCGAGTTTGGCAAACTGTTCTGTTTTCTGTGTTTTGGATTTAACGGGCGCGTATCAACAATTACCGGTATCAGAAAATTCTCAAAAATATCTAGTAATCAATACTAACAAGGGATTATTTAAATTTTTACGGTTGCCCTACGGGTTATCCAGCGCACCTTCGATATTTCAATCCGTTATGGATAGAATTCTATTGGGATTGAAAAATGTATGTTGCTACTTGGACGACGTTATAATCGGGGGCAATTCGTTAGAAGAATGTAGGATGAAACTAAAAGAAGTATTAGGTAGACTAAACACCTATAGAGTCAAAGTTAACTTGCATAAATGCACTTTTTTTGCAAATTCAGTAGAGTATTTGGGACACGTGATTTCCAAAGATGGAATCAGTCCAAATCCAAGAAAGGTTGAAGCAATTGTAAATGCGCCGCCACCTAAAGATATAACTCAGCTTAAATCCTATTTAGGACTCTTAAACTATTACGGGCGTTTCATACCAAATCTTTCGGCTGAAATAAACGAATTATATAATTTACTTAAACTCGGTTCAAAATTTAACTGGACCTCTAAATGTCAGCAAGTTTTCGAAAACAGTAAACAACTGATATTAAAACATAACGTACTAGCTTTATATGACCATACAAAACCAATAATCGTTTCTTGCGACGCCAGTCCTTATGGAGTTGCGGGTATTCTTTCCCAAATTGATGAGGATGGAGAGAAACCTGTGCTATTCGCTTCGAGCACCCTTTCAAAAGCGGAAAGTAACTATTCGCAACTTCATCGAGAGGCTTTAGCTATAATTTTCGCGATAAAAAAATTTCACAAGTATATTTATGGTCACAAGTTTATTATTTATTCAGATCATCAACCCTTGCGCGAAATTTTTAATCCAAATAAAGGTACTCCGTCGGTGGCAGCAGCCAGATTGCAGAGGTGGGCGGTTATTTTATCAATGTATGATTATGAAATCCGTTACCGAAAAGCATCACAAATGTGTAATGCAGATGCCTTGTCGCGTCTACCCTTAAACGAATCTACTAATGTTAGTTGCTACAAAATAAATTATTTTAATTTATCAGATAGCGAACCACTAAATTATAAAAAAATTGCTCATGAAACGAAAAATGATACGCTCTTGTCAAAAATTTATTATTATACAAAAATGGGTTGGCCGCGATCAGGAAAAGTAGAGAACTACTTAACCTTTTATTATAAAAATAGAAAAAAATTTTCAATCGAGGATGAATGTCTTTTTTATGGCAATAAAATTGTAATCCCCGAAACACAGAAAACGAACGTTTTAGAGTTGTTACATAATGGTCACATTGGAATTTTACGCATGAAAATGTTGGCTCGATCTTACGTTTGGTGGAAAGGCATTGATGCCGATATTGAAAATTTTATTAGTAAGTGCTCAGTATGTCAAATTACGCAAAATTTTAATCATAAATTTCCAGTAAGTACGTGGAATGAAAGTAAATACCCCTTTGAAAGGGTTCACATAGACTTATTTTACTTTGGTAAACATACACTTCTCACTATTGTCGACACTTACAGTAAATGGATTGAGATCATACTACTTCATTCATCAAATGCTCAATCAATTATTGAAAAACTACGTCCAATTTTTGCAGCTATAGGGTTGCCAACGGAAATCGTATCTGATAACGGACCTCCGTTTAACTCTGGTCAATTTATTAAATTCTGTGAAATAAATGGCATTAAAGTCACCAAAACACCTATTTATCATCCCCAAAGTAATGGCAGCGCTGAACGGAGTGTCCAGACGATTAAACGTACACTAAAAAAATATCTTGTGGATCAAAAATATCGTAATATTAGTTTACAAGGGAAAATTGACAATTTTTTAATTTCATACAGAAACGCACCTAGTACGGTTACCGGTCGAACACCGGCAGAATTAATTTTTTGTTTTAAGCCTAAAACATTACTCGATTGTATCAATAAAAAAAACAAAGATTCATTAAATTTAGAAAAATGTCAAAACTTTGAAAAAACAAAAATAAATGCTCTAGTTTGAATAGCAAAAGCTACGATCAAACAAAATTTGCAGCCGGTGATAAGGCTTTGTACAGAAGTCATTTTAAAGAATTTGTAAAATGGATTCCTGTAGTAATCAACAGGAAAGTCGGTAACGTACTGTACGAAATTAATTTAAATGGCAATTTAAAATTAGTTCATAGAAACCAACTGAGAGAATCACGTTTAGAGGACAAGCATCACTTTGGTATCCCCCTACCAGATCCAAGGGAAACGGCCACAACGACGCCTGTACTTACGCGTCCCCAACGTACTAGAAGGCCGCCAGACCGACTTATTTATAATAACTAATTGTATGTAAAAAAAAACTATAGAAAAAAAATTATTATAAAAAAAATATTTATATTTAAGTTTCAATGTAATATTAAAATCTAATTGGGGAAAGATATTATGTATATCCGCCTTTAATACTTATTATAGAGATAATTAGGTAATAGGGGTGTTAGATAATTTTGTATCATCTACACCAAGAATGGTATTTTTAATTTCATTCAGTTTTGTAAAACCGATCGAATAAAATTTATTTCAATTATATGTCTTGTGCTTATTAAATTATCACTGTGGACATAACAGTTATCAGGAACCATTCTTATATCTTTATAATACGCTCATATCTGTGCAAGATACTGCCCCATTTTTAGGACTTGCTTTCGACAGAGTGTTAAATTGGAAGGCTCATTTTAATATTTTAAAGAGGAAGTCGATGTCTTCCCTTAATATTTTAAAAATTTTAGCTAGCACTGCGTGGGGTGCAGACCGTACAGTTTGACTACGAATTTATCGTACCGTCGTACGGTCTAAATTGGATTACGGTAGCATTGTGTACGACTCAGCGCGTGAGTCGTACATCAGGACGTTAAACGCTGTTCATCACGTCGGGATTCGTTTGTCAACCGGAGCGTTTCGATCCAGTTCTGTTGTTAGCACAGCCGCAGAATGCGGAGAGCTGCCGCTGAACATCCGGCGGAAACGCAATCTGGTATCGTACGTTTCAAAGCACCGTAGTCAACCTGATCACCCAACTTACATTTGCGTATTTCAACCTCGTTTTTCTTCTCTGTATAGACGGAGAAGAAATGCAACACGTCCTCTTGGTATCAGGTTGACTCTTCTTCTAGATGAACTTCCGTTGGCGCTTCCTAGAACTCTTAAAATCAGCCGTAATTCCGTGCTCCCGTGGTTAATCCCTCAGCCCGTCATCGACATGTCATTTTCCATTCATCTGCGAAGTACGACAACGCCAGAGCTTTATCGCCAGCTTTTTCTGGCGTGGCTGGATCAGAATAGAGACTATCGTTCAGTTTACACGGATGGCTCGAAGTCTCTCGACCGAGTAGGTTGCGCTTTCGTCACCGATAACGACACTGTTGGATACAAGTTGTCTCAAGAGTGCAGTATTTTTACTGCAGAGTTATATGCAATTTTGCAGGCCTTGAGACATGTGCACGGTCCGCACAAATATGTTATTTGCAGCGACTCTTTGAGTGCGCTTCAGGCATTGCAGCGTTCCTATCCTAGCCACCCTCTTATTTGTCTAATCTAGGACAAATTGTACTCGTTGAAAAGAGGTGAAACCACTGTCCGGTTTTGTTGGGTTCCCGGCCACATGGGAATCGCTGGCAATGAATTAGCGGACACTGCAGCTAAAGACGCTGCAAATAACGGTCAGAGTGTATTTTGCGTTATCGGTGACGACCTCAAGAGCGTACTGATTTCAGCCGTTCAGCAACTCAGGAAGGATGAATGGAGTGCTGTCGATGAAAACAAATTAAAGTCTATAAAATCTACAGTTGACCCATGGTTCACATCTTGCCGTCCCTCCAGGTGGGAGGAAGTGGTCCTTACACGGCTGTGCATCGGTCACTGTAGATTGACACATGGTTTTTTTATGGCTCGTGAGGAACCACCTCTGTGTGAGACGTGTGACACTCGTGTTACCGTTTCGCATATTTTAATGGAGTGTGTCCAGTTTGGGGACACACGACAGCAGATCGGATTGTCAGGTGATCTGTCGGTTGTTTTAGGAAATGATCCTGACAATGTTGATCTGTTGTTTCGATTTTTAATGGAAACCGGTCTTGAATTGTATTGTAATTGTATTTTAAAGACCACCAACAGCTAAGGTTATTTGGGCCTAGCACCAATTCATATTTTCAATTGATTATTATTTTTTTTTTTAATAATAAATTGAAAATCCAATTGACACTTTTACCAGCTCTCGGGCTAGAACTCGGGAACTGGGGACTTGTAATAGAGGAACCATAGCAACGCCATGAAACCGGTCTTGACCGGTTTATCTGATTTTATTTATTTATGTACATTTAGGCCTCTTTACAGCCTTTATGATTTTTCTATATAATATCTTATTACTACATTATATTATTATGACACATTTTATTTGTACTTATAATTTTTTTACTTTGTTGTGTGTCAATATTTGATTTTGCTTTTATTTTATTGTTTTTACTTTTGATTTGTTTTACATTTCGTTTCTGTACAGACGCTAATGACCTTTGTTGTCGAGCGTCTATAATTCACAATTCATTCATTCATAACATGGGAAAAGAAACTTCACTCCCTGTATTGGAAAAATACAAAAGGCCTTCGTCAAGCGAAGATCTTTATTAAAACTAATAACGACAAAGCAGAAAAAATTTTACGCTTAAAGAAAACTGAGCTCCAAATTATTTCCGGACTCTTCTCACGTCACTGCCCATTGAGGTATCACCTTAATAAAATTGGTGTAACGGACAACGGATCATGCCGCTTCTGTTTAGAGGCTCCTGAAACATCGGAGCATTTGCTTTGCAAATGTGAAGCAGTCATGACTCAAAGATTCCGTCACCTTAACATTCCATTCCCAACGCCTGATCAATTATGGGATACAGATTCCAGAGCGATTCTAGGATTCATCCAGAGCCTTAAGGGGATTTGGTAGTACACGCGCCGAGGACTAAAAACATGCGTTTGTTTTGGCCATGGCATTTTTTTGTTATTTGGAAAATATAACTGACATTTTGGAATAAGAATAACAAAAGTACGCACTACACATGTAGAGGCCAATTTTTTTTTTTCAAAATTTTCTATACATACATATTTTATACAAAAAGCACCATTTTCGTGCACTTTTCGTCCACTATAAATCCTTTGTACGAATAAATTTGTAAAAAATAACTTTCTAGAAGGCTAGTACGTACTTTTATCTTATACCAAAAAAAAATCAATTATGTAACTTTTACCGTTTCTTTGTAAAATGGGCAGGGAAATCCCATGTTTTACGAAAAATTAGTATGTGCTTTCAAAATCCTTGGATTGGACGGTAGCGCTGCATAGCGGTCAAACTTACATGCTTCACCAGTTCACACAATGGGCGGAGTAACGACAGTTGAATATTTGATTGACAGTCGCGGAGGTGGGGGTCGTATTATATAGGCCAAAATATCTTGCGTAGAAAACTGTTTATTCAGAAATAACTCAATATTGTCAATTATTCGAAAAGCAAATGAACAAGAAACAGTATCTCTTCTCTATAATAATTTGTTATTCATTTTTTGGAAAATATTTTTCAAAATAAGTAATTTTAGAACTTATTATTTTGTTTCATTATTAATTAATACGGTTTTTAACATTCGATAGCTTATTTAATGTTTGATTGAAATCGGTTCAGCCGTTTCCAAGATCCTCAACGGATGCACCGATTTCAATGCGGTTTTGTTTGTTTAGAAGCTGGGATTTGCGTGATGAATCTTAGCCATGTTTGATTGAAATCGGTTCAGCCGTTTCCAAGATCCTTAACGGATGCACCGATTTCAATGCGGCTTTGTTTGTTTGAAAGCTGGTATTTGCGTGATGAATCTTAGCCATGTTTGATTGAAATCGGTTCAGCCGTTTCCAAGATCATCAACGGATGCACTGATTTCAATGCGGTTTTGTTTGTTTGAAAGCTGGTATTTGCGACATGGTTCTTAGCCATGTTTGATTGAAATCGGTTCAGCCGTTTCCAAGATCCTCAACGGATGCACCGATTTCAATGCGGTTTTGTTTGTTTGAAAGCTGGTATTTGCGACATGGTTCTTAGCCATGTTTGATTGAAATCGGTTCAGCCGTTTCCAAGATCTTCAACAGATGGACCGATTTCAATGCGGTTTTGTTTGTTTGAAAGTTGGTATTTGCGAGATGTTTCTTAGCCATGTCTTATACTAAAAAAGTCAAGTATCTGTCTAAGTAAATATTATTTATAAAATATATAATATTCGTGTCCAGTATTATACCTATTTATAATAAATCTTATCGTAGGAAGATGGACTTCGACAAATAAATATTTTTTAGAGTTTTTTTAATTGAATCATGTTATAATCAAATTATCAAACAATATTTATATTGTTTGAATATAATATGCAATCCCATGTTTTACAATTTCGTTTGCGTGACGCGTATGGCGGTGTTCTTTTGTGGATTTCGGCTTCTTTTACTTTAATAAATAGTAGTACTGTAGTTTAGTTTTTGTACTTTACACTTTGCAGGCGCATGTTTGTTGAAGTTAAAAAAAGTTTGAGTGCGATTGTTTTTGAATATTAAAATATATAGGTATCTTTGCTTTCAATTTGAGTGGGTACAATCAGCGTTGCCAACTTGGTGGGATTCCCACTAGATCTGGTGGAATCAGCTACCTACTTAGTGGCAAAAGTTTGTCATCTAGTGGCAGTGGGATTTCTGGTGGTATTGTGAAATTTTCTGGTGAGATCTGGTGGTATTGGAGTATTTTCAATTATTCGTAATTAAAATAGGTGTTAAAATTTTTTGGAATATTTGAATTTCTTATGTTAGTTTGGTAACACTAAAATTTGAAACTAATGACAATTAAGTGAGACGCGACAACTGAGAGTACTGACAACTTGAATTTACCAAGGAGGAGTAATTTACTAGTCACATTGAAATATTCAATATTCAACTTTTGTTAGGACCTGAGAGAATCACCTGCATGCAGTGCTTCATTGCACAGAGGAAGATAAAAGACGAAAGTATTCACTATAATCTGTGAAATAATGCTTGGCAATCTTCATTGCAGAAGACTTTACACTGCAAGTTCATTGTGCAAAGATATTTTTAAAGATCTAAAATTTAAACTTTCGAAAGATTTTGAATAACATCTCGAGATATTATAATAATCGATTCAAAATACCCCATTATTAAAAATAAGCTTAGGTTGTCATCGACAACCAGGAAGTTTCCATTTTTTATTTTTTTGTCTTAAATCATAGTTCTAAAAATTACAAAATTAATGCCGAAAGAATTTTTGAAATATTTTTAAAAACAACAAAGTTATGCTACTACTACTACTACTTCAAAGTTTGAATTTCTCCGCGCAATGTCGTTCTCAGTGCGGGTGACGTCACGCGGCATGTTTCCTATATGTATTTATTTTTTATTAAAAATCAATTTCAATCAGGAAATAATGTAGTTTAATTACGCAATTTTTTTTTCTGATTTTTTATAAGTAAAACATTAGTCACTTTTAAAGAATTTGAATACACATTTTATGACAAATTTACCATCAATATTATGAATCTGAAAAGAAAAATAATGTATTTTTATTTAGAAAATGGGACTTGAAACATTATGCTCAAGAAATGTTAATAATTATTTAAAAAAAATTTATTTGTCCAAACAATTTTTTTCAAATTTTGCTTATTGTCAATGACATTTTTGCTCGCTACGTCGCTACACTCGCATTTTCAATTTTAGTGGTTTTCTGGTGGTTTTCAATCTGTCATTTAGTGGGAGCCACTTTTGATCGTTGGCAACACTGGGTACAATGGGCAAACAAAAAGCGAACTATAAAAAAAGAAGTATGAAGAGGAGATTGAAAAGGTATTTTTCTGAAATGCAGAATCTATAAACTGGAGGTGAAAAATGAAGTTTTTTATTCTGCCTCAAATTCTAAGCAAAAAACATGTGACACCCCTTCGTTTCCGAGATATTCGATAAAAAAATATATACAGGTCTCCCAGACATTACTCCCCAGGTCTGTATCTCGATTATTTTTGAAGATAACGTGTAGGTACGGTACTATTTAAAAAAGCCTATGCTAGCCTATACTGTGATATCGTCGATAATTTACCGCCATCTTGTAGAAAATTTCATCCTAAAAGACTTTATTTTTCACCAATAATAAAACTAAGTTGGTACTCTAAAAAGGGAAAAAAACTAATATTAAAAAATATTGTAACAGACTACAAAAAGAATAAAATATAAAATAAAAATGTAGATAAGGAAATTTATTGTAAAACAAAGGGAAAAATTAATTTATCCTTTACTTTTGTGTATTCGGTTCGATTAAAAAAAATTTTTTTGTTCAACATTCTACACTATAAAATTAAAAATCACCACACGTATTTTCAACAACTCCAACCATCGTTGTATTGTATCGCTCTGTATAATGTACAGGATGAGTTACTAAAAATGTCTCGGGCGATATCTCATTTACTATGAGCATTAGAAAAAAAAGTTTTAAATAAAAGTTGGATTGGAATAAGAGCACTATACTTTAAAATAATGTTTAGCTATACAGGGTGTACGATGTAGTCATGGTATAACTGACTTGTATTTTTATAAGTAGAACACCTGTATATTTTTGTATATTTTTAAGTAGACCTCCGAATGGACAATGAGATAACCCGAAAATATACAGGGTGTTCTACTTATAAAAATACAAGTCAGTTGTACCATGACTACATAGTACATCCTGTATAGCTAAAAATAATTTTAAAGTATAGTGCTCTTATTCCAATCCAACTTTTATTTAATTTTTTTTTCTAATGCTCATAATAAATGAGATACCGCCCGAGAAATTCTTAGTAACTCACCCTGTACCTATAGTGAGCACGTAAAATCTGGATACGTGTGATTTAAATTTTTGCTGAAACTTTTTGAGAAAAATGCTGACACGATTTTCTATTTTTTTTTTAAATGGCCGATGACGTCGTAACTCAAAAGCAAAACGCGATCAAAAAATGAAATTTATCAGAAGATAAATCTTTTTAAAAAAACAAAATCGACGTGTCCGCGCATTTTTCAAAAGAAGTTTCAGCAAAAATTTAAATCGCACGTATCCTGACTTTACGTGCTCATACTGTATGTAAGTATTCTTTATTGGATCACTCCACATTTATATTGCATTGTCACCGGGACTTACACACATGTGCAAAATTTCAAAGTTCTAGCTCAATTAGAACTAATCAAAGTTTTGATTGCATGATTTGTAGCAGACAGACAGCGAGTAAAGTTAAACAAAGGCTTTTAAATTTAAAAAGTTCACAAAATTTACCAAAGTTTTGTATAAAAACTAATATAAATTAAAATCTGGATATTTCTTCGTAATAACTTTTTTTCGATACCTATTTTGAGAAATAATTTATGAAGGAGAAATAATTGACGAACTCAATTTCTTGATAACTTCATAAATACATTTTTTTTCATGATGAACACTTTTTGACTGACCTCCTGTATATCATAAGCATTCCTAAAAATTCACAAACAGTGTGATGATACATATTGCATACTCTATTATTGGCGGCATGTAGTGTTTCCTATAAACATTATATTATACAGGTCCGGCAGTGAAATTTGACAGTTTTGTAAATTTGAAATTTTTTCATAATTTTTTTTATTGTAAAGAGAAAGCGGGGACATTTACATTTAGTATCAAAAAAGTAGGAAAAAACATCATTAAACAAAAATTATGTCGCTCAAATGTTGACCACCATTAAGCTGATCTCGCTCCGAGGTGAGGGTTATCTCAAGGGAAGAGTTTATCTCGACAAACCAAAAAATTTGGATCAACTGATGGAGAACATTCGGCGAGAAATTCGTGAGATCCCACGCCAAACATTGGAGTCATAATAAATTTTTCTCAGAGACTGGTGCACTGTAGAGACATTGGTGGTCAACATTTGAGCGACATAATTTTTGCTTTATGATGTTATTTTTTAACTTTTTTGATACTGAATGTAAATTTCCTCTTTACAATAAAAAAAAATATGAAAAAAATTCAAAAATATTTATTTATCCCATTTACAAAACCGTCAGACTTTAGTGCCGGTCCTGTACATTTTACTTAGGCGGGGAGAGAGGTTAGTCAGAGCCCTTTAGTCTGTTGACTGTCTTCCCTCTTTTCCCCTGTAACAAAGCAAAATCTTGGCGATAACAATAAATAGCCATGGTCAACCTTACCACTATAAGCGACATTTAATAATTTTGATGAAATGTTCAAGAGTTATTATTGATTAATCTTTCTCATCGCAGTTATTATTATAGTGCACCGGTATCAGTAAGAATTCATTTTAATAAGAAGGTTCCTACTTTTTTATTATAGTTTTAAGGACCTAACTCAGATACATTTAGTATCTTCACCATGTTTAACGCGTTAAACGATGTAACCATGGCAACAAAAAACAAATCATATAATATTATACAGTGTGTAAACGGTTTTACCGAACATAGGGGAAATTACATTGAGAACATTTACAATTTGTAGTAGGATTACATAGAAAAAATAATACAGTGAATTTTTTAAACACGTTGACTATTAAGGGTAACTCGGAATCTGCTAAATAAAAAAAAACAAAGCATCTATACTACATAATATTTACATTACATTTTATAGTTTATAGCCTACTACAAAATTGTAAATGTTCTCGATGCTATTTGCCCCGTGTTTAATAAAATCGTTTACACTGTACATAATAGATTTTCTATTTATTTGTGAACGTCAATTTATAGCATTTACTTCACTTCTGTAGTGTGTATAGTGTTACACAGTCTTATAAGTAAACTAAATTTTACTACGTACCCTACCTTTGGAGTATTGTACACAATTTTGTTTTACTACTTCAATTTATTGTAATTTTGACAAACTTTCAATTAATCTATATTTAGATACTACGAAAAAAATAAAAAAAGCATTATTAATATTAATTATTATTGTAGTATATTCTACACTTACAGCAATGATTTTAAATTATCAATACGCCCGCGAGTAAGCAAGGTCGACCATGCCTAGCACATCAGTATATCCGACGGCTAACCTGACGGGTAAACGATGAGTGTCGAAATATTCCGAGTATTGTGACTAGGTAAACGCCTTTTTCCTTCTTAAAATGTTCCTCCCGCTTTATCCCTAAACCTCAGGAGAAACTGCTCGTCTAGGCATGAATAGCCTTAACCTCGCATTGGAATAAACAAGTCAGGGCCACACAATAGATCTATTAAGGTCGCGGTATCGACGAGGCTTGCCTTACGCCCTCTTTCTAATCTAATCTAATCTACATATTTAAATTTATATTTACAAAAACATATTTACCTAAAATAAATCCGGAACTGTACGCTCCTGATCCTATGGCTGTATCGAGAAATTCGAACGTCAAGAAAAAATAATAAGATGGTGAAAATGATCTTAAAACGCCTAGAATTGAACTAGCAACTAGGCTTCCAATTAAAACGAATCGCCTGCCAAATCTAAAAATTACATTAATAAATTTATTTCAGTCGACAGAGGCAAAGTAGGTCTCTACTACGAGCTAGAAAAAAAATTGAAACAGATTATTTTGCTAAAATTGCAGCCTTTTATATTTTAAAAAATACAACTAACAGGCCGCGAGTTTGCATTGCATTTTAGGTAGTGTTTTTACGCCGATCGATTGTTATCTTTTTCGAAAAATCTGGTATGACTAATAAGTAAGTAAGTGTGGGTGTTAGAGGCTGCGAAAGTGGTAAAAAAATTTTTTTTAAGTAATAGTACGCCGGCTGAAACTTGTTTTTATAAATAGTTGACATCATTGTGAGTTGAAAAATAATCGTCAGCTGCATCGTGGGAGGGGATTGTGCGTCTGCTGGTCGCATGAACTTGTAAAAAAACACGTAAAATATTGCGCATTTCACTTTTTTGCACTGACAACAGCTGAGACAATGACGTTACCTAGGATTATGATAGCGATATAATCATAATTCTAGGTAACGAAATTGTCTCAGCTGCAGATAGAAATTTGTCACAAAATTTTCTTTTAAGCGCTATAACTTTTTTTCTTTTAATTTTAACAGGAAAACATATCATAATATGTTTTTTAGAGGATTTCATAACGAATAATTTTCATTCATACTTTTTTAATTAACTTTAATCTGAAGGGTTTTACAGAGCTACGAAGAGATCAAAGTGACAGATCATCTGTGAGTATATAGATTTATTTCGACAACTTATAGCGTTTTTTATCATCGTATATTTATTAATTCAATATTATTTTTTGTTTTACATAATTATTTTTCAACTCATTCAAATATGTCAATCTGTGAACGGTCGGTTGTGTTAAAACTGAGTTACTGTTCAAATACAATCAGGCCGTGTTTGTTACAATTTTTATGGAAATCATTAGAAAAAGTGTTAAAAATGGAGAAACGACAATTAAAGTATTTATCAGTCCAAAAAACCCTGGTTAAAAAATCCGCTGCATTTGGCTATAGAGTTTTGCCATCACCTCCTCTGCCCTATAAACAATCGTTTAATGAACAAAATACTGAAAATACTCAAGTGAAAATTTTTGTCGCTCCTCAGACTTTACCATTCCTAGGCTATGGGCTATTGTCTAATTCTGGTTTTTGAGAAATAAAAAAAGTGAAAGGATTTAGAATTCCCGCTAACAACAACCTTCCCAAAAACCGTTACTGGCTTTTACTCTGCATTAAATAACATTCTTAACAAAATAATTTAAATTTGACATGACAGATTTCCATGAGAACACGTTATTCTGTAGGTACTAATATAAATATTAGTGATTACTCGTATTGTTTAAATGATAATGATAATATTGTTTAAATGATAATAAAAAAGTAAGAAATCATCAATACTTTTAGTAGTACACACAGAAATGAAACGAAATGATAACTTTTAGGAAAGGAGTTAGCAGCATGTCAGCAGACGCCAGACGCCACAGAGAAAGGTGATACTGGCAAGTATATTATGTTGATTGATTATTACTTAAACCGTGAATTCGTTGCAGCTGGAAAAATAAACAGAATGATATGGTAGCTGTGTACACATAATATTAAATTGGTAGTCTATATTATTAAATCTAAAGCTACTTCTTGGTATCTTTGCAATCTCTCCAGATGGGAGGAGGTCACATTTGCACGGCTTCTAAATGTACACTGTAGACTAACTCATGATTCTTTATCATCACGCGAGAAATCGCGTTTCTACGAAACGTGTGAAGCGTGTGTCACAAATTTTAACCGATCTTGTTCAGTGCAGGGACAGCAGATCAAATTTGCATGTGATTAGACTTTACTACTTGTCAATGCTTGTCTAAATATGGTATTCACGTTTAGAAATACGGCTGATCTTAGTCTGTTTAATTGGTTTGTTTCGGCTTTCATTCAACATTTACTAAAATTATCAATGCTTTACCTGTCTGAGCACCACCCTGCTAATGGTAAACAAATGAATTGACCCACACTGTTTATTGTTCCTACCAGTGTCAATTTCCATACATTTTCGTCACAAGTGAGATTAAACTGAAATACAAAATTTTTAATTTTATAATTTATAAATATTTTGAAATCTTTTAGTTAAGAGATCGGGCTATGCCTGTTGGAAAGTCGGTGTATACTCGGTTTTTCCTCTGGATATGTTTTCTGGGGCTGGCTTATAGTCGCGCGATATGGGTCACATTAGTTTTATTTTTAATTGCTATCAACATTAATTTTAGGCAACGCTCTTAATTTTCTCAAAAAACGGTTGACTTCAGAACAAAAATTGCAATTACAAAAAATATTTAAAACAATATTTATTTGAACATTTGATTTTATGATACATTTTAGAGTGTTAGGTCTCCAAGTCACTATATGAATAATAAGAAGTATTAGAAATACCTTGTATTTTGGTGTCCGTCTTGTGACTTCATGTGTTGTTATTTCACAATCCACAACATAATAGACATGTGCTTAGCATCATAATATTATAACGTGTTACGAATGTGTGTTTTATAATATAAAAATTAACCACACCTGAAGATAGCAACTCGTTGCTGAAACGCGTCGTGTTAACAACACATGAAGTCACAAGACGGACACCAAAATACAAGGTATTTGTAATACTTCTTATTATTTGATTTTTTTTCAATTGATTTATTTTATTTATTTGTATTTTTGTTAGATTTAGATTTTGTTATCTCAAATACTTGTTTTAATACTGTATAAATAAATTTCTCCCTCCTCTTGTTAAAATTATATTTCCATAAAATAGTATAACCACAGATCAATATAGATAGAGTATCGCCTATTTAAGAACGATGACACACACAGCGGTTTGTGCCGAGTCGGTTGCCGAGTCGGCACGTACATTAACATTTTTCAGTGATGCAAACACATACCGCGGCGAGAATTGCCCGCCGACTGAAAGCCAACTCTCAGCCGCCTCGACACATCGTTCTCCACAAGAAACGCCTGAGTGCCGAGTTGACATCGCTGTGTGTCATCGTCGAGTCGGCAACCGCCTCGGTTGCCGAAAAACCGCTGACAAACCGCTGTGTGTGTCATCGCTCTAATCACTAATAGTCCAAGCTCCCACCGTGTAAAAACGTATCCACAGATCACCTCAAATTTAAAAAGTAAAAATGCTTGGAAATTATGTAAAAAACATGTTACGCCTGGCAGACAAGTAAAAATTTGTTAATATTATTGCTATTTTTCTTCATTACAAAAAAAAAAAAAATTAAGACGGTGTTTTGCCGCCGCCGCCGCCGTAGAAACTTTTTTTAGCATCGTGCCAACGTTTTTTCTTCTTTTTAATAAGGTTCTAAAGTTCTTCTACGGCGGCCGCGGCAAAACACCATTTTAATTTTTTTTTTTGAAATGAAGGTCGAGATCTCTTTTATGCATAAAAATTAGCCTGCCAGCCAAAAAATGTTTTTTACTACGTCAGACTTATTTTTTATGCGCCGAGACCACGTTTTTTAGTTAAAAAATGTGTTATAACCGTTGCCAACTAAAAACATGTTTTTTTTAATACTAATTTAAAGTCTTTGATCCCTTTTATATATTAAAATAGGTTTGTCATCGAAAAAATGTTTTTTATGAAGAAAAACTCATGCATTTAGGTTGTGGTTTCATAATTAAGTCTGACGCGGTAATTAACAAAAATTTCCAGTCAGACACGTTTTAATAGATAGGGGAGATCTCAAACTTTATTTTAAAATAAAAACCAAGGAGGTGTTATGAAGTGTACTTTCATGAAAAAAAATCAGTTATAACAAAAGGTCTGCCAGATGTTAATTAACAAAAATTGTCAGGCAGACAAAATTTTTCAAAATTGATACATTATTTACCATAAATTGTGTAAATTTCAAGCAGGCGTTTCTAAAAGTAAATTTGTTTTTTTTAAATCAAATTTCAAAAATTCATTAAAAATAGCAATTAACAAATGTTTACTTGTCTGCCAGACAGGACATGTTTTTTATATGTTTTCCAACCATTTTCACCTTTTAAATTTGAGGTGTTCTGTGGGTACGTTTTTACACGGCCAAGTGTAGCCTTTTTCAGTTGTTCCCCCACACACATTATATAATTACCATGACTAAAAGAATAATAAACAACATGATACGTATTTAGAAATGTTTATTAGAAAAAAGGGTTACAATAATTATTACAACATATTATAGGTATACCTACAAAGCGTTTGAGCTGAGCCTACTATTTGATATAACTTGAATTCAATGTAATTCAAATAGAGAAATTTAATTATTTTTTTTAATTTATTGTAGATTATAGACGCGTCGACAACTCAGGTCATTAGCGTCTTAAACACAACAAATAATCCATTTGTGTATTAGAATCCGCTAGCCGGCATACACAAACCGACTTGTACGAGCTAATTCCCACAAAACATTGGAATGCAAACTACATTCCAATGTTTCCCCTGAGGAAAAATTTAATTAACATGTAAAGTCAGTATATTGGTTGAAATCAAATACCCTGTATGTGTAAGTCTGATGGATCGCTCTCCTCCTCCGGAATGTGAGATTTGCAATGCTCCCCTGACAGTGGAGCGCCTCTTGGTGATCTGCCCGCTATACGATGTTCAAAGAATCGATTCAGAGCTTTCTGTAGACCTAAAAATCACATTAAATAATGATGAAATTAACATCAAATCGTTGCTTACGTACCTAAAAATGATAAACAAAATTAAAGAAATATAAATAAAGAAACCAACGTAACTTATGTTTCAATTCAATGACTAATATATATACTATAATACACTACTCCAACAAATTAACGCACCCCTAAAAAGTAAGCAAAAGTTTAAAGTAATTTTTCGTCAAAACTACTGGTTCGATTTGGACGATTTTTGATGTGAAACATCTTATGTCGGGCTGTGAACAGCCGCGTGAGGGGAAATATGCAACGGATATGAAATAATGCAACGAAACAATACAACGAAGTCATAAGACGAAATAATGCAACGGAATAATACAACTAAATCATGCAACGTAATGTTCTCCTTCAGTGTTGTTTTTCCCACCACTGAGGCATTGGCTAGCCGTGCACACACACGGTGTTAGTGCATGTAGTGTAACAGAACCGTATTAGAAAAATGTTTTTAAATGCTGCCATTGTGTTGCCGTTGGGTAATAGAACAAACATTTTTGTGACTTTTATTAAAAATAACACATACAAAGACAATCCTTCTAGAGCGGAAAATATGGTCGGAAGTTGTGCGCAGTCTATTGCGCGATTTATTTCAAAATGATAACCGCACAACCTGTATCAAATGTTGTGTGAGTTTTTCAATTTATCCATAAAACCCTCTCGATTGCAAGCTCTTGCCCAAATTTCCGCCCTGGAACGCCATAAGAACTCGTGAGTTATCGTAATTATCGTTACAATTTAAAGATATGAAAATAACTAAGTACTAAATAATGCTACTTTGAAAAAATTCACATACCAATTAAAATTACAACAAGCGCAAATGATTGTTATGAAACAATTACAACAAACAAATCAATTGTTGTTTCTAAACTTATTATTATAATACGGGATGCTAAACAATTTGGCCAGATGTGACAAAATTATTGTTTATGCGATAAACTGACGCGGCGCTAAACTGCTGGCGGTAAATTGCCGGCGACAAACTTTCCACCTACGTAAAACATGTATATTTTGACAGCGTTGTAAAATAATTTTACTTACCGCGCAACATCTTTCGGGAACCTGAAGAAACTGTATACACTTTAAAGCTGCACAACGATTTACAATACTCATTTTGAGTATCACACAGATTTGTCTTGGGGTTGTTTATAAAATGGACACAAACTACGCACAAATAAACATTAAATAAATAATATAAACACAATGAGTATTATGAAACAAAAAAAATATAATACAGCACTGTGCGGCTTTGCTCGTCGTCCTTCAGTCGCACTGACTAGTATGTAGTAAGCAGCAATAAGAAAATAGTATGGCTATTTTCTCTACTGTGGCTGTATATACGTTATACATTTATCAGTGACAATGGCTAACAAGACAAATACATCCGTAGACTAGAGGTACGACTTTAGCCTTCTATGCATGGGGACTTGGGTTCGGAAACTCATGGCATCGTACAATTTTTGACGTTTTTTTTCTAAATTCTATTTGATATTTATTTATAAAATTTTTTATTTTTTTTGTTATATTCTTTCTTTGACAATAATTATAATTTTTTGAAATTTCATGACACCAAAAATTAATTTTTTTGTTTTTTTTTTTTTAAAACGAAAATTTGGGTAAATTAGGGTATTTAGGGTAAATTAGGGCAAATTAGAGTAAATTAGGGTAAATTGGGGTAACTTAAGGCAAAGGGGGCTAAATAAGAGTAAATTAGGGTATTTAGGGAAAATTAGGGTAAATTCAAGAAATTAGGGTATACTAGGGAAAATTTGGGTAAACGAGGGAAAATTAGGGTAAATTGTGTTAAATTGTAAATTCTTATCTCTTGAACTACTGAACCGATTCTAAAAATTCTTTCACTTATTATCTTCGCAGGGGGAGAATGTCTCGCGGCGTTGTAATAAATCATAAATTATTATATCTGGAACTCTTGAACCGATTTAAAAAATTCTTTTACTAATAGAAAGCTACACTATCCCTAAGTGATATAGGCTAGATTTTATTTTGATAAATTTGTCAAGTTCAGTAAACAAAAGATTCAAGCTATAAAAATGTTTCACATCTGTCGAGGGTCCCGCGACCCACACCCTTTTTTTTGAACGGCAGGTTGTCTCTTCCAGAAAGTTAGTGTACTACTGTATTCGCATAGAAACCTATTTTTTATAAATAGCGGGTGTATCAATCATGACGTGTTTTTCTCATAAAATTCGTAACAACCTGTGGAGTTCAACAGTTGCAATATCAAATAAAAATTGAAATCAAACTGTAGCTTTATCTTTTCATAACATTTTGTTTTTTGATTTACTCTATTATCTTTGCTACTACAGGAGAAAAACAATTTTATAGCATGGCATGATTTTATTGATTTCAATTAGCATTATAAAAATAACAAGCTATGGAAAAACAGGGAATAGCAGTAGTTGTCACCAGCTAAATACAGAAGTCAAAAAGCACTTCATAGAAGTGTATTTTCAGTGTTGGTCCTTACGTATTTTTTGCAAAATCTTTTATTTGCACCAAAATGCCACGAAATCTTACTCACTACTGACACTTTCGTACCCTTTTTTTTTTTAATTTTGTTTATTTTCTTCATTGTTAAATTTGGATTTTAATTTTCAATAAAATCATGTTATGCTATAAAATTGTTTTTCTCCTGTAGTAGCAAAGATAATAGAGTAAATCAAAAAACAAAATGTTATGAAAAGATAAGACTACAGTTTGATTTCAATTTTTATTTGATATTGTAACTGTTGAACTCCACAGGTTGTTACGAATTTTATGAAAAAAACACGTCATGATTGATACACCCGCTATTTATAAAAAATAGGTTTCAATGCGAATACAGTAGTACACTAATTTTCTGGAAGAGACAGCCTGTCGTTAAAAAAAAATCGTCCAAATCGAACCAGTAGTTTTGACGAAAAATTACTTTAAACTTTTGCTTACTTTTTAGTGGTGCGTTAATTTTTTGGAGTAATGTATAACAATGTTTTGTAAGTTATTAATATAATACCTACCTATTATAATACCATTGTACATTTTTGTCTGCAGTGATAATGGCCACAGTAGCCGATTCACTTTGTTTTTTTTGTTAAAATAAAAAAAAAAACCCTGTACAGAAAACCACTACAAAAAAATAACATCCAAATTTTTAATTTCTAATCCGCCCTGAATACATTAAAAAACGGGATAGGCTGTGTCTTCTACACTGCCGCGGATGTTTTGGGCGTGAATACGTCAAAACTACTGAACCGATTTAAGGAAAACTTTTGCCTTCAATAGTTTGTAACATTTACTGCGACAGGAAGTTTTGGAGTGGTATCACCAGGAATTGGCGATAACCGCTGTTGTCTACAGGTAGCGTTAGTGGCCTACCTTCAGTAGATGTTATTTCAAATAAAATTAATTATGTTTATTGTTATGTAATAATTAATATCATATTATGTAAGTTCTTGCAGTCACAGAGTTAATGATGCTATTTTTTTTGGCCGTTCTGAAGCTAGTGGTTCGAGCACAGGCAGAACGAACAGATATATTCACTCTATAACTGCGTCGATTTAAACAATTTATTATTTCGTGCTATTTGATCTTTTAATATTTGTGTTTTTTTTTGATATCTAACCGTCTGTTAATTAAACGAATATTTAAATAATTTTCTTCTTTAAATTTTATAAATATAATTTTTTAAAACTCGTACTTTTTTTTTATTAATTATTTTAAATGTTAAAGAGTCAATTATCGGATTATCGGATATATTGGGCCCATCCTTAGTGAAACGCTTCCTCAACCTTACACCTATATCCGCAAATCTCCTGTTTATTAATATTTTTCACCCCGCATAATTCGCCTCGTCATAAGTTAAAAGCGTTTTTCCCTAAGATAGCAAAAGTGGCCCCCGCCTGTAAATTTCGGCGGCATTTTGAAATTTTACGTCATTTTATTCATACATACATTGAAAAACTCTCAATAACCAATTTCCAAAGCAATCGGAGATCTTTTGAAAAAAAGTTCGATTAGGATCAAATTTTGTTCGCCCGATGTCATTTTAATTCTCAGAAGCTACTCATAAGCTCGTTTTCCAAAAATCAACTTCATCGAAGCATTTTCTCCTCGAGATGTGTATCAATTATTATGTGGCCGCCATTTTGAAAACTGACGCCATTTTATTTTTGTGTCCTATAAAACTCTCAAATATCAATTTTCAAAAGGATCGAATAATTTTTACGGAAATACGTATAATTACCAATTTGAAATCTGACGCCATTTTAATATTTTGTGTCCTATAAAACTTTCAAATATCAATCCGTAACCCAACGGCGTCAAAATTTTTCAAATCAGTCAACCCCTCGATAGTGGAATCAAGGAGTCGGGATTTAGGCTCAAAATCCAAACATTTTGCTAGAGTTACAAGAGCACCTACCTCCACCGTTTTCGAGGGTGTTCACACGGTAAAAATAGTGAAAAAGTTTTTAGCCATTCGCTACCCCTAAAACGGCCAACAAACACCTCTTTTTGCAGTATTTCTGCACAGACGCCTGGGTTTACGCCAAAATTCTATTACTTTTCATTAGTTTGAGGTGAGTGGTGAAGGTTGGCACGGATACGACACCGTGATCACACTCGGGGGTTGATTCTACCCTCCCAGGGGGTTGAAATTTCAACTTTCCTCTCTCGCGCTAAACGTTAAGCACTCCCCCGTTTTCGAAGATGCTTATCATAAAAAAAATATTTTTTAGCCGAGTTCTACCCTTCCTACCCCCTCAAATGACAAAAAACATCCCGATTTACGGTGGAACGGTTGAACCCGGTTAAAAGTATTTTTTTTGTGATCAGCATGCTTGAAAACGGGGGAGTGCATAAGTTTTAACACGAGAGGGGAAAGTTGAAATTTCAACCCACTGGGAGGGTAGAATCAACCTCCGAGGGTGATCACTGTGTCCTACCCGATGCCAACCTTCACCGCTCACCGCAAACTGATGAAAAGTAAAAGAATGTTGGCGTCAACCCAGGAGTCTGCAGAAATATAGCAAAAAGGGGTGGTTTTTGGCTGTTTTAGGGGTAGCGCATGGCTAAAAACTTTTTTCACTATTTTTACCGTGTTCAGCACCCTCGAAAACGGTGGGGGTAGGTGTTCTTGTAACTCTAGCAAAATGTTCGGTTACCGTCCGACTCTTTGATTCCACTACGAGTAGTTATGGCTGAACATGATGAAATTTGTGAACGAAAAATAAAGTCAACTTGAAATATTTTTTTATTCAATAATAATAATAATAATGTCAACAAATTTGTTTTTTACAAAGCTAACTTATGTTTCATATTTTTGTTCTAAAACGTATGTTTAAATTAGTATTTCAACCATATATGACGTAATACTCCTATATTGCTAGCGCCCGTAAGTGGAAGTATCAGGCCGCAAGTGAGACAGCAAATTACTGTTTCTATCTTCTTCAAGAAACCCATCTCGTTGTGCGCAAGTGTTGCACCTCTTGTGGGGGAATTGGCAAGTATGGTGGGGAAAGCCTGTAGGGATATTAATCACACAATATTTATAATGATAATTATGTTCGTTGTCGGTATTGATATTTATTTATTTCCAAATAATTAATTTACAATTTTCTATTTTACTTTTCATTATAATCTTTTTTTTTTTGCCGAGAGTGTAGCGGCGCTGTTGTTTACATGGCGTTGCTATGGTTCCTCTATTACAAGTCCCCAGTTCCCGAGTTCTAGCCCGAGAGCTGGTAAAAGTGTCAATTAGATTTTCAATTTATTATTAAAAAAAAAAAAATAATGAATTGAAAATATGAATTGGTGCTAGGCCCAAATAACCTTAGCTGTTGGTGGTCTTTAAAATACAATTTATAATCTTTTTTTTACTTGTCAAAATCACTGTTTTTATAATAATTTTTCACTACCCTAGTTACAGCATTATTTTGGATTGTTGATCGCTACAAGCCTCCTCTGCCCGAAGCTTAAAGCCTATACTAGTTACAGTAAACATCTCTTTGTATTCTCGGACATTCGCACAAGACTCGACGTCTTTTGAGAGAGACAGACATATATATGTCTGCACCGTAGGCTTTTCGCCCGACTCCAGACCCCGGATAGTAATATAGGAGTATTACATATATGATTTCAACACTCCTCCTCGTTTTAAGAACAAAATTATTTAAATTAAATTACATACATGTTTTAAGATTAAAAGTGGCTTTGTGAATAAATCGGCAATCATTTCTTCCGTTGGACAATATTAATTGCCTTTAATGAATTTCTTGTCGATATAGTCCTTCACAAAGTGCAGCTTTGTATCGATATGTTTTGTTCGATTTGAAAACTTTTCTTCCTTTATAATTTTCAAACAGCTTTGATTATCTTCGTTAATAACAGTGGGTAAATTAATGTTCTGATGCATATCCTTCAACAATCGTTGAAGCCAAATTGCTTCTTGACAAGCATCAGATAACGCTACGAACTCTGCTTCTGTGGACGAAAGTGAAACACATGTTTGCTTTCGACATGATCAATTCATCAAACCACCATTGTAGAAAAATGTATAACCACTGTTCGATTTTCTTGAGTCTCTATCTTCCGCCCAGTTATCATCAGCATAACCAACCATTTTATCTCTTTTTCTGCCACGTCACTCAGCTTCAATTTTAAACTTGCTGTCCCTTTCAAGTATTTGACAACTCGTTTTTAGCTGATTCCAATCATCTTCTGTTGGATTGAAAACCTTTTGAGCTAAAATACTGATACTTGCAGCAATATCTGGTCGTGAATTAACTGAAACATACAACAAACAACCGAGTAGCTTTTGATAATTTTCATTGTTGATGAGTGAAGCCGACAATCCTGATGATGATTTGTAGTACGAAACGTCCATTGACGTTTTTGCTTCCTTGGCTCCATTCAAACCAAATCTCAATGCAATTTGCCTGATATAATTCGATTGACACAATTCGAAATTTTTGGCATTGTCCTGTGTCACTTCGATACCAAGGTAATGTTTGATTTTACCCAGATTTTGCATTTCAAATTTTGATGACAAAATTGACTCAGTAATTGCGATTTGTTTTTGGTTTTACAAAGTCACTGTGATGTCATCCACATATATGAGCACATAACACCAGCTATCTTTGATGAACTTTGAATATAAACACTGGTCATTTTTGCTTTGAGTAAACCAGCATTTATCAGCACTTCATGAATAGCATCATTCCATGCTCTTGCAGCCTGTTTGAGTCCGTAAATACTTGATTTGAGTCATCATTGTTGAATCCCGGTGGCTGTTTCATATAAATTGTTTTCTCAAGATTTCCATTTAAGAATTGCGTTTTTGCATCCAAATGTTCAACAAATAACTTTTCTTTTACTGCAACACATAACAATGTTCGAAATGTTGCTTGACGAACAACCGGAGCAAAAATTTCATTGTAGTCCGTTCCAACTTTCTGTGAGAAACCTTGAGCTACAAGTCTAGCTTTGTACCGTTGAATACTTCCATCAACATTGGTTTTTGTTTTAAAAACCCATTTGCAACCGATTGCACGCCGATCATCTAGTAAACCCGTTATTTGCCGCCCCCAGGGGGAACATTGGAATGTTTATGCCAATTGCATTACAATGTTCTTTGGGAATTGGCGAACCCAGGGAAACCCGAGCACGCACCAGTCGGTTGTGTACCCGGTGATTCATTTAGGGACTATTATGAAGGAAGGACAGTCGCAACTTTTTTTCTTCTTCGTTTCTCTCTTCTTTTTGGTTGTTGTTAGCGGTCTTGTCTCTCCGTAATGGGTACACTTTTGTTGCTGTCCTTTGTTTGTAGTAGTCCCTATTAGTACATCTGCGTGTTTGCCGTACGTGGTGACCCGTAAGGAGGAAAATAGGATCCTGGCAGTTGAGGTTCGCCTTGGTGCACCAACACACTGCTTTGGCCTCCGCTTCGCTGTAAACGGGCGACTAGACCTAACCCAGTCTAGTCAATCGGCTAACGTCGTGGATATTTAGTATCCCGGCGGGGTGAGCCAGTGTCTTTTGATGGAGTGGCGCCGTCTTTGGAGCTGACTATATCACCGTGTAGCCCTGGCGCTCTGTACCGGTTTGCGGTCATCGTCCCCTTGTTGGGGTCCGTGGTGGGTGGGGAGCACGGTTGATGAATATAATACAACTATTATGAGCAATTTTCCCCCTTTAACTAGCCCTCCCTCTAAGAGAGGGCGTAAAGATGAAGGTTTTAATTTGTTATTTGGCAATGACTCGGCAACTGTTACTCCATGTAACAAATATTTAATCATGAATAAAGTTAATGGAAATTTCAGTGGTGACAGTCCTTTTTACATTAATAAACATCTTGATGACTTGTTTGGAACTTTTCCAAGTGTTAAAAAGTTGCGTGATGGATGTTTATTAATTGAAACATCTTCCCAGCATCAAGCTGAAAAGGTATTGGCATGCGAAAAGATAAAAGGTGTAGATATGTGCACAGACGTTCCTGTAAAAGTAGAACTACATAAGCAGCTGAACTTTTCAAAAGGCATTATTTATTGTTTCGATCTTCTTAATTGCACAGTTGAAACAATAAAAGAGGAACTTAAAGATCAAGGTATTACAGACGTATACAGAATCCACGCACGTAGAGACGGTCAATTAGTACCTACACCGTCTCATATTCTTACGTTCTGTACACCACAGCCTCCGCCATTAATTAAAGCAGCATTCTATTCCTTGAAAGTATGTCAGTATATACCATCTCCCTTGCGTTGCCATAAGTGTCAAAAGTTTGGATATTCACAGAACAATTGTAGCTTTCCCAGTCTCTGTGACAATTGCGGCCAACCTTTGCATGAGGATATTCCGTGCAAAAGGGTATCTCACTGCGTTAATTGCAACGGAACCCACTCTGCAAGATCTAGAGAATGTCAACAATACAAAGTGGAGTTCAAGATTCAAGAGATCAGAACAACTGAAAAAAATTCTTTTGCAGAGGCCAAGCGCAAGTATAGAGAATCTGTCCCTTCTTTTACACGTTCTTTCGCAACCATTGCTGCCGTTCCTATCATCAAAGTAGACATATGTCAACCCAGACATGTTGTAACGAAACAGCAGTATCGTGATTCCAATTTATAATATAAACAATTTTTACTTTTATAGAAAACTATTTTATAGTTAAAATTAGACCACTAACTTTTTTCATGTAAAACGGATATCGCACATTGGTACATATGAACATAATAAGATATGCATATTTCGCCACATCTAAAGTGAAAATATAATAGGTACATTTACATGGCCATAAAGCCATTATGCATATTTATAATATTCTTTTTTACTAAATATAGTTGAAACTTCATTTTAATTGAATAACTAACAAATTGAATATATTAAATGAACTCTAACCTAACCTTAATGTCAATAAAAAAACGTACCTTTTGCTGTACATTGGGCAGGAACGCCAACAATATTGTCGCATAAAACCATTTAAAATATTCAGCAATAAATAAATTTAGGTAAGTGAAATGTAATTAACAGATTTGTAAAACAACTTGGTTTCCAATCGTCAAAATAATGTTGGAGTAGTTATGAATTTACAATTGTATTTTTAAACAAAGATATTTATTATTAAACGCATATCTGTCAACTATTAGAAAAGTAAACACAAGTTGACAACATAAAATATTTCTAAAATGAAATATACCATCAAAGGTAACTAGAATTAGTGTACTAAGCTGCGCACAGATGTCCATAGGTGGAATGCCTAAGTCAACTTAAAACAAGCCAGACGGGCAACGGTCGACACATGGACGGTTGCGCTAGTATACGACATGCCAGCGATACGCTGCACAAAACAGTTCATTTCGGACTCAAGTGAACGAATCCATCAGACTCGTTCACAGTCATCGTTGCGATTCGCGACCGGTGAGTTGTTGGACTTTACGGCACACAGTGATTATTCGCTTTTACCAATGATGGACTCTAGTGGTCTATCGGTCTAAGGGGCTAATACACAAGTGCTGTTGGTCTTTAAATAAATTTCATTGACCATTTGTCAAGTATATGCTATTTTGACCTTCTGTCACTAGCTACTAAGTACGATGGTAATTTTCATTTAAATTTTACCGGTTTCAATGAAACCACAGATACATAAAAAATGTGTCTAGATTGATGAACACGATAATGTGTTTCTAAGGATTTGTAAATGTGTATTGATTGTAAATAATTTATGTTTGAGCTGTTTGTTTAATAAATCGGCACTAGCTGAAATTACCGAAATTTTTTCATTTAAAACTAATTGATTTTGAATTACAGCCGTTTATTTCAGTATTAAATATTCTCCAGCCAGTGAAGCATTGTACACGCTTATACCACCCACATACACACACAGCTTCGTTTGTTACGGGTAAATGTGCCCTAAAGACGGAAGCTGAACACATCCATACCACGGCCAAGTCTATAACGGATATCTGTATCCTCTAGACGACTCCGTAAAATACACATTTTTGATTAGCGGGTAACGGGTGTATGCGCCCTAACGCGAAGCAATTACAGACACGTGACATTTCAGACACAGAGCGTTTAGTATGCCTGGATATAATACCGGCGACTAGAGGTTCACACGCCATACGTACACCCTAGCACCAGAACGTTACGCGGCTGGAGAACTATATTCGAACTTGGCATTTTAAATTACAATTTTCAACTTAAGAGTAGCATAGAAAGGTTATAGGGTACCTAAGTGGTTTAGGACTATCCGTCAAACCCACAAACTCCTTGTATGCGGACCCACCGATCCTGTTTTTACTGTCCACAGGCATTAAACGAACGTCCGTCTGTCTCTTAAGATTACAGACAATAAGTTACGCGGTGGGAGTTTTTTAGAGCCAGTAATAAATTTGCTCAAGGACCCAAACAGTACCTTTTTGAGACGGCCTAAAGAACAGAACCGTTACAATGTGACATGTCTACACAAACCTAAATTTCCCCATCCATTTCTAAAACTGTTGTTGCCAAAAAACCAAATAAGAAAAACAAAAAAAGTCCGGATAATACATCGAGATCGCCGGTTAAAAAACCAACTTCACCGGTAAAATCTCAAATTGAAAAAGTTAAAACAGTATCTCCGGTAAAGAAAACTAAGATTATCTTGAACCGGGATAATAGTCATAAAATGACTATAACGCGTACTCGCGTCGACCATAGCAGCAGTGCAGACTCTGCTATGGACGAAGATATAAGTAGATCTCCTCATCATCGGTCTGATGCAGCGAGGAAAAAAATGAGGTAGTTACCTTTTTATTTACTAACACACTCAATTTCTTACAGTGGCACATGAACGGATTTTATATTCATTTCAGTGAATTGAAACTCCTCCTTAACGACCATAATGCTACTGCTATTAGTTTACAGGAAACACATTTAAAAGACACAAACACTCCGGTTCTTCGTGCCAGTGGCAGTTTTAGTCCGAAATAATGTGTTTTTCGAAAATGTCCCATTACAATCTGACTTACAGGTCATCGCTGTCAGACTTTATGCGTCGAATCCGGTAACTTTGTGTTCAATATACATTCCTCCATCAGAACAACCGACACTTGCAACCATTGCGTCTGTTATAGATCAGCCTCCACGCCCCTTTATCATCATGGGGGATTTTAATGCCCACAATCCGACTTGGGGTTCTAATCGTGTGGATGCTCGTGGAAGGCTAATGGAGACGTTGATTCTGAATAAAAACTTGGTCGTATTGAACACAGGTTCCAATACACATTTCTCGGCTGCAAATGGGACATTTTCCGCTGTAGATCTTACTCTCTGCTCTTCTTCTATCGCCCCATCCTGTGAATGGGAAGTAAATGCCGATCTTTGTAGCATAGACCATTTCCCAATCATTTGTCGTCTTCTTTCATTCCATGCGGATGAAAGACGCTCCCCGAAGTGGAAAATAAAAGACGCTAATTGGCCACACTTTCAGCAAGTGCTAAATGTCGGCGAAATGAACTTTGGCAATGTCGATGCTGCTGTAGAGCATTTCACGGATGCGGTCATCGAGGCGGCTTTAGCTGCAGTCCCAAGCACATCAACAACACCGCGACGTGTGCCTGTTCCCTGGTGGAATCAGGCTTGTCGGGATGCCATCCGTGAACGTCGTAAAGCACTGCGTCGCTTCAAAAATAATTTGACGGATGAAAATCATGTAATTTTCATGCAAAAGCGTTCCATTGCCAGACGAATCATAGCAGAGAGTAAGAAGCAGTCATGGAGAGAGTTTGTTTCTACTGTAAGAAGTTGTACTCCCGCTCGCGAGGTGTGGGAGAAAATTCGGAGGATCTCTGGTAAACAGAGTTTTAATTACATTTCTGGATTGGTAGTGGGAAATGACATAATTACGCCACCTAATGAAGTTGCCGATCACATGGGCTCATGCTACGCAAACTATCTTGAAAGTTTTTCTGCTCAGAAAAATCAAACAGAACAAGTTGTATTCAACTTTTCCTCACAAAATGAGGAGAACTACAATGCACCTTTCTCCTCGTGGGAACTACAGTCGAGTTTGCATGATTGGCATGATACTTCTCCAGGATCTGACGATATTCATTACCAATTTTTGAAAAAGCTACCTCCCTCCGGATCGATATTCCTTCTCAAGATGTTTAATTTAATCTGGTACACCAATACGTTTCCTACCGCTTGGTGTAATTCTATTATAGTGTCGTTGTTGAAGCCCGGTAAAGACCGAAAACATGCATCAAGTTATCGTCCTGTTTCACTGACTAGCTGTTTATCAAAACTTCTCGAACGTATGATCAACCGACGATTGGTTTGGATTCTTGAATCCAGACGATTGATCATGAATGCCCAGTGTGGCTTTCGGAAGCACCGTTCGACAATGGATCATCTAGTCAGGCTGGAGTCCGCAATACAGGACGCCTTTCTTAACAAACAGCACTTGATAGCGGTCTTTTTCGACCTTGAAAAGGCTTACGACACTACATGGCGGTATGGAATACTCCGAACACTACACAATTGGGGTATTAGAGGACATCTTGGGAATTTTATTAATAATTTTTTATCCGAGCGTTACTTCCAAGTCCGTATCGGCAACGCTTTGTCTAATGTCTTTGCACAGGAGAATGGTGTTCTACAGGGTTCGGTTCTTAATGTCACTTTATTTTCCATCGCTATTAATGACATAATTGAGAGCATTCCATCATTTGTAGAGTAATCTCTCTACGTTGACGACTTGGCGATTTACTGCTCGTTAAAGTACATTCGTACTGCGCAACGTCATCTGCAGTTAGCCATTAATAGCATCCAGCCCCCAGGGGGAACATTGGAATGTCGTTGTTTATCGCAATTGCATTACAATGTTCTTTGGGAATTGGCGAACCCAGGGAAACCCGAGCACGCACCAGTCGGTTGTGTACCCGGCTGGGTGATTCATTTAGGGACTATTATGAAGGAAGGACAGTCGCAACTTTTTTCTTCTTCTGTTCTTCCCTCTTTTTTGTTGTTGATAGCGGTCTTGTCCCTCCGTTATGGGTACACTTTTGTTGCTGTCCTTTGTTTGTAGTAGTCCCTAATAGTACACCTGCGTGTTTGCCGTGCGCGGTGACCCGTAAGGCGGAAAAGAGGATCCTGGCAGTTGAGGTTCGCCTGGGTGCACCAACACACTGCTTTGGCCTCCGCTTCGCTGTAAACGGGCGGCTAGACCTAACCCAGTCTAGTCAATCGGCTAACGTCGTGTTTATTTAGTATTCCGGCGGGGTGAGCCAGTGTCTTTGGATGGAGTGGCGCCGTCTCTTGAGCTGACTATATCACCGTGTAGCCCTGGCGCTCTGTACCGGTTTGCGGTCATCGTCCCCTTGTTGGGCTCCGTGGTGGGCGGGGAGCACGGTTGATGAATATAATACAATTATTATGAGCAATTTTCCCCCTTTAACTAGCCCTCCCTCTAAGAGAGGGCGTAAAGATGAAGGTTTTAATTTGTTATTTGGCAATGACTCGGCAACTGTTACTCCATGTAACAAATATTTAATTATGAATAAAGTTAATGGAAATTTCAATGGTGACAGTCCTTTTTACATTAATAAACATCTTGATGGCTTGTTTGGAACTTTTCCAAGTGTTAAAAAGTTGCGTGATGGATGTTTATTAATTGAAACATCTTCCCAGCATCAAGCTGAAAAGGTATTGGCATGCGAAAAGATAAAAGGTGTAGATATGTGCACAGACGTTCCTGTAAAAGTAGAACTACATAAGCAGCTGAACTTTTCAAAAGGCATTATTTATTGTTTCGATCTTCTTAATTGCACAGTTGAAACAATAAAAGAGGAACTTAAAGATCAAGGTGTTACAGACGTATACAGAATCCACGCACGTAGAGACGGTCAATTAGTACCTACACCGTCTCATATTCTTACGTTCTGTACACCACAGCCTCCGCCATTAATCAAAGCAGCATTCTATTCCTTGAAAGTACGTCAGTATATACCATCTCCCTTGCGTTGCTATAAGTGTCAAAAGTTTGGACATTCGCAGAATAACTGTAGCTTTCCCAGTCTCTGTGACAACTGCGGCCAACCTTTGCATGAGGATATTCCATGCAAAAGGGTATCTCACTGCGTTAACTGCGACGGAACCCACTCTGCAAGATCTAGAGAATGTCCACAATACAAAGTGGAGTTCAAGATCCAAGAGATCAGAACAACTGAAAAAATTTCTTTCGCAGAGGCCAAGCGCAAGTATAGAGAATCTGTCCCTTCTTTTACACGTTCTTTCGCAACCATTGCTGCCGTTCCTATCGTCAAAGTAGACATGTCAACCCAGACATGTGACATGTCTACACAAACCGAAATTTCCCCATCCATTTCTAAAACTGTTGTTGCCAAAAAGCCAAATAAGAAAAACAAAAAAAGTCCGGACAATAGATCGAGATCGCCGGTTAAAAAACCAATTTCACCGGTAAAATCTCAAATTGAAAAAATTAAAACATCTCCGGTAAAGAAAACTAAGGTTATCTTAAACCGGGATAATAGTCATACAATGACTATAACGCGTACTCGCGTCGACCATAGCAGCAGTGCAGACTCTGCTATGGACGAAGATATAAGTAGACCTCCTCATCATCGGTCTGATGCAGCGAGGAAAAAAATGAGGTAGTTACCTTTTTATTTACTAACACATTCAATTTCTTACAGTGGAACATGAACGGCTTTTATATTCACTTCAGTGAATTGAAACTCCTCCTTAACGATCATAATGCTACTGCTATTAGTTTACAGGAAACACATTTGAAAGACACAAACACTCCGGTTCTTCGTGGTTTTACGATTTATCGTAAAGATAAACCATTCGTTGAACGTGCCAGTGGCGGAGTGGCAGTTCTAGTCCGAAATAATGTGTTTTCCGAAAATGTCCCATTACAATCTGACTTGCAGGTCATCGCTGTCAGACTTTATGCTCCGAATCCGGTAACTTTGTGTTCAATATACATTCCTCCATCAGAACAACCGACACTTACAACCATTACATCTATTATAGACCAACTTCCACGCCCCTTTATCATCATGGGGGATTTTAATGCCCACAATCCCACTTGGGGTTCTAATCGTGTGGATGCTCGTGGAAGGCTAATGGAGACGTTGATTTTGAATCAAAACTTGGTCGTATTGAACACAGGTTCCATTACACATTTCTCGGCAGCTAATGGGACATTTTCAGCTATCGATCTTACTCTCTGCTCTTCTTCTATCGCCCCATCCTGTGAATGGGAAGTAAATGCCGATCTTTGTAGCAGTGACCATTTTCCAATCATTTGTCGGCTTCTTTCATTCCATGTGGATGAAAGACGTTCCCCGAAGTGGATAATAAAAGAAGCCAATTGGTCACATTTTCAAGAAGTGCTAAAGGTCGGCGAAATGAACTTTGGCAATGTCGATGCTGCTGTAGAGCATTTCACGGATGCGGTCATTAAGGCGGCTTTAGCTGCAGTCCCACGCACGTCAACGACACCGCGACGTGTGCCTGTTCCCTGGTGGAATCAGGCTTGTCGGGATGCCATCCGTGAACGTCGTAAAGCTCTCCGTCGCTTCAAAAATAATATGACGGATGAAAATCGTGTAATCTTCATGCAAAAGCGTTCCATTGCCAGACGTATCATAGCAGAGAGTAAGAAGCAGTCATGGAGTGAGTTTGTTTCCACTGTAAGAAGTTGTACTCCCGCTCGCGAGGTGTGGGAGAAAATCCGGAGGATCTCTGGAAAACAGAGTTTTAATTATATTTCGGGATTGGTAATGGGAAATGACATTATTACGTCGCCTAATGAAGTCGCAGATCACATGGGTTCATGCTACGCAAAAGTTTCGAGTTCCGCAAACTATCTAGAGGTTTTTTCTGCTCAGAAAAATCAAGCAGAACAAGTTGTATTGAACTTTTCCTCCCAAAATGAGGAGAACTACAACGCACCTTTCTCCTCGTGGGAACTACAGTCGAGTTTGCATGATTGCCATGATACTTCTCCAGGATCTGACGATATCCATTACCAATTTTTGAAAAAGCTACCTCCCTCCGGATCTATATTCCTTCTCAAGATGTATAATTTAATATGGTACACCAATACGTTTCCTACCGCTTGGTGTAATTCTATTGTAGTGCCGTTGTTGAAGCCCGGTAAAGACCGAAAACAAGCATCAAGTTATCGTCCTGTTTCACTGACTAGTTGTTTGTCAAAACTTCTCGAACGTATGATCAACCGACGACTGGTTTGGATTCTTGAATCCAGACATTTGATTACGAATGCCCAGTGTGGCTTTCGTAAGCACCGTTCGACGATGGATCATCTAGTCAGGTTAGAGTCCGCTATCCAGGACGCTTTTCTTAACAAACAACACTTGATAGCGGTCTTTTTTGACCTTGAAAAGGCTTACGACACTACATGGCGGTATGGAATACTTCGAACATTACATAATTGGGGTATCAGAGGACATCTTGGGAATTTTATAAATAATTTTTTATTAGAGCGTTACTTCCAAGTCCGTATCGGCAACACTTTGTCAAGTGTCTTTGCACAGGAGAATGGTGTTCCACAGGGTTCGGTTCTTAGTGTCACCTTATTTTCCATCGCTATTAATGGCATAATTGACAGCATTCCATCGTCTGTAGAGTCATCGCTCTATGTTGACGACTTGGCGATCTACTGTTCGTCAAAGTACATTCGTACTGCACAACGTCATTTGCAGCTGGCCATTAATAGCATCCAGAACTGGACAACTAACAATGGGTTTAAATTTTCCGTTGGAAAAACCCAGTGTGTGCACTTTTGCCGCATTCGTAGTTGTTATCAGGAACCATTCTTATATCTTTATAATACGCTCATATCTGTGCAAGATACTGCCCGATTTTTAGGACTCACTTTTGACCGGTCGTTAAATTGGAAGGCTCATTTTAATATTTTAAAGAGGAAGTCGACGTCTTCCCTTAATATTTTAAAAATTTTATCCAGTACCACGTGGGGTGCAGACCGTACGGTTTTGCTGCGAATTTATCGTGCAGTCGTACGGTCTAAATTGGATTACGGTAGCATCGTGTACGACTCAGCGCGTGAGTCGTACATCAGGACGTTAAACGCTGTTCATCACGCCGGAATCCGATTGTCAACCGGAGCGTTTCGATCGAGTCCTGTTGTTAGCATAGCCGCTGAATGCGGAGAGCCTCCGCTGAACATCCGGCGGAAACGCAATATGCTATCCTACGTATCTAAGCTCCGTAGTCAACCTGATCACCCAACTTACAGTTGCGTATTTCAACCTCGTTTTTCTTCTCTGTATAGACGGAGAAGAAATGCAACACGTCCTCTCGGTATCAGGTTGAATCTTCTTTTAGATGAACTTCACTTGGCGCTTCCTAGAACTCTTAAAGTAGGCCGTAATTCTGTGCCCCCGTGGCTTATTCCTCAGCCCGTCATCGATATGTCACTTTCCATTCATCCTCGAAATACAACAACTCCAGAGCTCTATCGCCAGCTTTTCCTGGCATGGCTGGATCAGAATCGAGACTACCGTTCCGTTTACACGGATGGCTCGAAGTCTCTCAACCGAGTTGGTTGCGCGTTTGTCACCGATAACGCCAGTGTTGGATACAGGTTGTCTCAAGAGTGCAGTATTTTTACTGCAGAGTTATATGCAATTTTGCAGGCCTTGAGACATGTGCACGGTCCACACAAATATGTTATTTGCAGCGACTCTTTGAGTGCTCTTCAGGCATTGCAGCGTTCCTATCCCAGCCACCCTCTTATTTGTTTAATTCAGGACAAATTGTACACTTTGAAAAGAGGTGGAACCACTGTCCGGTTTTGTTGGGTTCCCGGCCACATGGGAATCGCTGGCAATGAACTAGCTGACACTGCAGCTAAGGACGCTGCAAATAACGGTCAGAGTGTATTTTGCGTTATCGGTGACGACCTCAAGAGCGTACTGATTTCAGCCGTTCAGCAGCTCTGGAAGGATGAATGGAGTGCTGTCGATGAAAACAAATTAAAATTTATAAAATCTACAGTTGACCCATGGTTCACATCTTTCCGTCCCTCCAGGTGGGAGGAAGTGGTCCTTACACGGCTGCGCATAGGTCACTGTAGACTTACACATGGTTTTTTGATGGCTCGTGAGGAACCGCCCCTCTGTGAAACGTGTGACACTCGTGTTACCGTTTCGCATATTTTAATAGAGTGTGTCCAGTTTAGGGACACACGACAGCAGATCGGATTGTCAGGTGATCTGTCGGTTGTTTTAGGAAATGATCCTGACAATGTCGATCTGCTGTTTCGATTTTTAAAAGAAACCGGTCTTGACCGGTTTATTTGATTTTATTTATTTGTATACATTTAGGCCCTTTTACAGCCTAAATGGTTTTTTCTTTATATCACTACATTATTTTATATGACACATTGTATTTGTAGCTATTAGATTTTATTTTGTTGTATGTCAACTTTTGTTTTTGTATTGATTTTGCTTTGGTTTTATTGTTTTTGGTTTTCTTTTGTTTACTTTTTTATTTTTAGACGCTAATGACCTCTGTTGTCGAGCGTCTATAATCTACAATTCAATTCAATAGCATCCAGAACTGGACAACCAACAATTGGTTTAAATTTTCCGTTGGGAAAACCCAGTGTGTGCACTTTTGCCGTATTCGTAGTTGTTATAAGGAATCATTCATATATCTATATAACACTTTGATTTCTGTACAAGACACTCCTTGGTTTTTAGGACTTAATAAAATGGCGGCCATAATATGCAGGTACTTTTTTGCTAAAATTATCCGATCCTTTTGAAAATTGATATTTGAGAGTTTTACAAGACACAAAAAAATAAAATTACTTCAGGTTTCAAAATGGCGCCCGTATGCACTTTTTTGTAAAAATTATCCGATCCTTTTAAAAATTGATATTTGAGAGTTTCATAGATCACAAAAAAATAAAATGACGTCAGATTTCAAAATGGCGGCCATATGTACTTTTTTGTAAAAATTATCCGATCCTTTTGAAAATTGATATCTAAGAGTTTCATAGAACACAAAAAAATAAAATGACGTCAGATTTCAAAATGGCGGAAATAGGTATATACTTCTTTGTAAAAATTATCCGATCCATTTTAAAATTGATATTTGAGAATTTAATAAGACACAAAAAAATAAAATGGCGTCAGATTTCCAAATGGCGATCAAATAATAACTTTTTAATTGTATTATTTATATCTTTGATAAATTCGGTTTTATATACAATGCGTAAGAAGCATAGCTTCTGTCGGGTGTCTTACGACACATCATGACATTTTTTATTTAGCCGGTTTCGGGTTACGCTTAATAATGTTTAAAAATAAAATTCTTGTGGATTTTTTATTCTGTCTGTTTCTGGTATTGGAAGATACTACTCTATTTTTCCATTGTTTTTGATTAAGTTTCATCTTACGTTTTTCTGTATGTTTATTAGGTCAATATTTCTATATGTTACTAACATTACCTTTTTTAATGTAATTTTTACTACTTTTACGTGTTATTCTACTTAATGGTAAGTTTCAAAGAATATTCTACTGTATCTTAACTTAGTATAATTCTATTGTAAAGTACTCACATTATTGTATACATTTTTGTAGATCCTGAAGATGTGAAAAATTTTCACGAAACGCGATTTATTAAAATATGAATAACTAATTTGTATTTACTTCTGGCTGTCTTCCCGTTATCCACACTTATTATAATATTAATAATAATAATAATATCTTCTCAAGTACAAGTGTATCAAATTGAAATGAAGTTAGAACTTATCAATTAATGAGACAAATATTTCTGCAAAATGCTCTTAATAATATCATTAATATTTATTTCAAATTGTTTATTTATCATTATAGATAAATTTTGACACGTTTGTACGTTTATGTCAAGGTCAGGTCATATACTGCTTTTATTTTATTTTCTGCCATCAGAGAGCACTGAAATCACTTCCCATGGCGAATAGAAGAATGAACCTTGCTAAAATCAAGTAAGAAAAACGTTCACAGATCTCATCTAAAATGACGGCCGAACAAGTGAAGCTTGTTTGTGCGTGATTCAGCAATATTTTGACGCTTTACAACGCTTTCCCAAGTTTTCTACAAAAAATAAGGTACTGTAGTACCTTATTTTTTGTAGAAAACTTTAAAGTAGTGTGGCACTTGTCAGAAACATTTTATATGCAACTAATACTAGGTAATAAAGAGATGAATGCGATTCGATATTCAGTAGTCCTGTGTGTTAGAACTCAGAAGTGTATTAGGAGCATCAATATTGACTTACATCGTTAACAATAGTTGTGTGCGTATTGGCAAAAATGAAATGTTTACAGTTTTCTGTGGCGGTCTGATTAAAATATTCGTTCGAACAGATTTTTGGCAATGGAGGTTTAGTATAATTTGCTACTGCAAACCGTTTACATCGACTGGGAACATCATTTGTATAAGGAACTGCGTTTGGTAGCCAACTTGGATTGTACACTGGATTCAACTCCTTTTCACATTCGGTTATTTCACACCTATTAAAAAGTACGTAATAATAAATTTATTGAAAACTCGGGTCTCAGTGCCAAACCCTGCCGACAAAATAGTGTTTTTGCATATACACATGCGTTATGCTTTTATTCTGTAAACTTAAATTTGTTTTTAACAAAATAAAAAAAATAATTAAATTTTTCTAAATTTCAATATCCCCCCCAAAAATTCATAAAATGAAAAGGTCGGCCGTCGCTGGTATACGTTGTCTACAGATTTGAAATTAGTGATATCAAAGTTGCGTCGCCTTTGAATGTAATAACTCCAGCACACTACCAAATACAAACGTTACGCATTTTAGTATTGATGAGTAACGTTTGTATTTGGTAGTGTGCTGGAGTTATTACATTCAAAGGCGACGCAACTTTGATATCACTAATTTCAAATCTGTAGACAACGTATACCAGCGACGGCCGACCTTTTCATTTTATGAATTTTTGTGGGGGGATATCATTTATTTTTTTTTGAAGATAACTTTATAACTATTGGGTGAAGTATAATATTATGAAAAAATAAAGTTAATAATTATTAGAAAAAACAAAAATAAAACTAAAAACAGAAAAATAAAATAAAACAATTTTTTATTCATAGGTTTGTTTTATTATTCTATTTTTCTTTTTGTTTTTTCTAATAATTATTGCTTAACTTTATTTTTTTTCCAAATAAATAAATACGCACTGCCAGTTGAAATGCAACGCAACGCAAAATTTAAAAAAATTATAATTATTACTTTATCTGATTGTTTCAATTGTCCTTTGAGATCTATAGGAAACAGTGAAACATGGCAAACTATTCAAAATATTGTCTAAAAGCACAAGCAGGAGCCAGGTTAGTGTAACATTTGTTTTCAAGACTGCACTGAATGTAAAATTCGCAAAGTAGATACTAAAAAGTGACATGAACTATTTTTGTCAGATGAAGAAGTATAGAGTGAATTTAGTTATGTATGAAAAATGGTATTTATTTTAACCTCCGAAATTATTAGTTATATTAATTAAACCCTTCTTATTGGCATTTTATATTGCCACGTTACTTTCTAGCAACGACACAAAGAAAGGAAATGCCGGGCTAGCGTTTTCAGCGGAGTTAGGGGTGGGTGTTTAAAGCCAACAAAACAATATAACGATACGATACAAAAAAGGGTTTCTTACCTTTGACGGTTCCGCAGTCCACCTGCCTACGATGCGTAGATCTAAATTAGAAAGGGGTGGAAAAAAATACCATTTATTTGGGCGCCAGAATCGGATAATCGCATCTACTTATTTTGTGAACTACCGATTCTTAGTTCAGGTTGGCGGGGACAATCGTTGAGATAAAGAAAGACGCACTTGTAAAACGATAACAATATATTACAAAATTTAATTCAGCAATAATGGGTAAAAAAAAGTTATAAAGCCCAAAATTTTAGTTAGAGCCGATGCACAGTTTAAAACCAGTCGGTGTCAGACCTCTTATATGACGCAAAAGATAATAAATAGCAAACTGATCAAAATTTAACTCTGAGTTTACCGACAGGTATCCAAGTTTGCATTAACCATATACAGGTAGGTACATAAACAATAATATAGATAGTTATTTACTAACTAGACAAGTATTTAAATAAACGTTTAATATACTGACGAATCAGTATAAAATCAATCAATAAAGAAAATCAATAAATTATTTATTATTAGGTAAGTGACATTAGTTGGTCTACGATAATCGGTTTATTACTAAACACAAAGAAAGCGAAAAAGGAAAGATACGATATACAACAATGGCAACAAAATGTCAACAATAGACAATATTCAATAATCGAAAATACACCATTTCGACAGAAAATTATAAGTTCTTATAATATTATCAATTCGAACATATTTAACGTACATCGAACATAGATTATTCAACCATCTAATCTTCTTTATCAACATTATTAAACCTCAATTGTAATAACTATAGGTACATGAAATTATTATGCTAATCATTGTTTTTTTAATTATCACTCAAGAAAAATTAACACATGTCCAAATATTTAGATAACAATTTACTAGCCTTTAAAACTTTAAACATAGTATAGGGCGTTATTTCTTTATCTTCATTAACTTGAATTGTCATTATTATTTTACGGAAAACATTTACATTTTATATGAATCAATTCGTACTGTCAAAACTATATTTATTATTTACGAAATTTAATTCTTTAAAGTTTTCTTTCACAGAAACATTATTCAAGTCACCGGAAAATATATTAGATATAGTTATAAGTCAACTCACAAGATAGAAATATTCAAATCACTTATATTCTGGAGTCCAATTTTTATATAATTAAACGGAAGTGCATATTCTAGCAGGCAGTTACATTTCGTTACCCGAGGCATTCCAATTTTTGTTCGAATTATGACGATACAACTTCTCCAAGAAAATGTATGCAATCCATCGAAGTTTTCACCACACTTGATTTATTCAGTAGACGTTAGAAAACGCAACAAAATTAACACCATATATTTGTATATCCAAATGCACCGTATTTGTATTTTTTTTCCAAGCCGAGAAAAATAATAAAAAAAATATCTCCTCACCATTTCTTTTTTTTTTCACAGCGTCATTTTTACAATCAAAATGACAGGCAAAACTCACTTGTGGCCATTTTTATATTTTTAAGGCAAGGCCGGAAACGGAAGACAAGATCTATGTACGACATTAACGCGGTCTCTATTATAAACGATCAGTACTAACATCCGAGACTCATATATTTCTTACATGTCAATTCAAAATTACAACAATTATTATTTTATGAAGATAACGAAAATTAAACCGTAACAATATATTTAATTATTTAATACAAAATATTAAATATGAAATGCCAATAAGCAGGATTTAATTAATATAACTAATAATTTAGGAGGTTTAGGCGACATGCGGCCAGTAAGTCTGAAAAATCTTTAGTTAAACTAAAGCAGAAATAGCGTTGCCAGGTATTGGCGAGAGAGCAAGGTACATACTAGGCGGCACAAATCGAACAAAGAAGGAGAAGATTTTTACAGAATATACTCTCGGCCGGTTTTGACTTTTGAATGATGTCGAGCGCGCTCTTTTTGATTTAGCGACGGACGAAATCCGTCCGGATTTCGTAATTCGACTTGTGCGTTGAATTATACAGTGAGCTCAAAGAGGTTGTAATAAATTGATTTAAATTCAGTCTTTTTTTTTCTAAAAAAAAAGCTCAGACCTGTCGATTTTTATTTTAAAATGGGCCTTTTTTAAACTAATTTTCATTTATACACTTCAATTTTTTAAATTTAATCCTTCATTTTTAGGGTTCCGTAGCCAAATGGCAAAAACGGAACCCTTATAATTTCGTCCCGTCCGTCTGCCCGTCCGTATGTCACGGCTATTTTACTCGGAGACTATTGGCACTATATTGATGAAATTTGGAAGGTAGGTGTCTTCTATGAACTGCTATACAATATGATGAAGTGTAATTACGAAACAAAAATTAGGGGTAGCGCTTCATACCTAAATGTAAATGAGGGATGAAAAAAATTTACAGCGCACATAAGCGTGTGGGGTATCGTTAGATAGGTCTTCAAAAATGAAGAATTATTTGAAAATGATTTTTTTATTTTAGTCAATAGTTGGTGAGATATATTATGCGCTTCTAAAGTCGTAAAAAGTGTAGAAAATTCTAAAAAAACTTAAGAAAGTAGAACTTATAAAATACTTTCAACGAAAATTGGTTTGAATATGAAAAAAAATAGGGGTGGCACAACATACATGTAACTGATGATGAAAAAAAAAAATTCAAGTGCACATAAGCATGTTGATTGTTGGGGTATCTTCAAATAGCTCTTCAAAATGACTTTTTTATTTTAGTAAATAGTTAGTGAGATATGCGCTTCTAAAGTCGTAAAAAGTATGTCCCCCCTCTAACTTTTCAACTATGGGGTGGAATGAATGAATGAATTGTGGATTATAAACGCACGACAACAGAAGTCATTAGCGTGTAAGAAGAAAAAATGTAAACAAAACAAAAGCAAAAACAATAAAACAAAAGCAAAATCAATATTTTACACACAACAAATTAAAATCATTATAAGTACAAATAAAATGTGTCATATAATATAATCTAGTAAGATATAAAGAGAAAACCATAAAGGCTGTAAAGGGACCTAAATGTATAATATAAATAAATAAAATCAAATAAACCGGTCAAGACAGGTTTCTTTTAAAAAATGAAACATTGTCAGCATCATTTCCTAAAACAACCGACAGATCACCTGACAATCCGATCTGCTGTCGCTTGTCACTAAACTGGACACACTCGATTAAAATATGCAAAACGGTGACACGAGTGTCACACGTTTCACAAAGGGGCGGTTCCTCACGAGCCATTAAAAAACCATAAGTCAATCTACAGTGACCGATACGCAGCCATGTAAGGACCACTTCCTTACGCCTGGAAGGACGGCAAGATGTGAACCATGGATCAACTGTAGATTTAATAGATTTTAACTTGTTTTCATCGACAGCACTCCATTCATCCTTCCAGACCTGCTGAACGGCTGATTTCAGTACGCTCTTGAGATCGTCACCGATAACATAAAATACATTCTGACCGTTATTTGCAGCGTCTTTAGCTGCAGTGTCAACTAATTCATTTCCAGCAATTTCCATATGGCCGGGAACCCAACAAAACCGGACGGTTGTTCCATCTCTTTTCAACGAGTATAATTTGTCCTGAATTAAACTAATCAGAGGGTGGCTGGGGTGGAAACGCTGCAATGCCTGAAGCGCACTCAAAGAGTCGCTGCAAATAACACATTTGTGCGGACCGTGAACATGTCTCAAGGCCTGTAAAATTGCATATAACTCTGCAGTAAAAATACTACTCTCTTGAGACAACTTGTATCCAACACTGTCGTTATCGGTGACGAACGCGCAACCAACTCGATCGAGAGACTTCGAACCATCCGTGTAAACGGAACGATAGTCTCGATTCTGATCCAGCCACGCCAGGAAAAGTTGGCGATAAAACTCTGGCGTTGTCGTACTTCGCGGATGTATGGAAAGTGACATGTCGATGGCGGGCTGAGGAATTAACCATGGGGGCACAGAATTACGACCGACTTTAAGAGTTCTAGGAAGCGAAAACGTAAGAATATGGGACGGTGTAGGTACTAATTGACCGTCTCTACGTACGTGAATTCTGTATACATCTGTAACACCTTGGTCTTTAAGTTCCTCTTTTATTGTTTCAACTGTACAATTCAGCAGATCAAAGCAATAAATAATGCCCTTGGAGAAATTAAGCTGCTTATGTAGTTCCACTTTTACTGGTACGTCTGTGCACATATCCACACCTTTTATATTTTTACATGCCATTACCTTTTCAGCTTGATGCTGTGAAGATGTTTCAATTAATAATTCATCACGCAACTTTTTAACACTCGGAACAGTTCCAATCAAGCCATCAAGATGTTTTTTTTTTTTTTATTTAGAAATAACGAAAAGAAAAAACAACATAAAGACATGTGCATCAACTTGCGGTTTTAGCACTTACAGTAAGTAATAAATATGTATATATAGTATATACAGGGTGAGTTCGACCACCCGTATCAGTCGTTTTTTTCGAAAACGGTTAGTCGTAGAGAGTTGTGTCAAAAATTTGTATTATAAAAGCCCTAATAAAGAATCGAATGGTGATAATTTTTTTCCGGGAAGGTCGGCTTCCCTATTAGTTTGCTCCAGAATGTCCAGAACTCCGGAATTATAAATGTAACGATAGGTCGAAAGTGGTATTGTTGAAAAAATCTTTAAAAAATAAGCAAGTTTTGTAGGAAATTTTTTTTATTACTGCCACCCCTGTAAATTTCTATAAGTAAAAATATAAATTATTATATGTTCAAAACTCCGGAATTTTAGAAAGCACGATAGGTTGAAAGTGGTGCTGTTAAAAAGCTCTTTAAAAAATAGGCAAGTTTTGTAGGAAAAAATATTTAATTACTGCCACCCCTGTTAAGTAAGAATGGTTTGAAATTATTAAATAAAATTTCATAATAACGATCGAAGTCGGCATTAAAAATCTAGAACCTTAGACATTGTCACAAGTGTTCAAATTGTCTTCTATTTACTCTTTAGTACATACTACTGAGCTCTTCTGGTTATACTGTGAGTGTACTTCTTCAGTGTTTAATGCACGATACATAGGTAACTAGATTTTAAATGCGGCCTTTTAAAAAGTCCGTTATTATGACATTTCAATTTAGTAATTTAAACAAATATTACTTAACAGGGGTGGCAGTAATAAAAAAAAAAAAATCCGTACAAAACTTGCTAATTTTTTAAAGATCTTTTCAACAATACCACTTTCGACCTATCGTTACATTTATAATTCCGGAGTTCTGGACATTCTGGAGCAAACTAATAGGGATGCCAACCTTCCCGGAAAAAAAATTATCACCATTCGATTCTTTATTAGGACCTTTATAATACAAATTTTTGACACAACTCTCTACGACTAACCGTTTTCAAAAAAAAAAACGACTGATACGGGTGGTCGAATTCACCCTGTATAATAATATGATATGATAATTCATATGATACGATAATTTAATACAATATGGTAATTTAATTCAGTAGGTATATGATAGTATAATATGGGTGGAAGGATTGTGTTGGGAGAATGGTAAGTATGTCAGGTAAGTCGTTAAATTTTATTCGTCAAGATGTTTATTAATGTAAAAGGGACTGTCACCGTTGAAATTTCCAGTTATTATAAAATATCTGTTACATGGAGTAACATTTTCCAGGTCATTACCAAATAATAAATTAAAATTTTCATTTTTACGCCCTCTCTTAGAGGGAGGGTTGGTTAAAGGGGTAAAATTTGCCATAATAATTGTATTATATTCATCAACCGTGCTCCCCACCCACCACGGACCCTAACAAGGGGACGATGACCGCAAACCGGTACAGAGCGCCAGGGCTACACGGAGATATAGTCAGCTCCAAAGACGGCGTCACTCCATCAAAAGACACTGGCTCACCCCACCGGGGTACTAAATATCCACGACGTTAGCCGATTGACTAGACTGGGTTAGGTCTAGTCGCCCGTTTACAGCGAAGCGGAGGCCAAAGCAGTGTGTTGGTGCACCAAGGCGAACCTCAACTGCCGGGATCCTATTTTCCTCCTTACGGGTCACCACGTACGGCAAACACGCAGATGTACTTAATAGGGACTACTACAAACAAAGGACAGCAACAAAAGTGTACCCATAACGGAGGGACAATGCCGCTAACAACGACAAAAAGAAGGAAGAACCGAAGAACAAAGAAGTTGCGACTGTCCCTAAATGAATCACCTAGCCGGATACACAACCGACTGGTGCATGCTCGGGCTCCTGGGATCACCAATTCCCATAGAATATTCGAATGCAATGGCGATAACAACTACATTCCAATATTCCCCCTGAGTGTGTATTAAAAATCTTCCAGTCGGCATACACAAACCGACTGGTGCGTGCTCGAGCACCTGGGAACGACAATTCCCAAAGAACATTGGAATGCAATTGCGATAACTCAACAACGACATTCCAATGTTCCCCTGGGGGGCACAGGGTCGTAGAGTTCCATCTTTTTTCATAACTATGTGAAGCGGACTTGCCCAGGGACTCTTGGACGGTCTACAAATACCTTCTTCTGTCATCCTGAGAAATTCTGCTCTGGCGGCATTGTGTCGGTCAGGAGGTAGTCTTCGTGCCTTTGCGGTTACTGGTGGGCCTCGGGTCTCGATGAAATGTTTTGCCGGATGTTTAGGTTCTTTCAGAACAGCTGATGGACGAGTGATGTTCGGATACTTCCTTTGAATCTCAAAGTACCATTCACATGGAGAAACAGCATGTACTGTCGGGGTGCTTGCTTTGATGAGTGTACCCTGAGTAGTGAAACCTGTTTTACTATCAACAAGCTGGCATCCTTTGATTCACCAAAATGTTATGATGGAAGAGGAAGTCTGCACCAATAATTGGATTGCTAACATCTGCTACTACGAAATTCCATGTGAGAGCACGTATTAAGCTAATGTTCAATGTTTCGCTGACCTCACCACATGTTTTAATGGATGTGCCGTTAGCTGCATAAAGTGTAAATTCCACTTCGAGTTTACGCTCTCATCGCCGTGCCGAATACACAGAAATTGAAGCTCCAGTGTCTACTAAATATCTATCATCCGTATTCTTGTCTAACACGAAAAGTCGACGGTGCTGAATATCAGCGTCGGAATCCGCCTTGTCTGTCGCTGATATTAGTTTCCCTGGTTCATTTTGTGTGATTGACAGTCACATGGACTACGGCAATTGCGGGCTTTGTCACGGAAATGTTGATGATAATAGCAGAGGCGCTTATCACTGTCCTGCGATCGGTTGCGGGAAGTGTTTCGTGAACTGTTACTAACATTGCTACGGCGGGATATTCTGATCTTCAGTTCATCTATCTCAATTGTGAGAGTTTGGATAGCTTCTTGTAGCTGTGCGGTCTGTTGAACTCCACGAGAGTCGCATGAAACCTGATTAATTGTAGGCTCATATACATCAGCTTTGCGATCAGCAATTTCCACTATCTTATCGAAATCAGTTTCCGATGAGGCTGCTAGAGTAGCCTGCATCCGGTTTGGTGATCCTCGGAGCCATATTGAGCGTAGTAGATCTGCTGGAAAAGTACTTCCGGCTAACCGTCTTAAATTATTTAACGTTACTTTCACCGTCGTCCAGTTTTCGCTCTTCCAGTAGACGTTTTATTCGGCGGTTTTCTGATTCTGCGAATGTACTAATAAGTCGATCTCTTAATGCCTCGTATGAATTTTCTGGAGGACTTTTACAAGGTCAGTGACTTGCCTTAAAATGTTGAAATCCAGATTTGCTACCACAGTTTGGAATTTAATCTTGCTTGAGGTCACTTTGCTGGTAGTGAAAACTGCCTCCGCTTGGCAAAACCATAATTCCGGATCGGCTTTCCAAAAAGATGGAATTCTTAGAGACGCTGTAACACCAGCGGTTTGATGTGTCTCGGTTTGAAGTGGCGCTTGAACTGTAATTGTTGTATTTGCGTGATCTTCTTCACTCATAATGAAACGATGGAGTCACCACTTTGCAGATATTTTATTTTACGTCAAAATATGCTTTAATAAAAAAACTAATTTTATTTTTCGTCAAAATATTCTTTAATAAAAAAAACTACCTAATTTTAATTTTAGAATATTTTTATCAAACTGTCTTTTTCAAAATCCAAACAAAAAAACCGTCACTAATTAAAAAAATAATAACTTTTTACAATGGTGCCGCGATTACTTGCCCAACGACAAAATAACCGCGACAAAATACCCGGCGACAAAATAACCGGGCGACAAAATATCCGCCGACAAAATATCGCTTTGGGTTACGTGTGGGTTGTCTTTTCCTTGTTTCTATAGATAGATAGATAGATAGATAGATATCTTTATTCAAAATGCCATACATATATAGCATAGATATCACCAAAGCGTTAGAAAAATATAGAACAATTCCTAGTATATTCTCTCTATTTCTATCTTTTGCATCCACACTTTTTTAAGTGACTTCTCTAATCTATTTATGGTATCACTATTGTTTTGATTGTACACGTTGTCATTAGCCATTTGTTTTCATTCAAATTGGAGAGAATTTTTTCACGATGCCGTTAAAATTTGTATTATCGCAGAAAAATAAGAAGCAGTTATTGTTAAATGGTTATTTATACAATAAAAAGTGTATTAATAAAGACAGTATTACATGGCGCTGCATTTTATATTATTCCAAGTCATGTCCAGCTATTGTTCACACTGATAATGAAACGCTTACAGGTGAGAAATTACCAAATAATTAATTTATAAATTATTGGCTAATATATTATTTTGTATATTAATGAGTTATTAGTGTATTTGCCATATGGCACATACACTATTGGCGTCGGTCGGATGGCGGGACCTAGGGGTCGGACCAAAATTTCTCGACGTTTCATAGCCTCCTGAACACTTTGGCACCATTTTTGGAAATGTCTATTTATATATGTATACTAGCCGTTACCCGTGGCTTCGCTCACGTATTTTTCGATTTATGATTTATTATCTCCCTCGCGAGAAATTCTCCTTCTGCGAAGCGAAGCCGGGCTGGTGGTGTTTATTCGCTTGAATTTTATAATATATAACTCACTCGCTTTGCTCGTTCGCTCGGATTTTATTAATACATAGCCGTTACCCGTGGCTTCGCTCACGTATTTTTCGATTTATGATTTATTATCTCCCTCGCGAGAAATTCTCCTTCTGCGAAGCGAAGCCGGGCTGGTGGTGTTTATTCGCTTGAATTTTATAATATATAACTCACTCGCTTTGCTCGTTCGCTCGGATTTTTTAATACATTACTCACTCGCTTCGCTCGTTCGCTCGAATTTTACAAATACATTACACACTCGCTTCGCTCGTTCGTTTGAATATTAATTATACATTACTCACTCGCTTCGCTTGTTCGTTTGAATATTAATAATACAATACTCACTCGCTTCGCTCGTTCACTCGAATTTTATTAATACATTACTCACTCGTTTCGTTCGTTCACTCGAATATTAATAAAACATTACTCACTCGCTTCGCTCGTCCGATCGAATTTTATTAATACATTATTGCTCACCTACGTTATATAAGGAACTCCTGTGCAAAATTTCATGCTTCTAACTTCAAAAATGATGAACTTCCATACAAACTTTCATCCCCTATTTAACCCTTTTAAGGGATGAATTTTCAAAAATCCTTTCTTATTACTCATCTACGTTATATAAGGAACTCCTATACAAAATTTCATGCTTCTAACTTAAAAAATTACGAACTTCCATACAAACTTTCATCCCCTATTTAACCCCTTTAAGGGATAAATTTTCAAAAATCCTTTCTTATTACTCATCTACGTTATATAAGGAACTCTTGTGCAAAATTTCATGCTTCTAACTTCAAAAATGACGAATTTCCATTCAAATGTTCATCCCCTATTTAACCTTCTTGAGGGTTGAATTTCGAAAAATCCTTTCTTATTGCTCACCTACGTAATATAAGGAACTCCTGTGCAAAATTTCATGCTTCTAACTTCAAAAATGATGAACTTCCATACAAACTTTCATCCCCTATTTAACCCTTTTAAGGGATGAATTTTCAAAAATCCTTTCTTATTACTCATCTACGTTATATAAGGAACTCCTATACAAAATTTCATGCTTCTAACTTAAAAAATTACGAACTTCCATACAAACTTTCATCCCCTATTTAACCCCTTTAAGGGATAAATTTTCAAAAATCCTTTCTTATTACTCATCTACGTTATATAAGGAACTCTTGTACAAAATTTCATGCTTCTAACTTCAAAAATGACGAATTTCCATTCAAATGTTCATCCCCTATTTAACCCCCTTGAGGGTTGAATTTCGAAAAATCCTTTCTTATTGCTCACCTACGTAATATAAGGAACTCCTGTGCAAAATGTCATGCTTCTAACTTCAAAAATGACGAATTTCCATACAAACTTTTATCCCCTATTTAACCCTTTTAAGGGATGAATTTTCAAAAATCCTTTCTTATTACTCATCTACGTTATATAAGGAACTCCTATGCAAAATTTCATGCTTCTAACTTAAAAAATTACGAACTTCCATACAAACTTTCATCCCCTATTTAACCCCTTTAAAGGATGAATTTTAAAAAATCCTTTCTTAGTGGGTGCCTACGTCACAAAAGGAACCTACTGTCCAAATTTCAAGTTTATATCTTCAGCGGTTTGACCTGGGCGTTGTCTGTCAGTCAATCAATCAGTCAGTAACGGAACTGTTTTATATATATAGATATTTATACTCGTATATATATATATATATATGTGTGTGTGTACGGGCTATAACTTTCGAAAGAGTTAATTGATTTTGACGAAATCATTGGAATCCATCACCGCACGAAGCCTATTTAAAATGGGCCCAATCGGACCATATTAAGGGTGGTTTTTAGGGGTTGAAAAATGTTTTTGGGCCCAAAAATGCCGAAAAAATTCTCAGAATCGTTTCAAAATTGAAATTTAACTCTTTAGTAACGATTAAAATGTGCTGCTAAAATTTTAATAAAATCGGCCCGACAGGACCGGACTTACACATTTTATGAAAACACTAGTTTGCGGAAAGTGCTTTACTTACTGAAGGATGTATTTAATTTGGTACCGAGGTTGCATTGATAAAAATATTGAAATTAAGAAAAAAAATATTATTTTAAGGGATGTATTAAGGGGTTAAATTTTTTTTTTTGTTCAAAAACAAACTTAAGTTTACATAATAAAGCCACAATTATTAGCAAATACACTTTATTGTCGGCAGGGTTTTGGCACTGCGACCCGAGTTTTTTTATATTGGAATGAATGAATTGTGGATTACAGACGCTCGACAAAAGAGGTCATTAGCGTCTGATTTTTATATTGGAATTATAGGAAACGTTGTTGGTGTTATTCATAGTGATGACCATCCTACTGAAGTATCTTCTGTTGGTGCAAAAATTACTTTAAATAAAATTAGAAAACGTGAGCGGAATTGTGATGATAATCCAGCAAGTGTAATTGGATCCGTTCTTGCTAATACATCATCGCCTGTTGTTGCTCGGTTGCCGAAACTAAAATCTATTTGTCGTGATGTCCAACGTGTCAGAAAAAAGGAGCAAGTACATTTTCTAAATGTATCTTCACTTAAGGATTTAGTATTTCCTATTTAATATCAATTGACTGAAAAAGGAGAAAACATATTATTTTATGACAGTGGTGGCAATAAAACGCGGTTTGTAGTAATTGCAACTCAAAAAAATGTAGAAATGTTGTCGGAGTGCGAATCATAGGCTGGATATGGCACATTTTTTAGTGTGCCATCTATATTAGAACAATTGTATACCCTTCATGGGTTAAAAAATGGAAAATTATTACCGTTAGTGTACATTTTATTACCTAACAAAAAAGAACAAACATATTCTGAAGTTTTGGCGATTTTAAAACAGCGTGCTCCTAATTTAAATCCAAGTCGCATTATGCTTGATTTTGAAGCAGCATTCATTAATGCTTTTTCATTTTTTTTTTTCACGATGCAGAAGTGGCTGGGTGTTTTTTTCACTTCAGTCAGTGTGCTTGGAGGCATGTGCAGTTTGCAGGATTACAAAAATCTTATAATGCAAATGAGATTTTTGCTTGAAATGTGAAAATGTTGAGCGCTTTGTCTTTTATACTTGTTGGAGACGTGGAAAGTGCATTTGATGAGTTGATAAGAAGTCCATTTTATGAAGATAATGAAGTTGAGTTGGAGCCACTTTTCAGTTATTTTGAGCGTACTTCGATCGGCATTTGTTCCCGTAGTGGTAAGCGTAGATTGAAGCCATATTTTTCTTTGAAGTTATGGAACTACTATGTTGCTCTCATTGAAGGATTAATGCGAAAAAACAATGGGCTGGAAAGTTGGCATAATTTTTTTAACCAAAAAGTTCGTGTTGCGCATGCATCAATGGATAAATTTATAAATGTAATTAAATGTGAACAATCGATTACTGAAGCAACAATTACGCAGTTGGGTACTGGTTTAAACGTTCGCGTTGTGCCTTTGTTTTTATTTACATTTATTGTTTTAGACGCTAATGACCTCAGTTGTCGGGCGTCTATAATTTACAATTCATTCATTCGCGTTGTGCCAAAAAAAGCCTACATTGATATTGATCGTCGTTTGAAAGAAATTGTGTTAAAATATGATTCTACAAAAAAATTAAAATATCTTCATGATATAGCTCCTGTGTTGTCTATGTGAGGCAATTTAATAATTAATATCGATAATATTCATTAAAAGTTATTGTTTTTTATTTATAATTTGTCTACAAGTTAAATATAATTTAAAATTTGTGTCTGCTATATGCTATTTGTTAATTAAAATATAAAATATTGATTAAAAGACATTTTGTTTAATTGATAATTTTTGGCCGTCGTTGCTATCTGTCCGATTATCGTATAAATAATTTTTTTTACTAATCCGATAATCGGCCCAATTAGTTATTAGTTATTCATTCGATATTCATAAGAATAAATCATAGTACTTATAGGATAGAGAAATCGAAACAATTTACGAATAAGCTGCTGCAAATTGGAGAGGGTCGTCTGGAAACAGACGCAGATGGGAAAATTCTATTTTCTGAAGAATTTTCCCATCCAGTGGCTACAGAGGATGAACTTATCATGTACGTTTTTCCCAATTTGGAGGTTAATATAAATAATGCAGAGTGGTTGTGTGAGAGGGCAGTGCTGTCGCTAAAGAACGAGTGGGTCAATAAAATAAACAAAAAAATTTTACACATGATCGTCGGCGATTCAAAAGTATACACATCCACACTGTGATTGCTAATGACGATAATACTGCTTATCCTGTTGGATTTCTCAACTCCCTGGAGTTAACAGGCGTGCCGTCCCATAAGCTGGAACTTAAAGTTGACGTTACAGTTCTGCTGATACGAAACCTTGACGCACCCAGACTGTGCAACGGCACCAGGCTTCGTATCACAGAGCTAGGCAGTAATATTATAAAAGTCACCATTATTACAGGAGCTGCTAAAGGAGAGAGCGTTTTAATTCCCCGCATACCCATTATTCCCAATAACTTGCCATTTCAATTTAAGAGGTTGCAATTTCCATTAAAATTGGCTTTTATAATGACGATTAACAAATCCCAAGGCCAAACCTTAAAAGTGGCAGGCATTCATTTGGGCACTCTATGCTTTTCACACGGTCAATTACTTATATTATGTTGGTTGTTCACGTGTTTCAAGTGCCCAAAACTTGCACGTACTGACGAAAAATAATAAGTCATTTAATGTTGTATACAGAACGGTATTGGAATGAATAAATAAATAGCGCCCAATAAGACGTTTGATTGTTCATTTTATAATTATTAAGAAATTAAGGAAAGAATGTATATTTGTAAGGTATAATAAATAAAAAAAAATTGTAATATTTTTTAAATGTGTACTTAGTTACTTTTTGAACACCCAGAATGTAGCTCATGTGTTGGAGGAGAATTTCTCGCGGGGGGGGGGATAATAAATCATAAATCACAATAAACGTAGGCGAAGCCACGGGTAGCAGCTACTATTTAATTTATATTAATCATAACAACCATATAACAACTGTCAAATTCAAAATTGTTATTTATGACGCAACATTAACAAGTTTTGTTTATACGGTAACCATGGAAAAACGTTCCCGATTTCGGATGAATAAAAAAAAGGCATAGTGTGATTATAGTCAGGGGTACAGCGCCAATATTTTAAAGTGATTACTAACAGGCTGAATTTTCGTGAGTAGCTTAGTTTTGACCAGTCCCCCAAATCTCTCTCTGCGACAATTCTCGGTAGAGGTATGCAAAGTTCTGTGCAGCCGCTAAACATGTTGATTTGGCGAGTTTTTAAATTTTATACATAACACTTTGTTTTTCAGTTAAATTGCCAGATAATTTATAAAAAAACAGGAAGCTGCGCTTGTCCTACAAAAGCGATGGGTGGACTGGCGAGTCCTCCGTCCCCAATATGAAAAAATAACGAGGTCTGAAATTTTATTACTAACGGGCTGATTTTTAATTTATTGTTTAATTAATAATTTTGAAATCGTAGGGTCAAATTGACCTACAAATTGTCCGGTAGGGTTTTCCGGTCCTACGTCCTGAAAGTGTCAGTTCCACGAATATTCTAAACTGATTACTAACTGTAGGACAAAGGTAACACTGGATAGGTCTGTATTCTCTGATCAAATAATGCAGTGTCCTACAAAAATATTGGTAGGTATCGCTAGTCCTACAAAAAAGGCTTCAATACTATAATAGAGCAGGAGCCCGCGACAGCCAGACCTTCGTCATTTTATAAAAGCTGAAAGTTTCTCTGCGCATGTACCCAACACAGGTAAGAACGATAATCGACTTAAGAAGTTTGAATGGTGGTTACTTTGGCAGGTAGATGGTACCAAAGGTACGATAAGCCACTTCCGGTGCAAAATGTCAATTTTTATATGTATATGTATAAATGTATAAATTGAAACCATAGTTTTTAAGAAAATGACATTTCGAAAAAATTATAAATTTTCAATAACTGCTCAAAATTGGATAAAATATAATAGTTAAATCCTGTATCATAAAAAATAAAAGTAATACATTTTGTAAAGTAGTATCAGTATATTCAAAAATTTAAATTTTTGATGTGAAACATCTTTAGGTACGGGTGTAAAATCATTTGAATGGAACTTCGCCAAATGTTATTTGTTATTGCATTTTGAAACTACGTGGTCAATAATATTATAGTTTTTTTACTAACATTATCATCGCGTAATGTATCACGCCGTTTTTTTTTTTTTTATTAAAAAAAACAGATGGATAATTATGTATTGTTTTTTTTTCTTATTGAAAAATTATGAATGTGATATTTTTTAGAACCTTACCTATATTCATATTAATGTTTAGAGTCCATTGTAATTTAATATTAGTAATTTGATGGGAAAGATGGACAATTATTCGTATGTAAAACTTTTTTATTTATCGCCAACGTTTCGTCAACATTGCTGACTTCCTCAGGGCTCTACAGTGAGAAACAAATTAACAAATTATAATAACATATATAACAATAATTACTACCATTAATATTCTACAATATAAAAAAAAAAACAATATTTACCAAAATTTACAATTAGTTGCTTGATTTGTAAAAAAATACTTGGATAAAGTACCAACAGGATACAAAGCTTATAATTTAAAAACAGTTATTCACTAATCATTTTTAATGGCCAACGTTTCGGCAAACATATGTAGTATTTAAACAAAACCTTAATAATGCTAAGAAATAATATTTTGTAATGTTAGTATGTTGTTCAATATATGACCATTTTCTTTCCACTAATTTAACCACTAAAATAGTGGAAAGAAAATGGTCATATATTGAACAACATACTAACATTACAAAATATTATTTCTTAGCATTATTAAGGTTTTGTTTAAATACTACATATTTTGTATATGGTGGAGTTTTTTATGAACAAGTATATGGCATCCCCATGGGTAATCCATTATCCTGTATTTGTGCCAACTTAGTAATGGCAGACTTACAAAATAGTATTATTAAAAAGTTACCGTGGAAACCTATTTTCTTTAAAAGATATGTGGATGTATTTTAACGGTAGTCCCTTTAGAATATATTGATCAAATAACAGAATATTTTTCAAAATATCACGATAAACTAACTTTCACAATTGAAACAGAGAAAAACAATTACATAACTTTTTTGGATGTTAAAATTATAAGAACACAGAATGGTATTAAAACTAAGTGGTACCGTAAACCAACATCGTCTGGTAGATATTTACATTTTTCATCGGATAGTCCATTTATGCATAAATTAAATATAATTAAAAATTTGTTTAAAAGAAGTAACTTACTTAGTAGTCCAGAATTTCATAATGAAAATAAATCAATCATTGCAAAATTATTACATCAAAATGGCTACCCAGTAGGTTTAATTAACGTTATATTTAACAATTTGGATGCAGAAAATGATACAAAACCCCCAATAATAAAAAGAAAAAACATGTCACAGGTGAATGATAAGTTAGTATTTTGTTCAATTACATATATTAAAGGGCTTTCAGAAAATATCGCAAGACTTTTCAATATTTCTAATACAGTTAAAATAGCATTTAAACCGACGAACACTATTTATAAACATTGCTTTTCAAAAATAAAAGAAAGAGATTTACAGTTTGATAACAGTCATGTAATTTATAAAATTAAGTGTAATAATTGTGAGGGAGTATACATTGGCCAAACATCTCGATATCTAAAAAACAGAATCAAGAATCACACATATGATGTTAATAAGGCTTTTAAATATAAGTTACAATATGGCATGGATAACACTGAAGATAAAACTAGCTTAGTTAAACACTGTATAGAAAATGACCACACATTCGATTTTCAAAATGTGAAAATATTGCATAAGGAAAACAATTTAACAAAAAGACTGTTTTTAGAAATGTTTTACATTAAAAACACATACATAATAATACTGCAATCAACAAAAAAACTGATATTGAAAAACTAAGCAATGTATATGACAGCATCCTAAAATGATTGTTTGACCAATATATACTGACTGCACAATTTGAAGGACAAATTTTTATAATAGAGGTTATTGGGGTTAAGACATCAATTTTGTGTATCAAATAACTAGCATTTTAATTCATAGTTTTTTAAATTAGCGAAAGCATAGTTTTATATTTTAAATTTTTAAAAAATTTTTAGATTTCAATTTTTAATTAATGAGATATACTCTTAAAAAGTTTTATTTGGACAAAATTAATTTTAAACTAATGCATGTTTTTAAATTTGTGACGGTTCACTAAAATATTTAAGGTAATTAAAAATTATTTATTTGATATCCAAAAAAATTTTTAAAAAAAATTTTTTAAAATAATTTTTTTCTACATTTAAGATTTAGGTATAGTTTAGAGTAATTCATTGTACTATTTTTGGTTATAGATCCTGAGGAAGGCAAAAAATGTTTGCCGAAACGTTGGCCATTAAAAATGATTAGTGAATAACTGTTTTTAAATTATAAGCTTTGTATCCTGTTGTTACTTTATCCAATCATTATAACCAAGGTGTTCTTATTATTTTATTATAAAAAAATACTGTCATCGTTCATATAGTTATGTGGAAGTGGTTGCAACAACTATGCCAACCGTATGTTTTCAATTTAATATTTTTGACATTGACTAATATGAAAAACGTCCAATTTTGGTAAATTTTGTTTTTTTTTTTTATATTGTAGAATATTAATGGTAGTAATTATTGTTATATATGTTATTATAATTTGTTAATTTGTTTCTCACTGTAGAGCCCTGAGGAAGTCAGCAATGTTGACGAAACGTTGGCGATAAATAAAAAAGTTTTACATACGAATAATTGTCCATCTTTCCCATCAAATTACTAATCTTACCTATATTAAAAATGTTAAAAATTCAATTTCCAACAAAAAATATCTCGCATTCGATGATGTAAATTATTTTCTAATTTAACTGGCATAAAGAGATATCTTTATTAAATATATTGAAGTGCGGCAGTGGAGGGGTTTCTCCGTAGTCCATTATACCTGTAAATTATTCGAGAAAGTACGCTGGAAATGTTTGGAACGTTTATGTTCTGACTGGGGAGGTATTAATAGTGGGCCCATATATTTGATAATTTCAGAGTGGTTCCTCAGTCAGAGCAACATTCCAAACCTTTCAAGAAAAAAAATAATAAATAAATTAAATGCATATTAAACAATTTATTAACTAGAAGGCTTAGGTTACATAACAGAATATCAGATCATCCGTTCGGATTTCATATTACATAATGTTTTAACATAATGGTTAAACAGTATAGAAATAAGGACGGCGAGGTCGACATCATTATTCCATAGTAATATTTAAATGGAATAGAGAAATATAACTATTTGATCACATAGGAATATTTACATTGATTAGAAAAACTTAACTGTTTGATATCAAATAAGAAAGGAAAGTTTAAATCCCAAACGGGCTGAACATGGCTTAGACCATATTTTAGAGCTAAGCTTCCAATAACTAGCGGAAGTACTTAATTAAATTATAATAAGAAAAGGAAAAATGTTACGTGACGATACTATAAGTCCATAGTGATTCCGATCTGCGGTTAATCCTTGGCGGAATTAGTAATCGGATAAAGTTAATCATTTATCTTGGAGCCAAAAACAATACGTCCGTTTCTTCCCGAGGTCCAAGTTTTTTTTTTTCGTCAACAACTGTTCATATTTTTTCTCGTTGCTAGCATAAGTTAACTCACAATAATCCAAAAAATATTTTATTTTAGTAACTAAGAAATAGCAAACATGGACCAAAGGCACTCGATTCCGATGTAAAGTTTTACATTTAACAATAATGATACTTCGCGACACATAAGTTTAAGTCTGACCAGGAGTTAAACAGGATTATAACAAAATTAATTAACATTATTAAAAATAAGAATAATGCTATAAACAAATATGTCATTAGTGATTAACGACATGACAATATATAGGTATATAATTTTTATTTCATGATTTTCTTGACTTTTTTCAAAGCAACTACTTTAAACTACCTTTTGTTTAAATATGTTTCCATATTATTGTAAAAAAAAATAAATATTTTAATAGCACGTTAATATAAGTATACTTAGAATAAGTAATTTAATAATAATTCATAAAATGTTATTGCCTTTGTTCGGATACATTTTTGAATAGTTTTATGTACCTACAGTAAAATATACTGAAACTCATGTTGATCACTCACGTATGTAATATAATAAAATTAAAAAACCGGTTGATTTGTGAATCAGAATTGTCAATCTTTATTATGGCAATGTTTCAACAACCATTTTGTTGCCTTCTTCAGGCCTAAAATTACATAATTCTAATAATGTAATTTTAGGCCTGAAGAAGGCAACAAAATAGTTGCTGAAAAGTTGCCATAGTAAAGATTGACAGTTCTGACTCACAAATCAACCGGTTTTTTCTTTTATTATAGTAAATTATTATTATTTTCCATTTATCATTATAGTTATTTTGGTTTTATATTCGCTTAGTTAGCTTTAAAATAAATAACAATATTTTTGTATTTAAAATTAATAAACTAATGTTCAATAGGTACATTGTTTTTCGTTAAAACTTCATACATAATGCTTGAGTGATCTGTCTATAAATTTCAAATGTAGGAAATCGATTCTCGGGGACTTTGTAATGCAGTGTATTTGTTTAATACATTTTATTTGCCAACGTTTCGACTTAAATCAAGTCTTTATCAAGGCTCTGTAACAATTAATAAATTTGTTTTTTAACCTAAAATAATCTAAAAATCATATAATTTTAGATTATTTTAGGTTAAAAAACAAATTTATTAATTGTTACAGAGCCTTGATAAAGACTTGATTTAAGTCAAAACTTTGGCAAATAAAATATATTAAACAAATACACTGCATTACAAAGTCTATTGTTCCCGAGAATCGATTTCCTTCATACATAATATTTCTAATTCTAATAATTTTGATTAAATTGAATTTCAAGAAAAAATATTAATCGAGGTTCAGTAAAGTCAAATGCTTCAATTAATATTTAGCGTAAAACCAAATTTAAAATCACAAACAAAAATCAACCTTTTTTCTCTTTTCGGAACAATACCCCAAAATATAGTATACTTTTATTACAGGTTACTACGACCATCAAATAAGTATACTAATTTATATAAGAGGTGCACGTTGAATTACGTTAAAAAATAAAAATAAAAAATTGCTACACTAAAATATATAAATTCTTGGGAAAATTGTCAATACCAGATTCAGGCAATTCCTGCGTCATTCTACGGATATGAGTTAGAAACCAAATGCGTTGAAAACATAAACGTATGAACGTTTGCCAAACACAAGGCCGACAACTCATTTCAGAACGGTTACAATATATACATATACATATATACATAATTTTAATTGACAGCTTTAAAAATGTCAAAAAACAAATATAATTTATAAATTTTCAATGTGTTAACCAAAATTTCCTTAGGCAACCCTATGTATTTCAATACAACTCTTCGAGATCTACAATATGGCGTCAATTGTATGCTGTCATATAATGACGAAAAATAATTATGAGCTAATGAAATATGTGTATTTTGCACCGGAAGTGAGCTCCTCCCGGCCGTCGCACCAGGATTTGACGAGGCAACCCTAGCGCTTATTCTTTGTCATACTAAATACTACCTTCCCTGAAAATTTCATCCTGTCACAATCTATCTCAATCTATCATAATTTATTGAAGTTTAGGGGTGTCTGGCAGGGGGTTGAAACCGTACTAAGTGTCTGGCAATGGACGACGTGATTTCTAATATTATTCCGAAGAAAATATAAAGAAAACTGAGCTTTATACTTTAACGAATTTGAGGTACTATTTTATGAACCTTTGCTACCCTCTACCTGCCAAAGTTACCACCATCCAAACTTCTTAAGTCGATTATCGTTCTTACCTGTGTTGGGTACATGCGCAGAGAAACTTTCAGCTTTTATAAAATGACGAAGGTCTGGCTGTCGCGGGCTCTTGGGCTATAACGTATTATTTTAATTTGATATCCGGTAAATTGATATTTTTTTGTAATTTACGTATTTATATAGGATCGCTATGGTTATTTTAGTGATTATTGAAAATAATTGAAACTAAAATAAAAACACCAAAATAACGATAGCAACTTTATATAAATACGTACATAATGAGTCATGGCTCATTCTGATATTAGTCCATTAAAATGTTACATTTTTTTAGACTAACCTTGCATTTTGGACAGGACAAGATTTTTTTTTACCGTTGCGTAGGGGAAGGCGGTGTAAGTTTAAAACTGAGTTTTCGGGGTTGGCGGCCTCCGCATTTGGTTGCAATCTTGAAAAAGGGATGCTAACAGGTTTTGCACTATATCTCTGTAACGGTATTTCTTACAGTATATTAGTACATACGTTTTTTGTTTATAATCGAATTCTCTGCAACTTTACTAGAAACACTTTTTGTCATAAATTGAATAATTAAAAAATATTCTATCTTCTATAAAGCATATCTTTTTAATTATTCAATTTACGAAAAAAAGTTTCTCTAGTAAAGTTGTAGAGAATTCGATTCTAAACAAAAACCGATCTACAGATTTTCTGTAAGATGTACCGTTACGGAGATACAGTACAAAACCTGTTAGCACCCCTTTTTCAAAATGGCGGCCAAATGGGGTGGCCGCCGATTCTGAACACTCAATTTTAACGCAGCGGTAAAAAAATCTCGTCCTACCCAAAATGCAAGCCTAATGTAACATTTCAATGGACTATAGTTTTTTGGCTTTTTTATCAATATCTCCCAATTTTATTGTAGGACACCAATTACATTGTATTCTACACTCCATTTCCACAAGAAAAAAACAAAAATTAAGTTGTTAGTAATCAGTTTAGAATATTCGTGGAATTGACACTTTCAGGGCGTAGGACCGGAAAACCCTACCGGACAATTTGTCGGACAATTTGACCCTTCGATTTCAAAAATATTAGTTAAACAATAAACTAAAAATCAGCCCGTTAGTAATAAAACTTCAGATTTCGTTATTTTTACATATTGGGGACGGAGGACTCGCCAGTCCACCCATCGCTTTTGTAGGACAAACGCAGCTTCCTGTTTTTTTATAAATTATCTGGCAATTTAACTGAAAAACAAAGTGTTATGTATAAAATTTAAAAACTCGCCAAATCAACATGTTTAGCGGCTGCACAGAACTTTGCATACCTCTACCGAGAATTGCCGCAGAGAGAGATTCGGGGGACTCGTCAAAACTAAGCTACTCACGAAAATTCAGCCTGTTAGTAATTACTTTAAAATATTGGCGCTGTATCCCTGACTATTATTTTGTCGCCGGGTATTTTGTCGCGGTTATTTTGTCTCCGGGCTACTAGTCGGTGAACCTTTTACAACAACAACAAAAAAAAAACGCTAAACGACTAGATCATTAGATACAATTTCTAATATAAAAAAGTTAATTAACAAAATTCAATTCTTAAAATAGCGGCTGCTACAAGTTTATTCATATCTAAAAATAGTGATAACAATAAATTTTAATAAAAATAATTTTCGACCCCTTTTTTCAACTTTTTAATTTTTTTGTTGTTTAAATAAATCATGAATCGTAGAATGAATGAATGAATTGTAAATTATAGACGCCCGAAAACTAAATATATTTTTGCTTATAAAAATTACATTTTTAAAGAAATTTTTTTTTATTTCGGCACATCGTAGCACACATCGGGCACATTATAGCACAATTAAAAAGGCAGGACTGACTTTTTGAAAAAAAAATTTTTTGACTCAAAAAAATCGAAATTTTTGAGATTATTTTTTTTTCCTTTACGGCACATAATAGCACATCTTGGGCACATTACAGCACACTCTTCCTTTTTCAAAAAAAAAAAAAATGGCGGAGCTAACTTCACGCCAAAAATATATTTTTGCTTATAAAAATTACATTTTTAAAGAAATTTTTTTTTTATTTCGGCACATAGTAGCACACATCGGGCACATTATAGCACAATTAAAAAGGCGGGACTGACTTTTAAAAAAAAAAAAATTTTTGACTCAAAAAAATCGAAATTTTTGAGATTATTTTTTTTCCTTTACGGCACATAATAGCACATTTTGGGCACATTACAGCACACCCTTCCTTTTTAAAAAAAAAAAAATGGCGGAGCTAACTTCACGCCAAAAATATATTTTTGCTTATAAAACTTACATTTTTAAAGAAATTTTTTTGTTATTTCGGCACATAGTAGCACACATCGGGCACATTATAACACAATTAAAAAGGCGGGACTGACTTTTTAAAAAAAAAATTTTTGACTCAAAAAAATCGAAATTTTTGAGATTATTTTTTTTCCTTTACGGCACATAATAGCACATTACAGCACACCCTTCCTTTTTCAAAAAAAAAAAAAAAATGGCGGAGCTAACTTCACGCCAAAAATATATTTTTGCTTATAAAAATTACATTTTTAAAGAAATTTTTTTTTTATTTCGGCACATAGTAGCACACATCGGGCACATTATAGCACAATTAAAAAGGCGGGACTGACTTTTTAAAAAAAAAATTTTTGACTCAAAAAAATCAAAATTTTTTAGATTATTTTTTTTCTTTTACGGCACATAACAGCACATTTTGGGCACATTACAGCACACCCTTCCTTTTTCAAAAAAAAAAAAATGGCGGAGCTAACTTCACGCCAAAAAATGATGTTGCTTATAAAAATCGCAATTTTTGAGATTAATTTTTTTCCTTTACGGCACATAATAGCACATCTTGGGCACATTGCAGCACAACATTTTTTTTTCTAAAAGACCGGTTTCTTTTAAAAATCGAAACAGCAGATCGACATTGTCAGGAACATTTCCTAAAACAACCGACAGATCACCTAACAATCCGATCTGCTGTAGTGTGTCCATAAACTGGACACTCAATTAAAATATACGAAACAGTAACACGAGTGTCACACGTCTCACAGATCCTCACGAGCCATTAAAAAACCATGTGTCAATCTACAGTGACCGATGCGCAGCCGTGTAAGGACCACTTCCTCCCACCTGGAATTGAATTGAATTGTAGATTATAGACGCTCGACAACAGAGGTCATTAGCGTCTAAAAAAATAAAAAATAAAAAAATAAAAAATCCTCCCACCTGGAGGGACGGCAAGATGTGAACCATGGCTCAAATGTAGATTTTATAAATTTTAATTTGTTTTCATTGACAGCACTCCATTCATCTTTCCAGAGCTGCTGAACGGCTGAAATTAGAACGCTCTTGAGGTCGTCACCGATAACGCAAAATACACTCTGACCGTTATTTGCAGCGTCCTTGGCTGCAGTGTCCGCTAATTCATTGCCAGCAATTCCCATGTGGCCGGGAACCCAACAAAACCGGACAGTGGTTCCACCTCTCAAAGAGTACAGTTTGTCCTGAATTAAACAAATAAGAGGGTGGCTGGGATAGGAACGCTGCAATGCCTGTAGAGCACTCAAAGAGTCGCTGCAAATAACATATTTGTGCAGACCGTGCACATGTCTCAAGGCCTGCAAAATTGCATATAACTCTGCAGTTGTCTTGAGACAACTTGTATCCAACACTGGCGTTATCGGTGACGAACGCACAACCAACTCGGTCGAGTGACTTCGAGCCATCCGTGTAAACGGAACGGTAGTCTCGATTCTGATCCAGCCACGCCAGGAAAAGCTGACGATAAAGCTCTGGCGTTGTCGTCCTTCGCGGATGAATAGAAAGTGACATGTCGATGACGGGCTCAGGAATTAACCACGGAGGTACAGAATTACGGCCGACTTTAAGAGTTCTAGGAAGCGCCAACGGAAGTTCATCTAGAAGAAGAGTCAACCTGATACCAAGAGGACGTGTTGCATTTCTTCTCCGTCTATACAGTGAAGAAAAACGAGGTTGATATACGCAACTGTAAGTTGGGTGATCAGGTTGACTACGGAGCTTTGAAACGTACGATACCATGTTTCGTTTCCGCCGGATGTTCACCGGCAGCTCTCCGCATTCAGCGGCAATGCTAACAACAGGACTGGATCGAAACGCTCCGGTTGACAAACGGATTCCAGCGTGATGAACAGCGTTTAACGTCCTGATGTACGACTCACGCGGTGAGTCGTATACGATGCTACCGTAATCCAATTTAGACCGTACGACTGCACGATAAATTCGCAGCAAAACTATACTGTCTGCAAAATTTTTAAAATATTGAGGGAAGACATCGACTTCCTCTTTAAAATATTAAAATGAGCCTTCCAATTTAACGACCGGTCAAAAATAAGTCCTAAAAATCGAGCAGTGTCTTGTACAGAAATCAAAGTGTCATATAGATACAACAACTACGAATGCGGCAAAAGTGCACACACTGGGTCTTCTCAATGGAAAATTTAAACCCATTGTTGGTTGTCCAGTTCTGGATGCTATTAATTACGGAAGCCGGGTTGGCTCACTAAGGGACTTGTAGGCAAGTGCCGCTCCTCGCGGCCACTTTAGACCTGAGCACAAGTTCACACGGCCACTTACAAATCGTGCACATGTGCACGTGTGTGTACGTGCGGGGAAATGAAGATTTCTGCATTATCGAACCGAGATAACTAAACCAAATTATTTTTTTGTCTCTGTGGAAATTTATAAGCAATTGTTATTGTTGATTTTTATATTAGTTCAGTCATATTAGCAAAAATAGAAAAACTAATCGGTAAAAAGCTATAAATTGCTGGAGACCTTTATTTTGGCATACTTTTGAACATACTAAAAGTCCTGACCTCTACCTCCAAGGCTCGATCCGCCATCTTGAAAAAAAGGTGCTCCAATCCAGGTTTTTCATCATATCTCGGTAATCGTTGGTCCGATCGGGATGAAGGTTATTATAAAAATTAAAGCTCATTAGATTCTCTATAAAAAAGGTAGAATTCATTTTTTCCATATCTTCAATAGTATCTCTGTAACACATCGGTAAATTTTTTACTCATACGCTGTGCTCTTGAATCTATGCTTCTACGCGTTTCAAATATCAACAAAAAACTATCAGCAACATTTTTAAATTTTTCATAATGAATGTGATACTATTGTCGATGAAATAGGGTCTTACAATAGTCCCTATTTTATTTATTGTAAATTATAGACGCGTCGACAACTTAGGTCATTAGCGTCTTGATTACATTAAATAACTATTTACTTAAAACTAAATTACATCACAAAACATCCATGAGCGGAGGCGAGATTCAAACCCACGACAGTCTGGTCCAAAAGCCGCAACGCTAACCACTGGACCACACTGTCCTCTACAATAGTTAATAAAACGAGGAGGTCCACATCCTCATCAACAATCACAGGTTCTTGGAAAGAAGATACTTCTATCGCACTTGTGACGATCAGAGTATCAGCATCGTCTGTAGCCTGTTTGACGGTAAAACCCTCGGTCTCGAATTTTTCCGACAACATTGAAATAAGTCGTGCCTTATTTTTTTCATTGCACAGAAACTTTTCTTGTGTGACAGTGGCTGTCATTGTCTCATGAAATATTATGTCAGCACTTGTATTTTTTGCAGACCTTAGGCATTGCTCCGCTGTTTTAGTGCTGGGAACGCTGTTGTTATAACCATCGAATACAATTATGGCAGTTGCTCCGAAATGGTTTTTGACATAGTTTATGTACGTCGTGCATATTGAAAGGTACGTCTGATTTTGATGCCAAATTACACGGTGCAAGAGATACCCACCGTCAATGACATGCCTACAATCACTGAAATTCACACGATCACGCGACTCTTCGAAAATATCGTACAGCGCAGATTTTTTAGTCTTGCGCATACCTACATCATTGAATAGAGAAAGCGGATATGGCGCCAATTCGTATTCGAGGTAATCGACTAACTGTTCGTCATCTTTTTTTGCGATAATAATTCTTTGAAAGAGCAACAGAGGATCAATTGGTACCATCGTGTCGTGGATTTTGATAGCAGAGTTGACTGTAGCAAAAGGATGAACTTTATCAAGACGCTTTACATCCTTGAAATTATTTCCGATAATTTTTTTGATTCCTTGCACAAGACTGAGTGACCATTTTGGTGCGGCAGTCCAGCAGTAATCTGGCACGCCTCCTTATACTTCACTCCGATTGTTGATTATCTTAGCCGTAATGCTGAGCAATAACGGCTATTGATCTGATAGTTAACAATCGTACACAACAATTTACGTTAGCAACCTAGGTCCTGGTTTTCGGCTCTGAGCGATCAAGCGGACAAGCAGGGATTCAGTTTGCTATCCTACACAACATCTCCCGCCTCTGACGATTTGTATCCCCACTGCTGAGCAATCACTGGTGAAGGGTAGAAATCGTACGGGAGGCTGAGCACACCACAACTACACCATACGCCCCACAGTTGAGTAAGCGGAAGTAGATTCATAAGTGTGCAATTCAAATTTTCACTGGCATCCCGAAGACGATTCTAATACGGGCGTGGTGAAGGCCTATGTCCGGTTAATCCGGTAACCCTAACTTCACTGTAGTAACGTGCTGTCGGACCCAATAAGGGGAAATTGAGAAAGACGCCAACATGAGTGTTCAAATTATCGTAGGGCGTTTCGACAGTGAACGGTTGACAGAAAGGCCGAACGCTTACACTAGCATGGCAAGGATAGACCTTGCAGGTCTAAGGCTTCCTCGACCCCTTCGTTCCCCCCTTCCGTTTTGTCGCCACGCAGCAGGCCCAGGTATAACCAGGGACTATTGTAGAGGACAGTGTGGTCCAGTGGTTATCGTCGCGGCTTTTGGATCAAACTGTCGTGGGTTCGAATCCCGCCCCCGCTCATGGTTTTGTGATGTAATTTAGTTTTAAGTAAATAGTTATTTAATGTAATAAAGACGCTAATGACCTAAGTTGTCGACGCGTCTATAATTTACAATAAATAAAATAGGGACTATTGTAAGACCCTATTTCATCGACAATAGTATCACATTCATTATGAAAAATTTAAAAATGTTGCTGATAGTTTTTTGTTGATATTTGAAACGCGTAGAAGCATAGATTCAAGAGCACAGCGTATGAGTAAAAAATTTACCGATGTGTTACAGAGATACTATTGAAGATATGGAAAAAATGAATTCTACCTTTTTTATAGAGAATCTAATGAGCTTTAATTTTTATAATAACCTTCATCCCGATCGGACCAACGATTACCGAGATATGATGAAAAACCTGGATTGGAGCACCTTTTTTTCAAGATGGCGGATCGAGCCTTGGAGGTAGAGGTCAGGACTTTTAGTATGTTCAAAAGTATGCCAAAATAAAGGTCTCCAGCAATTTATAGCTTTTTACCGATTAGTTTTTCTATTTGCTTCACTTTAATCTAATTCGACTGAACTGTATACCCGATCATATGAAGCGACAGTCATTATGCTGGAAAATTTTGTGATTTAATAACGCAATACTTTTTAGAAAACTATACAATTATAGAAATACGTGAAATGCTTTAAAAAAAAACGGAATTTCTAAATCGATAAGCACCATTAAACGAGTATTGGCTTCTTTGGGACTTAAAAGAAAAAAATTTAAGGATTCAGATATGAGAGATATAGTTGCTGCCGTAATTGAAGAGGTCCATTCGTGTGGATACAATTTGGGATACCGAAGCTTATGGAATAAACTAAAAACGCAATATAATTTGAAAGTAAAAAGAGATACTGTGTACGAAATCCAGAAGATTGTGGATCCAGTAGGCGTAGCCAATCGATTTGGCAATAAATTACGTCGAAGACAATATTTAAGTCCTGGACCAAATTTTCTTTGGCATTTGGATGGTTACGACAAATTAAAACACTTTGGTTTTGCTATACACGGCTGTATAGATGGATTTTTAAGAAAAATTCAATGGCTTGAGGTAGCTACAACGAATAACGATCCGACAATTACTGCTCATTATTTTCTAAAAACCGTTAAAGAACTTGAATTTTTGCCAACAATTATCAGATGTGATAAAGGTACTGAGAATCAGCTGATAGGCTGTCTTCAAACTTGCTTACGGAGTAAACACACTGATAAGCTTGCTGGAAAAGGAAGTTTTATTGAAGGAAAAAGCGTCAAAAAACAACGCTTTGAATCATATTGGGGACGAATGCGTCAGCATACGGTAGATTTTTATATTCAACTATTTAAAAGTATGCAATTGAAAGGATTATTCAATGGAAGTAATTTTCATATAAAATGTCTGCAATTTTCGTTTGGTTCATTGCTAAAACACGATTTACATTATAATAAAAAACTGTGGAATGAATACCGGATTAGAAAACAAACAGCTAGAAATCTTGTTGCTGGACGGCCCAATGCTTTATTCAACTTACCACATTTGCATCAATGCAGGAATTATAAAAAAGCAGTTAACAAAAATACTGTTAAAAAATTAATGGAGAAGTTTACAAACGAACCACAATTATTTGATCCGTTAATAAAAGAATTGGTGGAATTATTGGTACCTGACGTTACAACTCCAACAAATCCTTCTGAAGCATTAAACTTATATAAGAAAATATTAGAAGCATATGCAGCACACAAGAACCGAAATTAAAAATTTGTGACGTATTATAGATATTTGTACGATAAATACATTCATATAATATATTTGTGGTTACTCTCTCAAGAAAGTGCCAAAAAACTAATTATTATCAGGGTAAATTGTTCGTAGATATTCAATTACTACATATTTAGTCGTAAAATAAAACAATTTAATTTTTGCAAAAGAATTTTTATGTAATAAAATAATTCAATCAAAATTTTCAGTCCTTCTATTTTTAAAAATTATTTGTTTATTCAGTATATTTTATGTACATAATATCACATTTATATGTATTAAAATAATTTATTTTCATCTTTTGTTCTTAAAACTATTTCACTTAATAATCACTTTAAGATTGCAACTTCAATATGTTAACCCCTGCTTTTATATCAGCTTCCTTATTTACTAGACTTTTAAATAATAAGTAAATTTAGCTCTAACATTGCAGAAAGTAAATACTTTTACCTTATTGTACTAAATCGACCCATCTAAAGCTTTTTATGCTAATTCGTGTTCAGTGAAAGTCTTTCATATTTATTACGTCATAGAGAAAATGGAGTTTTTGCATATATTTGATTCTCTTCAATAATTTCAAATTTTAAAAACTTATTACACAGCAGCCGTTAATTGAAGTCAAACATTTTCCATCCATCTTTTTACTTATAGTTTTTCGTCATTTACGACATAGAGCCGTTTAAAAAGTTGAACCAACATTGCTGCGTTCGGTCTTTTAGCTGGATCATGCTCAAAACATTTTTTTAAAGTGTCTTGTGTTGTAGGTGGTACATCTTCTAAACAAGGTTGTTTTTGTGTTTTCATAGCTTTTCTTAGGTTTGGTATGGAAAATATTGGTGTAATATTCCATATTTTTTTTTTCGTAAACAGTTCAACAATACAACATGCTAAAGACCAAACATCAGCGGATGTACCGCCTTGCAAATAATACAGTATAATTTCAGGTGCCATATACAAAGTTGTTCCATGAAAATAACTACCTATAGTGGTTTCTAAAGCAGATGATTCATCGCATAGTTTACTTAATCCAAAATCACAAATTTTAATCATAAAATTGTTATTGATTAAAATATTGTCCGGTTTCAAGTCCTTATGGAGAACACAGGGGTTAAAGCCATGTAGAAAAGCTATTGCCTTAAACATTTACAATGCAATGAAATAGTTATTATTTTTTTTAACTGCGTAATCCAATTTTTGATCGCGGCTTGATATAAAAAGTTCTAAATTAATACTTTCAAAATATTCCATCACGATATAAATATATGATTCTGTTAAGCACACGCCCATAATTGAAATTAAATTGGGATGACGAATTTTATCCATTACATTTATCTCTCGATAAATATATTTCGGTTCTTCTGGAGTTTTCATCTTTTTCACTGCTACTTCGGAATTATTCCATGTTGATAAAATTACGGATCCAAACGCACCGCGACCTAAAACTGTGTCAGAGAATTTGATGTTTTCTTCTTTAATTATGGGTATTGAAAATCTTAATTCTTTCATAATGTTGTCAGATGATGTTGATGTCGCTAAGATTTTTTTTTTAGATTGTATTTCCTGCAATGAAGCTGATACATTTTCTTTTTCAGAAACATTTTTATTTGCGTTAGTCGAAGGAGGCGCTCGTGATTTAGACATATTCAATTTAATTACTGACCCATATACTTCTTTTGCTAACTTTTTTTCAGTACTGATACTTGACTTTGAAGTTCCGACGCTTGCTGTAAAGTTTACAGTTGATGCCTAAAAGTTGTTGATAGTAAATACAATCTTAATTGGGAGTTTTTTGTTTTCAGTTTTTCACTAAAATCCCAAAAATTATCATTGTTTTTATTTCTTGTTATTGAGAAATTTTTAAAAATCGTTTCTTGGAAATTACTCAATTCAATGGCGGAACTTTTCAAAATATCTTTGTTATAAATATTTTTCATCGCCTCTAGACTTAATTTTTTGATATCATCAAAAGAATACGAAATTTCCCGGTTCAACGTTACTTTTCTTATACCACCAACTGGGACTAACATTTGTTTATATGCTTCATTGCAATTTTCCCGGTGCTTCCATCCAACGTGTAAAGTTTTCATAGCATTCTTTGGAGGAATCTGTGAACAAAAATAATATGGAAAATATAGTTGCATTAATTTTGTCCCATGTAAAAAAAAACAAAGCTATTGGCAAATAGTATATTGAAGTGAAACTATAATGAACTTCGTGCTAACATTACAATTTCAAATTACAAGTTCCCGGGTTCTATCCCGAGAGCTAGTAAAAGTGTCATTTGGATTTTCAATTTATTATTAAAAAAAAAATAACTCGGGTCGCAGTGCCAAACCCTGCCGACAATATAGTGTATTTGCTAATACAGGCCTTGTGGCTTTAATACGTGAACTTAAGTTTGTTTTTGGACAAAATAAAAAATTTAACCCCTTAATACATCCCTTAAAATAATATTTTTTTCTTAATTTCAATATTATTATCAATGCAACCTCTGTACCACATTAAATACACCCTTCCATAAGTAAATCCGTATCAACAAACTAGTGTTTTCATAAAATTTGAAAGTCCGGTCCTGTCGGGCCGATTTTATTAAAATTTTAGCAGCACGTTTTAATCTTTACTGAAGAGTTAAATTTCAATTTTGAAACGATTCTGACAAATTTTTCGGTATTTTTTGGCCCAAAAACTTTTTGGAACCCCTAAATACAACCCTGAAAATGGTCCGATCGGGCCCATTTTAAATAGGCTTCTTGCGGTGATGGGTCCCAATATGTGTACCAAATTTCGTTTCAATCGATTAAGTCTGTCGAGAGTTATCGTGTACACACATATATATATATATAAATATATATATAAATAAATAAATAAATAAATATATATATATATATAAATATATACATACATATATATATAAACATTTTCAAAAATGGTGCCAAATTGTTCAGGAGGCTATGAAATGTCGAGAAATTTTGGTCCGACCCCTAGGTCCCGCCATCCGACCGACGCCAATAGTGTATGTGCCATATTATGGCAAATACACTAATAATGAATTGAAAATATGAATTGGTGCTAGGCCCAAATAACCTTAGCTGTTGATGGCCTTTAAAACACAATTTTTTAATTACAATTTCAAATTTTAAGACTGTTTTCCATTCAATTTCTGAGAAATATCTATTCTATTTTATTTTCGTCAATTTTCAATTTAAAATTTCAGTTTATTGTCAATATTTGTTTTTAAATAAAAAAGTATAAAACAGAATTAATGTTTATATTTTTTGTAATTTTTTCAGCAACATGTAGACTTTTGTATTTTTATTCTTTTGACAGCTTGACTAATAAAATTATTTAGTATTGATTTACTTCTCAAAATTTAAACCAGAAGTTCAATAAACACTTATTCAAAAATTTGTTTGACTGTTATACGTACTGAAATATCCTGTACTTTCTGAGATGAACTTTCATTTTCTTCTCCATCAATTAAATTCATAATTTGGTCAATCTTCCTTCTTTTGGCGTCATTGTAATTATTGTCTGTGAATAATGACATTAAGATGAGCATCTTGTTTTTTTAATAACATTAACTTTCTGTTATGACTGTGATTCATATTTTCAATTTAAATCAAACAACTTACTTTTTAAAGGATTAGCATAGAAAACTTCATATTCGGCTATACCTTGAATTAAGTCAAATTCATCATTGTCCATAGCTATTCCACATTTATCTTCTCCATCACGAAATGTGAGTCCAGTAACTCCTGGGAAATAAGCTTTCACTGTGTTTAATTTCAGCTTATTATTTTTTACAGGTAATTATACTGTCGATTTACTGTCTTTTACCCTGGCATAACTCATTTTTAGTTTTTCAAATACTTTAAATGTTTTTTTATTTCACATGTCAAATATTAATGAGACCTAACCTCACAATGACACCGCTGTCATGACAACAAGCAGTTTATTAATGCTTATTGATTTCAAACGCAACCCCGATTTATGCGTTTTTTATCAAACCAAATTTTAATTAAAAAATCTGGTTAAAAAAAATTTAATTTATTTTATTCAAAAATTGCACGTCCGTTGCATTGAAGCCTCAAAGAATGATACAATTATTGCTTATAAATTTCCACGATCGAGAGACAGAGACAAAAAATAATTTGGTTTAGTTATCTCGGTTCGGTAATGCAGAAATCTTCATTTCCCCGCACGTACACACACGTGCACATGTGCACGAGTTGTAAGTGGCCGTGTGAACTTGTGCTCAGGTCTAAAGTGGCCGCGAGGAGCGGCACTTGCCTACAAGTCCCTTAGTGAGCCAACCCGGCTTCCGTAATTAATGGCCAACTGCAGATGACGTTGTGCAGTACGAATGTACTTTGACGAGCAGTAGATCGCCAAGTCGTCAACGTAGAGCGATGACTCTACAGACGATGACTCTAACCTGACTAGATGATCCATTGTCGAACGGTGCTTACGAAAGCCATACTGGGCATTCGTGATCAAATGTCTGGATTCAAGAATCCAAACCAGTCGTCGGTTGATCATACGGTCGAGGAGTTTTGATAAAAAGCTAGTCAGTGAAACAGGACGATAACTTGATGCTTGTTTTCGGTCTTTACCGGGCTTCAACAACGGCACTACAATAGAATTACACCAAGCGGTAGGAAACGTATTGGTGTACCAGATTAAATTAAACATCTTGAGAAGAAACGTGGATCCGGAGGGAGGTACCTTTTTCAAAAATTGGTAATGGATATCGTCAGATCCTGGAGAAGTATCATGGCAATCATGCAAACTCGACTGTAGTTCCCACGAGGAGAAAGGTGCATTGAAGTTCTCCTCATTTTGTGAGGAAAAGTTTAATGCAACTTGTTCTGCTTGATTTTTCTGAGCAGAAAAACTCTCTAGGTGGTTTGCGGAACTCGAAACTTTTGCGTAGCATGAACCCATGTGATCGGCGACTTCTTCAGGCGCCGTAATTATATCATTCCCCATTATCAATCCAGAAATATAATTGAAACTCTGTTTGCCAGAGATCCTCCGAATTTTCTCCCACACTTCGCGGGCGGGAGTAGAACTTCTTACAGTGCAAACAAACTCACTCCATGAATGCTTCTTACTCTCTGCTATGATACGTCTGGCAGTGGAACGCTTTTGCATGAAAATTATACGATTTTCATCCGTCATATTATTTTTGAAGCGACGGAGAGCTTTACGACGTTCACGGATGGCATCCCGACAAGCCTCATTCCAAAGTTGTCTCAAGAGTGCAGTATTTTTACTGCAGAGTTATATGCAATTTTGCAGGCCTTGAGACATGTGCACGGTCCGCACAAATATGTTATTTGTAGCGACTCTTTGAGTGCTCTTCAGGCATTGCAGCGTTCCTATCCCAGCCACCCTCTTATTTGTGTAATTCAGGATAAATTGTATTCGTTGAAAAGAGGTGGAACCACTGTCCGGTTTTGTTGAATTTCCGGCCACATGGGAGTCGCTGGCAATGAATTAGCGAACACTGCAGCTAAAGACGCTGCAAGTAACGGTCAGAGTGTATTTTGCGTTATCGGTGACGACCTCAAGAGCGTACTGATTTCAGCCGTTCAGCAACTCTGGAAGGATGAATGGAGTGCTGTCGATGAAAACAAATTAAAGTCTATAAAATCTACAGTTGACCCATGGTTCACATCTTGCCGTCCCTCCAGGTGGGAGGAAGTGGTCCTTACACGGCTGCGCATCGGTCACTGTAGTTTGACCCATGGTTTTTTGATGGATTGTGAGGAACCGTCCCTCTGTGAGACGTGTGACACTGCGCATATTTTAATAGAGTGCGTCCAGTTTAGGGACACACGACAGCGGATCGGATTGTCAGGTGATCTGTCGATTGTTTTAGGAAATGATCCTGACATGTCGATCTGCTGTTTCGATTTTTAAAAGAAACCGGTCTTGAACGGTTTATTTAATTTTATTTATTTGTATACATTTAGGCCCCTTTACAGCCTAAATGGTTTTTTCTTTATATCACTACATTATATTATATGACGCATTTTATTTGTTCCTATTATGATTTTATTTTGTTGTGTGTCAACTTTTGATTTTGTATTGATTTTGCTTTGGTTTTATTGTTTTTGCTTTTCTTTTGCTTACTTTTTTATTTTTAGACGCTAATGACCTCTGTTGTCGAGCGTCTATAATCTACAATTCAATTCAATTTTTATTGCCATGATATTTATATAGAAGGCTGTGGTATAGGAAAAATGCAAATGCACCACCGGGACTCGAACCCAGAACCCCCAATTTTGCGTCGGGAAAGTTTCCAGTTAGGTATTACACAGTGCGCGACAGCGTACATTTAATCTTTCCTATATATAGCAACAATATACCGCAGATCCAGTAACTACCTACTCGTATGTATTTCTCACAGGTAATTTATTTAATTATTGACCTTGTTTATGTAACATGAAATAATTTGTATTGTGTTATGTAACCATTTTGTAAAAGAAACAATTTTTGTTTCATTAAAATTACTAGCGGTCCCGTATGGCTTTGCCCGGGTGCTAAAATTTATGATTTATTATCCCCCCGGGAGAAATTCTCCCCCTGTGAAGCGAAGTCAGGCTGGTGGTGTTTATAATATTAGTAGGATATCGCCTATACGCTAAAATGCAAAAGAATTAAGTTAAGTTTTATTACTATCTCACAGGAATTATCCCCCGCCCGTGAGAAATTTATCAAAGTAAATTATAGCCTATATCACTCAGGGATAGTGTGGTTTTCTATTAGTGAAAGAATTTTTAGAATCGGTTGCGGGTTGAGTAGTTTCAGAGATACAAATTTATGATTTATTATCCCCCCGCGAGAAATTCTCCCCTTGTGAAGCGAAGTCGCCTATCGTTGTTCTTACTTCGCGTAACCCATGGCTCACATCTTGCCGTACCTCCAGGTGGGAGGAAGTGATTCTAACACGGCTGCGCATCGGTCACTGTAGATTAAGTCATGGTTTTTTAATGGCTCGTGAGGAACCGCCCCTTTGTGAGACGTGTGACACCCGTGTTACCGTTTCACATATTTTAACTGAGTGTGTCCAGTTTAGGGACACACATCAGATTGGATTATCAGGTGATCTGTCGGTTATTTTTAGGAAATGATCCTGACAATGTCGATCTGCTGTTTCGATTTTTAAAAGAAACCGGTCTTGACCGGTTTATCTGATTTTATTTATTTATGTACATTTAGGCCCCTTTACAGCCTTTATGATGTTTTCTTTATATTTTACTTGATTATATTATACCATTTTTTTTCTTCACTTATAATTGTTTTACTTTGTTGTATGTCAATTTTTTTATTTTGTTTTCATTTTATTGATTTTACTTTTGTTTGGTTTACATTCTGTTTCTTTACAGACGCTAATGACCTTTGTTGTCGAGCGTCTATAATCCACAATTCAATTCAATTCACTTCGTGTACTTGCCTACAGTTTATAATATTAATATAATAGTATATTAGTATAGGTACTAAAAAAATTCTACGCTCCCATTTTACCCCCTTTGGGGTTGAATTTAAAAAAATTCTAATAGCCTATAACCTTCCTTAATAAACGGGCTATCTAACAAAAAGTTTTTTTTTCAAATCGAACTGGTAGTTCCTGAGATTAGATACAAACTCTTCAACTGGGAATTTGAGTTGCGAAGTTGTTTGGAACAAAATACCACTAGGAAATAATACACTTGTCAGTAATTTTTCAAATAAATAATTATTTTTTTAAATATTTTGCACCTTTAAAAGTAAACTTTATAACAAGAACTATCTTTAGGTACATTCCTATGATTGAGCCACCCGGGTACAATGCGCGCGCGCACACGCGCACGCACACACACACACAAACAAACGCCGTGTTTTTCGTCGGGAATTAATAACACATCTTGTTAAATGTTAAGTGAAGTATTTGAAGCCCGGTATTATAGTGATGGGCGAAATTATTATTTTTTTAATAATAGTTGTTAAACTGTCACTGTTATTTGACAATAACTGGTTTTTAATAACTGTTAAAAAACAACCGTTGGATAGTGGCAACCAACAGTTATAAGTTAATATAATTGATTGTGAAAAAAAGGACTAGATATCCACTTCAAATAATGGTAAAGAGCAATAAAAAAAATATTTTCGAACATATTAACCACTAACCAAATAACTGGTAACAGGTACCAAGAACGAGTAACAATTAAAAAAATAAAAAATAAATATGTATTAATGTAAAAATAGATTGATAAAAAGCACAAAAAGAAGTGGTATAAGCTGTTATTTGGAAATAACATAAGTAGTAAAAATTATAACGTCCGTTACCTGTAAAGTGGATTTCCAGAAGTAAAAATATAACTAATTGTAAATAATGATGAATATATTATCATGGGAATGAAAATAAATGCATAAAAAATACGCTGATATTTTCCAAAAGCACCAATTTCTTCCAAAATGTCGTCCAGATCAATGTTTGAGTTGGAACCCATTGCTGCAGTCTATGATGTATTATAATATGTAGATCTCGTTTGTAATACGCATAAGATTACAGTAAAATAAATAAAATACAATAACACTGTATGCACTCGTTTTTTGAAGTATTATGCTTGCTTTTAACAATACTAATAGGCACTTGTTACATATTTTTATATAAAATTGTCATTTGACACATTTCACGCACATCTGATTAGATAATTTATTATTAGATATGTTGTCGAGCGTCTATAGTTTACAATATTATTAGATATTAGGTATGTACAAAAAAAATATTTTCAGTAAAATTAAAAATTCCGATGTTTAATACTTTTTAGTGTATTTGCCATAAGATAAGATAAGATAAATTTATTTAAAAAATCACATATTGTGGGTACAAAACGTCAAAAGACAGAGTTAAAAAGATTAAAAAATGCATTTATGTCATAAAAACAGTTCTGTTTTAAAAATGCCTTTAGTTTTTTTTTGAAGTCTTTTACAGGTAAAACCTGAATTGATTTTGGCGGCTTGTTATACATCTTTTTGGCCATCTCGTAGTAGTCAGAATGGCTTTCAAAGCGGTTTATGTTAATTTTAGCATATATTAGAGCTTGATATAATATGTACAATGATGGCAATGACATTATGCCATACTTTATAAATAATGGAGCGCAATGTTCGTTATATTTTGCTCTACTCATAATTCTCAAAACTTTTTTTTTGAAGTGTTAAAATCTTACATGCGTATGGGGAATTACCCCATAGTATAATCCCATAAGCGACCATTGTGTTAAATATATTTTTTTCTGTACTTTGCAATGGTAATATAAAATATGGGTATTTCAATTAAAAAAATTAAAGTTGATGGCCATAGGTATCTATCTAAAAAAGAGTGGCCTGGATAAACCGCTTGCTGCCGTCATCACATGTCCCTCTCCCAACCAAACAAATTTTATTTGAACATTTTTTCGATATTGTCCGAGATTTTCAAAGTGTTCTTTGACACCTGTATACTCGTATATACAGGATGTCCGAATTTCAAGTGTATATAGGACATTTACATGGGAAAATGGTTTTTCTCAATTTCTTGCTTTCCTATACATTTTACAGAAAAAACATACTTGGCAGAAGTGAAAGGAATTCATGTGTAGAATAAGACAGTATTTTTTAACATTTTTTTATTTTGTTTTGTTTTTGTTTTTTTTTTTTGAAATTAATAGGTACCTTAAATATCCTGCAGGCTTACTCATAATACCTTTTTTGTCAATTTTATCCATAGATTACGTTGGTAAAGTCAGAAAACAAAATTTAAAAAAAAACTATTTTTTTCAAATTTTTTTAACTTTTATATATTTACCCAAAAATTATTATGAATATGAGTCAAAACAACATCTGGCTGTAGCGTGCGGCTAACATGATATCATTGAGTGAGTTGCCTGATAATGTCTGAGTTGACGCATTAAAAACAACTCTTAACTTTGTTGAAACGCTTTCAGGTCGAAGAACAGCATGATGGGGCGAGTAATACCGCTTTTATTCGGGATTTTTAAGAGGAACGAAATGTGCGTGATCTAATTCTAGATATTCTTCTATGAACTTTTTATATTCATTGTATAGATTCAGATTTTTAGAAAACTGTTTTTCTAATGACTGGAGGCATTTGTATCCTATTGGAAATGACTCGCCTAATTCCTGAACTTTGTTTTTTATTAATGGGAGATCAACTGTGTATTGACCCGTTTTATCCCTCGTAAATGAATTTTTAACCAACTTCAAAAAAAGAAGGTGGTTCTCAATTCGGTTGTATTTTTTTTTTTTTATGTTTGTTAGGTACCTCATAACTCAGTCATTTATAAACCGATTTTGAAAATTTTTTTTTTGTTTGAAAGGATAGGTACTTTCAGATTGTAGTTTTTCACAAAGAGGGTAAACTTAAAAAACAAAAACAAGTTTTATATGACGAGATAGAATTAGAGATAGTTAACAGCTACAAATATTTGGGAGTCGAATTTTCAAACTCGGGTCTGTTCCATAAGGCGGCAGAAGATTTCTATGCAAGAGCGAAGTTAGCGAGAGGAAGTATTCGAAATGTCACATCCGTTATGGATACATGGGAGGCAAAAACTAAAATCTTTGATTCGGTAGTAGCATCGGTACTCCTGTACTGCACAGAGGTTTGGGGTCCCACATATGCTGATAGTTTAGAAACGACCCAGAGTGCATTTTTAAAATGGATGTTATATCTGCCAAAAAATGCACCGCATTACTTTTTAAGATTAGAAACGGGTAGAACCACAATCGAAACCCAGCTGTTCAGCCGTATGATCAACTGGTGGGAGAAAATCTTAAACATGCCCCAAAGTAGGTACCCAAAGTTATGTTACGACAGAATGGTATCTCTAGCTCAAAAAACGGACTGTAATATTAAACGAAACTGGGTGGCGCAACTAAAACGCTTAATTATAAAAAGTCAACACTTTCATATATGGAAAGAACAGAATGCATGTTCTGTAAAAAGGAATAAAAAAGCAATGATAGACTCAATAATTAACACTCAGTTGGAAATAGATATCGAAAGAATAGAGCATTCAAAATATAGTCATCTTTACAAACGCTTTAAAATTAACCTCGAGACCGAAAAATATCTGTTATATCCAAACAAATTTAAAAAAGCAAGAATAATATGCCAAGTACGCCTAGCTAGTACAGATTACCTGAAGTTTTACTTAAATAGAACCAAATACATATTCGACTGCAATAAGATTTGTTTGAACTGTAATTTAAGAGTTAAAGAAAATCTCTATCACTTTATTTTGGAATGCCCTTTATATAGTTGCTATAGAGAACACTTTTTGAATAAATATTCTATTAACCATCAATACGATAGCAACCTTTTACAACGATTATTCATTGTAAGCAATGAGGACAAAATAGATAATATATTTTATTACACAGTAAATAGTTTAAAACTACGCGCATTCCATCTCTGCGAATAGCCAAAAATTGTAATTATACTTCTTAATGTATAAAATCTGTATTAAATAATAGAATGTACCAACCCTCCTGTAATACTTATAGTGAAATACAGAAATTTATCTATCTATCTATCTATCTACTTTCAGATTGGTCCCATAGAAATTTCATCAAAATCGGTTTAGTAGTTCGGCTGATTTTAATAAAAGTGAGTAACGGCGTGTGATTCTTTAAGGTAAATGTCACTTTTTGACATATCAGACAGCGTAAGAAAGTCGGTTTAATAAAAGTGAGTAGCGGCGTGTGATTTTTTTAAGGTAAATGTCCTTTTTTGACACTAAAAAGTGAAAAATAAAAAACTTTTAAACAAAAAAAAAACCTCCCTCAAAAAACCACTAAAAAGAAGAATATAATGAAATTTTGAGGTCTGTGCCAATTTAATAAAATATAAAGTTATTTAAAGGTTTGAGTTCTTGTGGACAGTAATGTTAGGTAAACGATAAAATCAAACGATTTTTAACCCCTTATATCCACAACAATATTATTCACATAACAATTAGTGAAAATAATATATATCAGACAGCCAAGCTGCCATGATTTGTATAAGCTATATCTAAGAAAAAATCAAATGACCACTGTCGGGACTTGAACCCGAAACTCCCAGTTTCCCGCTAGGTGAGTTACCAATTTCTCCACAGTGCCCGAGAGTGGTAACTGATCCTCTCTTATATATAGCAATTTCAGATATGAAAACTCACTACATGCGAGAGCTGATTATTTAAATAAGCTCCAATGCACAATACAACCATTTAAAACAGTCAAGTCAATTAACATGCGAGAGCTAACATTTTTAAAGTTTTAAACTTAAATAACTCGTTAGGCCGGGAACACTCTGTATAAAAAAATAATGTTATTTATTATAAAGTTAACTAAGCGAATTATAAACCAAAATAACTATAATGAAAATATGGAAAATAATAATAATAATCTTTATTATGGCAACGTTTCAGTAACTATTTTGTTGCCTTTTTTAGACCTAAAATTACATTAATCGATTAATGTAATTTTAGGTCTGAAGAAGGCTACATGAGTGATCAACATGAATTTCAATATAATTTATTATACATTAAACTATGCAAAAATGTATCCAAACAAGCCGTGAGGTGGGTCGTTTATTAGGACTAAAGTGCGACCCTTGAGGTCCACACGACGAACTTCCCAGTTTGATAAATATTTAATAATAATAATAATTAAATTAGATATTACACAGAAAAGTAATCATTTTAATCATTAAAACATCAATAATTAAAAAAAAAAAAAACGGCTGAACCGATTTTTATAAAATTTATGTCGGATCAAAATGACGTTAACACGCCTCGATTGACACCCTTACGAAGTCGATATAATTTTTTATTCGCGAGATATTGTGTAAAATCTACTTTTTTGGAGGCTTATTGGTTAAGAAAAGAGAACGGCTGAACCGATTTTGAAAAAATTTCTTTCAGATCATATTTACGTTAATACGCGTCGATTGGCACCCTAACGTAGTCGATATCATTTCTCGAGAATTCGTCTTAGAAAGAAATGGCACACACACACACACACACACACAGAGACATCTTTCTAAAAGTAGTGTAAAAATAGTGTAGTGACTTTGAAGCATAAAAATTTTTTTTCCTTTTTGATTTCGATTTTCGGACCCATTACAATAACTTCCAGTGGGAAGTTAACAAAGTCAATAACATTTTAAATAATAATTAATAAGAGTTGTGTTAGTTAGTTAATGTACCGTTGTCCTGCATTTAAATTAAAAAAAGATTTTTAGCAAAATTACCATACAGTTTTGTTACAATATAATTTTTCCCCATTTAGTGCATTTTAATAATAAAAGCTTGTCAATGTGTTCCATTTTTGTTAAAACTTCATACATGAAATACTTCTAATTCCAATAAATAAATTTCAAAAGAGCATATTAATTAGTAAGTTTAAATAAAAAAATACCGAAGGCGCCCCTTCAGTTTCCCTTCAGATAACCAGCTTGAATGGAATCGCAATATCAGATACTTAATAAATGTTCAATAACCAAAATAAATTTAAATTTTTGGATATAATGTTGATATTACTTTACAAAATTTATAACATTTCTTTTTCATAATACAGGATTTAACTATTATATTTCATCCAGTTTTGAGCAGTTATTAACAATTTATAATTTTCGAAATGTAAATGAAATGTCATTTTCTTCAAAACCATAGTTACCATGTTGGACTAAGGGCTACTTTGTAATTTAGAACTGTGACAATACATACATATATAAATTGACATTTTTCACTGGAAGTGGTTTTCCCGGCCATGGCATCAGGATTTGACTAGGCAACCCTAGCGCTTTTTCTTTGTCATAATAAATACTATCTTATTTGATATATGATAAAATCAATCGATTTAAAACCCCTTATATCCACACCATATTATTCACATAACAATTAGAGGTGAAAATAATAAATATCTCAGACAGCTAGGCTGCCATGTTTTTTGAGCTATATCTAAGAAAAAATCAAATGACCACTGTCGGGACTTGAACCCGAAACCCCCAGTTTCCGGCTAGGTGAGTTACCGATTTCTCCACAGTGGCCGAGAGTGGAAACCGATCTCTTCTTATATATAGCAATTTCACGTTGAAAACACACTACATGCGAGAGTCGACTATTTAAATAAACTGCAAAGCATAGTACAGCTATTAAACAGTCGAATCATTATACATGCGAGAGTTAACATTTTATAAGTTTTATCAACTTTATAAACTCGTTAGGCCGGGAAGCCTTAGGTTTTACCTATAGATAAACAACGTTTTGAGTTTCTGTGGACAGTAATTAATTGGTATATGATAAAATCAATCGATTTAAAACCTCTTATATCCACACCATATTATTCACATAACAATTAGAGGTGAAAATAATAAATATCTCAGACAGCTATCTTCCCTGAAAATTTCATCCTGTCAGAAATGGGCTTGTATATTTACGCTCGGCTCTTGATCTATATCATTATCACATAGTAAGCTAAATTTGAAATCTATTTAAAACCTTGGCAATGGTTTAAAATAGTCCAGTCACGAGAGCTTAAAAAGGTTTTTTGTGTCCTCAAGCATGAGATGTCAAATCCAAGTTTGCGACCTCTAAAACAGGGCGGGGGAGTTTTGGTGGGCTAAAAACCACGATTTTTTGCACTTTTTTCGGTTTCTTGCTTATAATATGGAAACAGCTGGTCCTATCGAAAAAATTGTCCTATTCAAAATTAAAGGGCACAAAATTTACTTCAAAATGCACTAGTCAAATATGTTTATGTTCCCATGTTTACGGGCTCTACAGAACTTAGAAAATCGCCAAAATTTACCAAAATGAAAAAAAGCATTTTTTCAAGCTTTTAACTATTGAAAAACTCGAATAGCCTATAACCTTCCTTAATAAACGGGCTATCTAACAAAAAAAAAAATTTTCAAATCGGACTGGTAGTTCCTGAGATTAGCGCGTTAAAAAAAAAAAATAAACTCTTTTTTTGTTTGAACGCGCTAATCTCAGGAACTACAAGTTCGATTAAAAACATTTTTTTTTGTTAGATAGCTCGTTTATTAAGGAAGGTTTTAAGCTATTCGAGTTTTTTAAATTCAATCCCAACGGGAGTAAAACGGGGGTGTAAGATTTTTTGTTATTACAAAAAATCTTACTCCCACGTTTTACCCCCTTTGGGGTTAAATTTAAAAAAAACTCGTATATCCTATAACCTTCCTCAATAAACGGGCTATCTAACAAAAAATTTTTTTTCTTAATCGGACTTGTAGTTCCTGAGATTAGCGCGTTCAAACAAAAAAAGAGTTTATTTTTTTTGTTTGAACGCACTAATCTCAGGAACTACTAGTCCGATTTGAAAAAAAATTTTTTTTGTTGGATAGCCCGTTTATTAAGGAAGGTTATAGGCTATTCGATTATTTTTTTTAATTCAATCTCACAGGAAGTAAAACGTAGATGTAGGATTTTTTGTTATTACAATAAATCCTACACTCCCGTTTTCACCCTTTGGGATTGAATTTTCAAAAAACTCGTATAGGGTCTCATTGATTAGTACTATTGCTTCTTTTACAGACTGGTAGTTCCTGAGATTAGCGCCTTCAAACAAAAAAAGAGTTTATTTTTTTTTTATTTTTCTAAGTTCTGTAGAGTCGGTAAAAATCGGAACAAAAACATATTTGACTAGTGCATTTTGAAGTAAATTTTGTGTCCTTTAATTTTGAATAGGACAATTTTTTCGATAGGACAAGCTGTTTTTATGTTATAAGCAAAAAACCGAAAAAAGTGCAAAAAAATCATGGTTTTTAGCCCACCAAAACTCCCCCGCCCTGTTTTAGAGGTCGCAAACTTGGATTTGACATCTCCTAAACATGCTTGAAAACACAAAAAAATAAAATCATTTGCTGCGCAAAACGCAAGGTGGACCTACCTTTTTAAGCTCTCGTGACTGGACTAATTAAATTACATCTAATTTTCAAATTATGATGAATTCTAAGCTTTTGATATAACTATTTATTATTTAAATATCAACTCGTCACGCAAGCGAGAGCAGATAATCTGCTCTCGCTTGCTTGACGACAAATGAATTGTAGAGAATTTAGTACTTTATATTCTACAAGACTGCCATTTTGCATTTTAATTTGCACTCAGCAGTGAGTTTATGAAATAATTTTCAAAAATAACTTTTGGCAAACTTTGACGCGCTGTGGCCTGTGACTCGTAAACGATTGGTACTACAAAAGTGACTGTGACGGATTTTGCAGACAATTTAGTATTGAATAAAAATGGTCTTTACAATTTTTGTCGTAGCATCAACAGTTCACGAGATTTTTGCGGCTAAAGTTTCCGCAAATATAGCGGCTAACGCACACTTCTTCCGACCCCGCCAACTTGGTAAAATACTAAAAACATCGATTGTCCATTTGGTAATTTCGTACTTGAAAAATGTAAAAATGTAACGCAACTATTTAATGTCATGTGGCTTCAAAGACAAAAAATAAAATTAACTCCGAGGATTCTCACAATTTAATTCAATTTAAACTAATTTCATTAAATAGCACATCAACAATTTTAAAATACTTACGCACTCTAAATTGTTTTTAAATCACTTATTCGAACATTACTAATTTATACACAATACTTATATACATTATTATCAACTTAATATGGTACAATTCCCATACAATTTAATTCAATTTAAATGCAAGCTAAAATCACAATAGTTTTCCTTTCAATGAAATTAAATATAGCAAACAAAAGTAGGTACGCATTCATAAACAGTGATTTAAATAAACCAGTGTAGTGCCCATGGACACTACACCAGGATCACGAGCTCAAATGGGGAATTTGACAAAATTTGTCAACAAATCGTACATAATAACAGCGTCGCTATTTGTCCTTTTGTACTGACGTGAATTTAGTATCATAAATACATGTGAAGTAAGCAAGTAAATATTTATAACCAATTTATATCTGATATCTGTAAATAAACAAACTTCTAATCCAAAAATCTCAATTAATATTTTTTGTAAATATAATTAATAATTCATATTTTATATAAAAAAATTAAATAATGTGAAGGGTGTGTGCTGTGAAAAATAATTGTAAAAGTAGCAGTGCTTATGATACAAATGTAATAATCTACAAAATGTATTTAATATTTTGATATTTCTAACTAGACAGGGTGCTGATTGCTGAATTGCTTTGCGGGTAATAGGGATTTAACCCGTAAAATAAAACTTTTGCGATTTCCTGTTTACCTAATTATTTCAGGAAAAATATCTTCGAATAAAAGTTTTAGAACATAAAACTCTGCATCTAAATCATTAAACAAAATTAATTTTGCATGCTTTGTAACGGCAGAAATTTGATATGAAAATGTCAAAATTACCTCAAAAACAGATAGCGATAGCCATGGAACTTGAACAAAATGATGACGTTCAAGTTCCATGGCTATCGCTATCTGTTTTTGAGGTAATTTTAACTTTTTTATATCAAATTTCTGCCGTTACAAAGCATGCAAAATTAATTTTGTTTAATGATTTAGATGCAGAATTTTATGTTCTGAAACTTTTATTCGATGATATTTTTCCTAAAATAATTAGGGAAGCAGGAAATCACAAAAGTCTGATTTTACGGGTTAAATCCCTATTACCCGCAAAGCAATTCAGCACCCACCATGTGTAATAATAATTATCATTTAAGCATTAGTTTTTAATTTTATTTTCTTTGATTTCAATTAAATAATCAGAATTTAATAGGTGAATTATTAGTGTATTTGCCATAATATGGCACATACACTATCGGCGTTGGTCGGATGGCGGGACCTAGGTCGGACTAAAATTTCTCAACGTTTCATAGCCTCCTGAACAATTTGGTATGGCACGCCGTTTTACTATTTAATCGTAAAATATTTTTACAAAATATATGAAAATATTTAACACTTTCAATTTCAGAAAAAAAATTTTGAGTGAATATTTTTATGTACTGACATAATAAAAATACAATTTTATTATGTCCTGACAAAATTAAATGCTTAAATAATATTATGTACATAATATTATTTCTTGAATTTTTATTGTTGAATTAAAATTATGTACCTACGTAATTTTAATTCTGCGTCTCTTTCTACAGCATAGTGTAACATACTGTAGAAAGAGATGGAGAATTAAAATTATGTACATAATTTTAAATCGAGAATAAAAATTCAAGAAACATAATTATAATTCGTCGTTTTTTCCGAATTATTATTATGTACATAATTTTATTTCTTGAATTTTTATTCTCGATTTAAAATTATGTACATAATTTTAATTCTCCATCTCTTTCTACAGTATGTTACACTATGTTGTAGAAAGAGATGCAGAATTAAAATTACGTATGTACATAATTTTAATTCAACAATAAAAATTCAAGAAATAATATTATGTACATAATATTATTTAAGCATTTAATTTTATGTCAGGACATAATAAAATTTTATTTTTATTATGTCAATACATAAAGTTACATGTGATTGAAGTTAGGTAAAAGAAGTACATTATTTTGAACACCCTGTATAATAAATTAATTTTTTTAGGACAGATTTGTTCGTCTATTATCTAGTGATCCTCAAAATTTCAGTTTGATAAAGGTTTCTGTTTTGGCTTGGTCGAATTTTAGATAAAGGTCTGCATGTGTCAAAAATTTCTAAAAACTTGAATAACTCAAAAATTACTGAATTTTCGAGCATGGCTTCTCTTACAATTTCTATTCACATTTAGGCGCAGAATTGAAAAAATAAATAAAAACAGGGTGCTAGGTTAAAAAAAACATAACTTGGGTCTGCTACGCTTAAATGGGACAGGCTGTATAATTGAAAATATTTTTAGGTTATAGATCATTAAAATTTATACAACTTTTATATTAAAACTTTTTTTTCTATCTTCACCCAAAATCAAAATATCGGCCGACAACGCAAGTCTTGGACACCCTGTATATTATGTATACAGGGTGTTCCGTAAAGAATGCGCCAAAAAGTAATCCTATATTCTAGACATAAAAATAGTAGGATTTAACCCAATTTTCCTTATAAAAATGTCGTTCGTTTCGGATATACAGAGTGTCAAAGTTAGATTTTATATTTGAGTTTCTTTAAATAAATCGAACAGTTTTTGAGATATCTAGTTGAAATTTGGTATCCATGGTATTTTTAGGGTAGGAAAAAAGAAAATTTAAACAGATTTGAGTTTCTAAAAAGAGGGCGCTAGTTGCAGCCTATTAGGAGCACATGTATGCCCCTTTTTTCCCGAATGCCATAATAGTGATTTATTCTACGATCCTTGATAGATTCATCATTTTTAAAGATAAAAGGTATACTTCATTTATATCGCTAATCGAAGCCGTTTTCGAAATATGGCGAATTTAAATTTCCATCACGCGTACAAATACACAGCATCAACTTGAATGTTTTCAATAATATTATGCAATGCCTACTTGTGAGAAGTATTAATAAAAAAATTATGTATTTGGACACGTGATGGAAATTTAAATTCGCCATATCTCATTGTCCATTCGAAGGCCTACATAAATTAGTGCCATTTTTGAAATTCAGTTGGGACGTTGCCAAAATATTCAACTTTTTCTGCAAAGTTCTAAATTTTCGTTATCTATGTACTACTAAAATACACACCAACCACATTTTTCAAGCAATAGTCCATAGCATGTGCTACCCTCCAGATACTTCAGAATTAAATTTAATTATACAAAGTGTTAGTGGCAATAGTTGAAAAATGCATAACTAACTTACCTTAAGTCAATTTTTTTAAGTAGCAAACCCTGTATATCTTTAAGTATGTTAATAGAGCTCACTTTACTCTACACATTTTATACTTAAAAATACACAGGGTGTATTACTTAAAATTTTTTTTAAGTAGAACACTCTGTATGTTTGCGGATACAGATTTACTTACTGAAAGGTGTATTTAATTTGGTGCAGATGTCAAATGAATGATAATATTGCAATTAAGAAAAAAAAATTGTTTTAAGGGATGTATTAAGAGGTTAATTTTTTTTATTTTGTCCAAAAATAAACTTAAGTTCACATAATAATGCCACAATGCCTGTATTAGCAAATACACTATATTGTCGGCAGGGTTTGGCACTGCGACCCGAGTTTTTTTTAATTATTTATAAATAGTTTAATAAATATCTTATTTTTGAAATTGAAGTTTTTACTAATAAAAGCCACCTTACTCCCTCCACCGGCAGCTTCGGTGCATACATGAATGATTACATTGTTACTTTAGCACCTCCGATTTACGTTATCACTCACCAGACGGCAGAACCGGTCGTGCTCACAGCGAATAGATGGCCGTATCTTTTATAGCATTGAGTTAGAAGCTTGAATTTTTTACAGGACTATGGGGTTGTAGACCTTAATATTTTTTATTAATCTCGAATTGACACCTCTAGCTGTTTCTCATAAAAAGGGTCTAGACGGCCAGACAGGCAGACGGACGACAAAATTATCCAATAAGGGTTCCATTTTTTCATTCTAAGGTACGGAAACCTAAAAATGCCTATTATGAGAGTTAATAAAAATTCAATAATCTATTTTCCAAAATACATTTATCCATGATGCGTAACTATGGAAACGTAGAACGCATCATTAATTTCTGACCTCCTGTCTTTCCATGGATGGCTTGAATGCTCTCCGTCGGGAACAGTTTTGGGCTTGAGAATGGTCGAGCGTGTAGTGGTGCTGTTGTTTACATGGCGTTGCTATGGTTCCTCTATTACAAGTTTCCAGGTTCTAGCCCGAAAGTGTCAATTGGATTTTCAATTTATTATTAAAAAAAAATAATGAATTGAAAATATGAATTGATGCTAGGCCCAAATAACCTTAGCTGTTGGTGGTCTTTAAAACACAATGGATACACACATAATAGATCGGGAACAGTTTTCCGGTATATCGACAAAATAATTTTGTTATTAAAAAATGACATTTATTTCCTGTTTCCATGGACAGTTTACTATTTTTATTTAGTAAAATTGTAAACCTGAAAAATATAAAAATCTAATCTCACTTTTGGAAATTTTGTACGTGGTACCAACTTTAGACAACTAAATAAATTTCTAGAATAAAAAAATAGACTATAAATTATTACACTTTATGTATAGGTTTCGGTTTTGGCTTAGATTCATAAATTATACCGTCATAAGATATCGAATTTTTTTAATATACGGTGGCACGTACTGGTTCAGTTATGGATTTGTACTTAATGGTTTGTGTTTGTACCCATAGTAAAATATAATGTTTCCACCATGGTTCAGTTCCTATGTTTGATTTAGTTGCCTTGATGGAACTTGAATTTGTGTGAGTCAGGCATATTAATGCACACCTTCCCCATTTTCAGCTGCATAATAATAATAATACACGTTTCGAACAAAAAGTGTACAAACACCACGTGTACAAACAGGTTGCTGCCACTTGGATGATATGTCAAAACATATAAATATTGTAACCACTGGTAACAAACCCTCCTGTTTTGTACTATTTTTTTTCTTTTTGGTAAATATATTGTTTATTTATTTATTTATAAAACGCTATACAGAAGATGAATAGCCCATCAACTGGGATAAACACAAAACAGAATTTGATGTTAGCTATACAAATAAATAGTTTGTCTTTGTACTAAGATAGCGAAACTCTAAGGGTGTACGCACAGACCTACCCGACCATGGCGTGTTGTCAGAAGCTATTATAACTTACAGGTATTGGGTGTTATGTCACCTGTCCTGTGTGTGTGCGTGCGCGCGTCAGTCATCGAAGAGCCGGCAGATTGCGACAAGGTAGCGGACAGCGGCCGCTCGAGACACACGCGGGTGGTCCGGCGACACGTTGGACAGATTGTCTTGACACTGTCACAGAACATACCTACTCTGAATGTATGTGTGTTATAGGTATTATGACTACATTTCATAATAATATACTGTATTGTTTTACACAAATTAGGCCCTCCTCACACTGGGCGACTCAAAAGAAACTGTAGTATCCTGGATACTAAGAGACTGGGCGTGTATGCTACTCATGTTGCCCTTTCCCGTTGTACGGTTACAACTATAGTCGTGCAGCGGCGAATTGAAGATCACATCGGTCGTTGTTGATTTCTGGACTCCGTTGTCGGCGAAGTGAAAATGTCCGATTCTAGTAGCGACGAAGAAGAAATTGTCCTCTACTATTATTATAACCACTACAGAAGGAGATGTAGAAGAAGATTCTGGATCCATCCATACATTGAAAGAAATATCAATTGCAGATTGTTTGTTGCTGCGAAAGAATGCAAGAAACGGACTCAAAATTCCGTGCTATATATTGTGATATTATTTTTATAATATCACATTTAGTAATATTGTATACCCTTAATATTATTTATTATTTTATTTAAATGTTCTGATTGCAATACTTTGGTGCAGGTTACCTAGAAAACAGTGTTTATAAGGTAGTGTGCCAGTGATATTGTTAATAGAGAAAATACAATAAATACATTTAGTCCAGTCACGAGAGCTTAAAAAGGTAGGTCCACCTTGCGTTTTGTGCAGCAAATGATTTTATTTTTTTGTGTCCTCATGCATATTTAGGAGATGTCAAATCCAAGTTTACGACCTCTAAAACAGGGCGGGGGAATTTTGGTGGGCTAAAAACCACGATTTTTTTGCACTTTTTTCGGTTTTTTGCTTATAACATAAAAACGATTGGTCCTATCGAAACAATGGTCCTATTGAAAATTAAAGGGCACAACATTTACTTCAAAATGCACTGGTCAAATTTGTTTATGTTCCGATTTTTACCGACTCTACAGAACTTTGAAAAACAAACAAAAAAATAAACCCTTTTTTTGTTTGAAGGCGCTAATCTCGAACTACCAGTCTGTAAAAGAAGCAAAGTAGTAATCATTGAGAGCCTATACGAGTTCTTTAAAAATTCAATCCCAAAGGGTGAAAACGAGAGTGTAGGATTTATTGTAATAACAAGAAATCCTACACCCACGATTTACCCCCTTTGGGATTGAATTAAAAAAAAAAATCGAATAGCCTATACCCTTTCTTTAAACGGACTATCTAACAAAAAAAATTTTTTTTAAATCGGACTTGTAGTTCCTGAAATCAGCGCGTTCAAACAAAAAAAGAGTTTATTTTTTGTTTGTTTGAACGCGTTAATCTCAGGAACTACCAATCCGATTTGAAAAATTTTTTTTTTGTTAGATAGCCCGTTTATTAAGGAAGGTTATAGGCTATTCGAGTTTTTCAACAGTTAAAAGCTTGAAAAAATGCTTTTTTTTCATTTTGGTAAATGTTGGTGTCTTTCTAAGTTCTGTAGAGTCGGTAAAAATGGAAACATAAACATATTTGACTAGTGCATTTTGAAGTAAAATTTGTTCCCTTTAATTTTGAATAGAACTATTTTTTCGATAGGACCAGCCGTTTCCATGTTATAAGCAAGAAACCGAAAAAAGTGCAAAAAAATCGTGGTTTTCAGCTTACCAAAACCCCCCCGCCCTGTTTCAGAGGTCGCAAACTTGGATTTGACATCTCCTAAACATGCTTGAGAACACAAAAAAATAAAATCATTTGCTGCACAAAACGCAAGGTGGACATCGTCTCGTGACTGGACTAATTAAATATATTTAGTTAGTTACGCGAGCAGAAAAATTTGAATTTTCAGTGAGTAAACAAAAATGACCGGTTTCATCCGAATACCATTCAATAATATAAACATTCTTCCGTAATATAATTATCTAATGGATCAGACAGCGTAATGCCTGATTACATCATTTGATTCGGTAATGTATCTTTTCGTTTCTTAATTTGTTAGAATATTCTTATATTCTATTTCAACCATGTTTTCAACTAATTCCATTTAGTTCTTAATTTAATAACGAATATTCCTATATTCGATTTCAATTTTGTGTTTAGAACGAATTCCATTTAGTTCATAATTTAATAAAGAATATTCCTATATTCGATTTCAATATTTTGTTTAGAATTAATTCCATTTAGTTCATAATTTAATAACGAATATTCTTATATTCTACGTCGACTGGGTTTACAACTAATTCCAATTAGTTCATAATTTAATTACCAATATTCTTATATTCTGCGTCAACTATGTTCACAACAAATTGTTAATTAATATTAATTTATCAATAAATATCCTAGACTTTACCTAGTATCCTTATTTAAGTCAAGTTTCGATTGTTGTCCTTTAGGTGAGGATCACTGTGGGAAATTAAATTTTAATTATTCAATATGTTTAATATGACAGAATATGACAGAAAGCTAATTTCTCGCCTTTCTTCAATGCAGCCTCAATAAAAGAGATCGCGTGCTTAATACTTTCAAGCCCAGTCCGCAAGATCACCGGCGCCATAGTTTGAGGTTATGCAGCTGTCAGTATAAAACATACACGATTATTTTTCTATTATACGTCAAAATTGAAGAAGAAAAAAACTTAAAATAAATAATTTTCACGTACCTTTTATGCTATGCTATTTATACTATTTGCACACAGCTAGATAAAACGGTATTCGTTTATTAAAAAATTTCCCGATATAAGACAACAATAAAAAATAGTTCAATCGTACACTATTGCCCGCTAGCGGCGCTAGTAGGCTTCGTGCACACAACCTATAGCGCCGTGTGAGTATCGCTTAGTCGCCCAGTATCCTGGTATCCAGGATACTACAGTTTCTTTTGAGTCGCTCCGTGTGAGGAGGACTATACTGTCAGAAATTGTTAAAAGTTGACAAAGCTAACAATAATTATATCGATTATGAAGATTTTATATAATTCTCACATTTTTGGTCATAGTCTGACGGCTTAAGCACTTGATTATACATTTTTTGTTAAGAGGGGAGGCAAGTTATTTTCGTCATCTATGGATCTTTAGAAAAAATTTGAGTACGAGAGACATTTCGAATGCCACCTATGAATTCGGGGGTTGAACTCTGTCTTCAGGGGGCTTTAAAATTGCGATTGTTGACCATAAAATCGACTATAACTCTGTAAATAACACGTGTACGCCGTGTCGACTGGGTTTGGAACTGAGATCCAAGATTTTTTTTTTTAATATTTGTAATAATGCGAAAATTAAATATTTCAATTAAATGGGCATTTTTGTATTTAGTATTTTTACGTAGATTACGATGGTGAGAACAAAAAAAAATCGACTGATGACCAGTCCTATACTTCCCACCTAATAAATATTTGCAAAAAATAAACATTCTTTTTTTATTCTTTGAAAAAAAGCATGGCCCTCTTTTTTGTTTAGTGATCTACTGATGGCTAGCTTAATATAGCAAAAATCATGGTTACCTTAATTTACGTACAATTTTTATTTTTTTTAGTAAAATAATTTTTTTCTCGAAAACTGTACATTTTAGAGAAAAAAAATATTTACGTTTTTTTCATATTATAACATTTAGAATTCATTTATATTTTTTACTTCCCACCTCTACTATGGTAGGGAAGTAATGGATTTAGTCCGAAAAAAATATTTCGAGATTTTAACAGATTTTCACGTTTTGAGACCCTAGCAATCGTTTAAGATCATTTTCTGACTGATGTATGTATGTGTGTGTGTGTGTGTATGTGGTCAATTTTTCGCCTTCGATATCTTAAGAACGGAACAACATACGGGCATGCCGATTGTTCTATTGTGTTTATCAGTCTTTAACTTAGATCTGATTAGATTTTGAGTCAAATCGGTTCAGTGGATCCTGAAATATTCAAAAAAACGTCATCAATGTCACGTATTAACATAGGTAAAAAAAAATATAAATGAATTCTAGATGTTATAATATGAAAAAAATGTAAATATTTTTTTTCTCTAAAATGTATAGTTTTCGAGAAAAAAATATTTTACTAAAAAAAATAAAAATTGTACGTAAATCAAGGCAACCATGATTTTTACTTCCCACCTCTACTATGGTAGGGAAGTAATGGATTTAGTCCGAAAAAAATATTTCGAGATTTTAACAGATTTTCACGTTTTGAGACCCTAGCAATCGTTTAAGATCATTTTCTGACTGATGTCTGTATGTGTGTGTGTGTGTATGTGTGTGTGTATGTGTGGTCAATTTTTCGCCTTCGATATCTTAAGAACGGAACAACATACGGGCATGCCGATTGTTCTATTGTGTTTATCAGCCTTTAACTTAGATCTGATTAGATTTTGAGTCAAATCGGTTCAGTGGATCCTGAGATATTCAAAAAAACGTCCTCAATGTCACGTATTAACATAGGGAAAAAAAATATAAATGAATTCTAGATGTTATAATATGAAAAAAATGTTAATATTTTTTTCTCTAAAATGTATAGTTTTCGAGAAAAAAAATATTTTACTAAAAAAAATAAAAATTGTACGTAAATCAAGGCAACCATGATTTTTGCTATATTAAGCTAGCCATCAGTAGATCACCAAACAAAAAAGAGGGCCATGCTTTTTTCAAAGAATAAAAATTAAATTATGTTTTAAAGACCACCAACAGCTAAGGTTATTTGGGCCTAGTCAAAGAATAAAAAAAAAGAGTGTTTATTTTTTGCAAATATTTACTAGATGGGAAGTATAGGACTGGTCATCAGTCAAATTTTTGCTATATTAAGTTAGCCATCAGTAGATCACCAAACAAAAAAGAGGGCCATCCTTTTTTCAAAGAATAAAAATTAAATTGTGTTTTAAAGACCACCAACAGCTAAGGTTATTTAGGCCTAGTCAAAGAATAAAAAAAAAGAGTGTTTATTTTTTGCAAATATTTACTAGGTGGGAAGTATAGGACTGGTCATCAGTCAAATTTTTGCTATATTAAGTTAGCCATCAGTCGATCACCAAACAAAAAAGAGGGCCATGCTTTTTTCAAAGAATAAAAATTAAATTGTGTTTTAAAGACCACCAACAGCTAAGGTTATTTACGCCTAGTCAAAGAATTAAAAAAAAAGAGTGTTTATTTTTTGCAAATATTTACTAGGTGGGAAGTATAGGACTGGCCATCAGTCGAATTTTTTTACCTATGTTAATACGTGACATTGAGAACGTTTTTTTTAATATCTCAGGATCCACTGACCCGATTTGACTCAAAATCTAATCAGAGCTAAGTTAAAGGGTGATAAACACAATATAACAATCAGCATGCCCGTATGTTGTTCCGTTTTTACGATATCGAAGGCGAAAAATTGACCACATACACACACATACAGACATCAGTCAGAAAATGATCTTAAACGATTGCTAGGGTCTCAAAACGTGAAGATGTGTTAAAATCTCGAAATATTTTTTTCGGACTAAATCCATTACTTCCCTTCCATAGTAGAGGTGGGAAGTAATAATTGAGCATTGGGTTTTTGAGTTATTTGCAAAAACAACTTTTTTGAAAGGGAAAAAAATTCTGGACATAAAAGTTCTTATGCATTAGCATTCTAAAGTTGAAAATAAGGGTGTTTCTTCAGTACCAAAGTTAAAATAATTGCCTATACGCTATTATACGTAGTATTATTACTTAAAACACGTGTCAAGAAAACTATGAAACGTTACAAACGCATAGGCAATTAGTTAAACTTTGATAATGAAGAAACAGCGTTACTTACAACTTTAGGGTACTTAGTGCATAAGAACTTTTATGTCCAGAATTTTTTTCCTTTCAAAAAATGCAAAAATATACGGGGCGTTCCATAAAAAAAGTTATTTTTGAGAATAATTCAAAAACCTGATGCTCAATAATTTTTTTTTTTTGTTTACGTAAAAAATACTGCAAAAATGCTCATTTAACCGAAGTCGTATAGCTCCAAGCGTCCAACATTAACAAAGTTAGTATTGTGTACACTTAACTTTGGACAGCATGTATATAGATACATATTATTATGTACCTACCTATATGTACATTTATTATTAATTTTATCAGCTTGCACATCAATGTGCATTATCTTATAAGAGTTATGGCTAGCAACAATGGTGACAAGGTTGCAAATAACTGGAGCAAAGCGAATGAACAACCTACTGAATCGAGTTGTGAAGTGAAAGTTGTTTATCGATTAAATTGATGCAGTTACACCGTAGCTTTACCAAGAAAAGGTCTCAAATCAAAAATTTAATGCAACAACAATTAACATCAATGAATCGAGAATTGGTTTCCAGATTGTATACAATGCACGATTTTGTCACTGAGTCAAACTGAAATATAATAATTATATTGCATTTTAATTTTATATTCCAAGTACAGATACCAAAATTTCAGGTACGTAAAATAAATTGGAAATTGTGCCAATTTAACTCACTGATTGTGAAAATGTCACATTATGAAGGGTAGAAGAGGGCACATTTGCTACCAAATTTTTAAGTCTCTGTAAAATTCTTTTTACTTATTTTTAACTTCTCATTTGCGAATGAAACATTTTGACATATCTAAAATCACTTTTTAGCAGTCTTTTTGTTTTAACTAAAATACGACTGGATTGATTTTGATTAAATTTCTTTCAGATCATATTCACGTTAATACGCTTCGAATGGCACCTTTCAGACGCTAATGACCTCTGTTGTCGAGCGTCTATAATCCACAATTCAATTCGATTGGCACACTAACGAAGTCGATATCATTTTTTTCCATACGATTTTGTGCTAGAAAGAAATGACTACGCAAGGAATGATTGAATTGTGAATTATGGACGCTCGACAACAAGGGTCATTAGCGTCTGTGCAGAAACGAAATGTAAAACAAAACAAAAGTAAAAACAATAAAATAAAAGCAAAATCAAAATCAAAAATTGACACACAACAAAGTAAAACAATTATAAGTACAAATTAAATGTGTCATAATAATATACTGTAGTAATAAAATATACAGAAAAAAACATTAAGACTGTAAAGGGGCCTAAATGTATACAAATAAATAAAATCAAATAAACCGGTCCAGACCGGTTTCCTTTAAAAATCGAAACAGCAGATCGACATTGTCAAGATCATTTCCTAAAACAACCGACAGATCACCTGACAATCCGATCTGCTGTCGTGTGTCCCTAAACTGGATACACTCTATTAAAATATGCGACACGGTGACACGAGTGTCACACGTCTCACACAGGGGCGGTTCCTCACGATCCATTAAAAAACCATGACTTAATCTACAGTGACCGATGCGCAGCCGTGAAAGAACTACTTCCTCCCACCTGGAGGGACGGCAAGATGTGAGCCATGGGTCAACTGTAGATTTTATAGCTCTTAACTTGTTTTCCTAGACAGCACTCCATTCATCTTTCCAGAGCTGCTGAACGGCTGAAATCAGTACGCTCTTGAGGTCGTCACCGATAACGCAAAACACGCTCTGACCGTTATTTGCAGCGTCCTTAGCTGCAGTGTCAGCTAATTCATTGTCAGCGATTCTCATGTGACCGGGAACCCAACAAAACCGGACAGTGGTTCCACCTCTTTTCAAACAGTATAATCTGTCCTGAATTAAACAAATAAGAAGGTGGCTGGGATAGGAACGCTGCAATGCCTGTAGAGCACTCAAAGAGTCGCTGCAAATAACATATTTGTATGGACCGTGCACATGTCTCAAGGCCTGCAAAATTGCATATAACTCTGCAGTAAAAATACTGCACTCTTGAGACAACTTGTATCCAACACTGTCGTTATCGGTGACGAACGCGCAATCAACTCGGTCGAGAGACTTCGAGCCGTCCGTATAAACGGAACGGTAGTCTCGATTCTGATCCAGCCAAGCCAGGAAAAGCTGGTAATAAAGCTCTGGCGTTGTCGTACTTCGCGGATGAATGGCAAGTGACATGTCAATGATGGGCTCAGGAATTAACCACGGAGGTACAGAGAAGAAAAACGAGGTTGAAATACGCAACTGTAAGTTGGGTGATCAGGTTGACTACGAAGCTTAGAGACGTAGGATAGCATATTGCGTTTCCGCCGGATGTTCAGTGGAGGCTCTCCGCATTCAGCGGCTATGCTAACAACGGCACTGGATCGAAACGCTCCGGTTGACAAACGTGATGAACAGCGTTTAACGTCCTGATGTATGACTCACGCGCCGAGTCGTACACAATGCTACCGTAATCCAATTTAGACCGTACGACTGCACGATAAATTCGCAACAAAACCGTACGGTCTGCACCCCACGTGGTACTGGATAAAATTTTTAAAATATTAAGGGAAGACATTGACTTCCTCTTTAAAATATTAAAATGAGCCTTCCAATTTAATGACCGGTCAAAAGTAAGTCCTAAAAACCGAGCAGTGTCTTGTACAGAAATCAAAGTGTCATATAGATATAAGAATGGTTCCTGATAACAACTACGAATACGGCAAAAGTGCACACACTGGGTTTTCCCAACGGAAAATTTAAACCCATTGTTGGTTGTCCATTTCTGGATGCTATTAATGCCCAACTGCAGATGACGTTGTGCAGTACGAATATACTTTGACGAACAGTAGATCGCCAAGTCGTCAACGTAGAGCGAGGACTCTACAGACGATGGAATGCTGTCAATTATGCCATTAATAGCGATGGAAAAAAGAGTGACACTAAGAACCGAACCCTGTGGAACACCATTCTCCTGTACAAAGACACTAGACAAAGTGTTGCCGATACGGACTTGGAAGTAACGCTCCAATAAAAAATTACTTATAAAATTCCCAAGATGTCCTCTAATACCCCAATTCGGAGTATTCCGTACCGCCATGTAGTGTCGTAAGCCTTTTCAAGATCGAAAAAGACCGCTATCAAGTGCTGTTTATTAAGAAATGAGTCCTGTATTGCAGACTCTAACCTGACTAGATGATCCATAGTTGAACGGTGCTTACGAAAGCCACACTGAGAATTCGTGATCAATCGTCTGGATTCAAGGATCCAAATCAATCGTCGGTTGATCATTCGTTCGAGGAGTTTTGACAAACAGCTAGTCAGTGAAACAGGACGATAAATTGATGCTTGTTTTCGGTCTTTTCCGGGCTTCAATAACGGCACTACAATAGAATTACACCAAGCGGTAGGAAACGTATTAGTGGACCAGATTAAATTATACATCTTGAGAAGGAATATAGATCCGGAGGAAGGTAGCTTTTTCAAAAATTGGTAATGGTAATCGTCAGATCCTGGAGAAGTATCATGGCAATCATGCAAACTCGACTGTAGTTCCCACGAGGAGAAAGGTGGATTGTAATTCTCCTCATTTTGTGAGGAAAAGTTTAATGCAACTTGTTCTGCTTGGTTTTTCTGAGCAGAAAAATTCTCGAGATAGTTAGCGGAACTTGAAACTTTTGCATAGCATGAACCCATGTGATCGGCGACTTTTTCAGGCGCTGTAATTATGTCATTTCCCATTACCAATCCAGAAATATAATTAAAACTCTGTTTTCCAGAGATCCTCCGAATTTTCTCCCACACCTCGCGAGCGGGAGTATAACTTCTTACAGTGGAAACAAACTCACTCCATAACTGCTTCTTACTCTCTGCTATGATACGTCTGGCAATGGAACGCTTTTGCATGAAAAAGACCCGATTTTCATCTGTCATATTATTTTTGAAGCGACGTAGAGTTTTACGACGTTCACGGATGGCATCCCGACAAGCCTGATTCCACCAGGGAACAGGCACACGTCGCGGTGCTGTTGACGTGCGTGGGACTGCAGCTAAAGCCGCCTCGATGACCGCATCCGTGAAATGCTCTACGGCAGCATCAACATTGCCAAAGTTCATTTAGTCGATATCAACCGCTTCTTGGAACCGTGACCAATCGGCTTCTTAAATTATCCACTTTGGGGAGCGTCTTTCATCCATATGGAACGAAAGAAGCCGACAGATGATTTGGAAATGGTCACTGCTACAAAGATCGGCATTTACTTCCCATTCACAGGATGGGGCGATAGAAGAAGAGCAGAGAGTAAGATCGATAGTTGAAAATGTCCCATTTGCTGCCGAGAAATGTGTATTGGAGCCTGTGTTCAATATAACCAAGTTTTGATTTAGAATCAACGTCTCCATTAGCCTTCCACGAGCATCCACATGATTGGAACCCCAAGTGGGATTGTGGGCATTAAAATCCCCCATTATGATAAAGGGGCGTGGAAGTTGGTCTATAACAGACGCAATTATTGCGAGTGTCGGTTGTTCTGATGGAGGAATGTATATTGAACACAAAGTTACCGGATAAAGTCTGACAGCGATGACCTGTAAGTCAGATTGTAATGGGACATTTTCGGAAAACACATTATTTCGGACTAAAACGGCCACTCCGCCACTGGCACGTTCCACGAATGTTTTATCTTTACGATAAATCGTAAAACCATGAAGAACCGGAGTGTTTGTGTCTTTCAAATGTGTTTCCTGTAAACTAATAGCAGTAGCATTATGATCGTTAAGGAGGAGTTTTAATTCACTGAAATGGATATAAAAACCGTTCATGTTCCACTGTAAGAAATTGAATGTTTATTATAAAAAGATAAAAAGCTACCTCTTTTTATTCCTCGCCGCCTCACTACGGTGATGAGGAGGTCGGGATATATCCTCGTCCATAGCAGAGTCTGCACTGCTGCTATGGTCAATGCGAGTTATAGTCATAGTATGACTATTATCCCGGTTTAAGATAACCTTGGTTTTCTTTACCGGAGATGTTCTACTCTTTTCTATAAGAGTTTTTGCTGGTGATATCGCCTTTTTTACTGGCGATCTCGATCTATTGTCTGGACTCGTTTTGTTTTTAATTTTATTAGCTTTTTTGGCAACAACTTTAGAACTGGATGGAGAAATTTCTGTTTGTGTAGACATGTCACATGTCTGTGTTGACATGTCTACTTTGACGATTGGAACGGCAGCAATGGTTGCAAATGAACGTGTAAAAGAAGGGACAGTTTCGCGATATTTGCGCTTGGCCTCTGCAAAAGAAATTTTTTCAGTGGTTCTTATTTCTTGGATCTTGAACTCCATTTTGTATTGTGGACATTCTCTAGACCTTGCAGAGTGAATTCCGTTACAATTAACGCAGTGCGACACCCTTTTGCATGGAATATCTTCGTGTAATGGTTGACCGCAATTGTCACAGAGACTGGCAAAGCTACAGTTGTTCTGTGAATGTCCAAACTTTTGACATTTATAGCAACGTAAGGGAGATGGTATATACTGACGGACTTTTAGTAAATAGAATGCAGCTTGAATAGACGACGGAGGCTGTGGTGTACAGAACGTAAGAATATGGGACTGTGTAGGTACCAAATGACCGTCTCAACGCGCATGGATTCTGTAAACGTCTGTAACACCCTGGTCTTTAAGTTCTTCTTTTATTGTTTCAACAGTACAGTTGAGTACATCATAACAATAAATAATGCCTTTAGAGAAATTAAGCTGCTTGTGTACTTCGACCGTAACTGGTACGTCAGTGATCATATCCATTCCTTTGATGCTAGTAGATGCTAAAATCTTGTCAGCTTGCTGCTGGGACGAAGTTTCTATTAGTAAGGAACCATCACGTAATTTTTTTACACATTTCATCGTTCCATATAACCCTGTAAGGTGCTTATTGATATAAAAAGGGCTATCATCATTGAAATTTCCGTTGTTTTTTCTCATCAACAAAAACCTATTACAAGGAGTGACCGTCCTTGCATCGTTGCCAAATAATAAATTTAAATTCTCATCATTACGCCCTCTCTTAGAGGGAGGGCTGGTTAGAGGAGGGAAGTTACTCATAATAATTATATTAAATTCATCAACCGTGCTCCCCGCCCACCACGGAGCCCAACAAGGGGACGATGACCGCAAACCGGTACAGAGCGCCAGGGCTACACGGTGATATAGTCAGCTCAAGAGACGGCGCCACTCCATCCAAAGACACTGGCTCACCCCGCCGGAATACTAAATAAACACTACGTTAGCCGATTGACTAGACTGGGTTAGGTCTAGCCGCCCGTTTACAGCGAAGCGGAGGCCAAAGCAGTCTGTTGGTGCACCAAGGCTAACCTCAACTGCCAGAATCCTCTTTTCCGCCTTACGGGTCACTGCGCACGGCAAACACGCAGGTGTACTATTAGGGACTACTACAAACAAAGGACAGCAACAAAAATGTACCCATAACGGAGGGACAAGACCGCTAACAACAACCAAAAAGAAGAGAGAAACGAAGAAGAAAAAAGTTGCGACTGTTCTTCCTTCATAATAGTCCCTAAATGAATCACCCAGCCGGGTACACAACCGACTGGTGCGTGCTCGGGTTTCCCTGGGTTCGCCAATTCCCAAAGAACATTGTAATGCAATTGCGATAAACAACGACATTCCAACGTTCCCCCTGGGGGCTTTAATTATTATTATTTATTAATTATGCTATATATATAAATCTTCCGTGAAAAATTATCTAACTGATGGTGAAACCCGCATCAAAATCCGTTGCGTGGTTTAGGAAGAGTTAGCGGTTAAACAGACAGACAGACAGACGCGAAAAGCGACTTCAATTTATACTATGTACAGATAAGACAGAGACTGCAGCGCAATGAAATTAAGCTTCTACGTGTATTTATCTATTTTGACAATAATAGTCAGCGTGGAACCGGAAATAAACACAGAACTGTTAGCAACTTGAGAATAAGAAATGGACTCGGACAAGGTACTTAAGTTTAAACCAGTTAAATAATCTGCGAGGTTTTGACAAATATAGTTCTTGGTCGAACCAGTATCGAGCAGTGAGAATTCAGCTGGTTTGTGTCGAACTTCAAAATGATCTTTTTATGACCGATATTACTACCTGGGTTGTCGATCAACTTGCCCGGAGTTGTTTTATCAAATTCTGTAAATTTTCGAGAGACGTGGGAGGATCATTGAATTGGAGATGTTGGACGGTTTGTTGGTTTTGGTTCATCCAAATTTTTGCAATTATCTCAGTGTCTGAGAGAGGAGGCTTTAATAACGAAATATACTTTAAAATATTCTCAACATATGCGGGAAATTGCTCAACGGAACCCTGCTTCCGATTAATGAAGCGTTCTGAGAGTACGCACTAATAGTAGATGACCTAACACTTAAGACGGTTGATCTGGTGTTCGTTTTTGAACGCAGTTCGTCTTTGTCTCGAGGGGTTAACCAATTTGAATAATTTCCACGCTGTTGTGTTCAGGAAGATGACGGAATGATCCCATATAAGTTTTACTTAAATTGGTTCAGTTTTTTTTTAAATTTGTTTTAATTTATTTTTTTTTATACAAAAAAAAACAATTGCACATTTTATTCTTTTATAAATAAATAATTATTTAAGTGAAAGAGAATATTGTGCCTTAATGATTTAACCGAATTTTATTATGAAGATGCTACTTGAAACAGGATAAATAATAAATCAAACATTTGCGTCAATTGCAAATTGTTGCACAGTCTTGTTTAATGTCATCCATCATCGGATCCGTGTCAATTAATAGTGATTTATTTAGCAGATTATCATTAGAGTCCGCAGTTCGTCTGTACTTGTACTGAGTATACATACACAAAGTATAAAATATGTAGGTATACAATACTACATATTATATATTGCATACATACATTAATTTTTATGGTATCATGCAGTATGCATACTATATGCATATTGTGTACGAATGTTAGCACATACAGATTACATTTTCATGTGTACCTACCTAACAAACATGTGTGAGTGTACGTATTTTAAATTCAGTGCCGCCCCGGGCAACTCAAAATTGGCTGCCCCCCATCGCCAGAAATGTATGCGCATTGTAAGTTACGACTTTAATGATTTTAAAAATGGCGTATGTCAAAAATGACACAATTACTTGACATTTAAAAATTTAAGACATGTTATTTTTATATGAATTTTGTGTGAAACAAAACGTATGTCTGAAGAATGGGTGTTGAATATGTAAATTTTTATAGGTAAATTAAAAATAGTACTATTACAAAATCCAGTGTAAGGCATTAGGCAAGCTAATAAGAAAATCATTTTATGCAACATTTTTATCAGCGTCATTTTCCTTCATTCTTTTACAAAAAATGGAAAATTCGTTTTCAAAATACTGTTTTATCTCTGATCACAACATAATATACTTCTTTTTTTTGTATTGTTTTTTTATGTTATTAACTAGTTATTAACATGCTAATATTTTGACAGAAATTTACAACCCGGTCAAGTGCGAGTAGAACTCGCGCTCTGGGAGTTCCGTACCGTTATAACAATTTAATAAAAATTATGTTTGTCAGTAATATTTGATCCCGATATAGTTTATACCCATCGCGTAGTATGGCGCCTATAGCGGATTGGCTAGCTTGCCCTCTATTTGGTGTGAGCAGGTGCTTGGAGGGGATTTCAGAGTGACTGTTAGCGCGCAACAGCAAATAAATAAAAAAAACATCCAATGGTAACTAACTTCGTTCTCTATGGTAACTGCTAAGCACAAATACGTCATAATAAATAATAAAATATAAAATAGGCCGTGAAAGTGACACTTTTTGTCAAAATAAAGTTTGAATTTTTATGAATATAATATGGAAAATGTTCATTTGGTTTTAAACTTATTATAACACAGCTTACTATTGTTTTTTTAAATTATTTAGTGATTAAAAACTAATTTTTCTGATGTAATTTAACTATATATTTGACATTAATGCTCTAATTTGACAGCTGAGGTTTCGGTTTTGCCCGTAGATTTGATAAAGTGTGCTTATCGAAATTGCTTTGCGAATCATGAAAGAGAAGTTTTATGATTAATATTGTTAATAAAAATTCAAAAAACACACTTTTCACGTTGATATTAATTTTGAATTCAACAGAATCAAAAAATAATTACATTGTAACTTTAGCACCCCGATTTACGCTATCACTCACCAGACGGCAGGAGTCGTTCTCACAGCGAATAGATTGGTTTCTACATCATGTATTACAAATTACAATATCAAAATACATGATTTTTGAAAGACCGTATCTATAAGTTATTGCATTGAGTTAGAAGCTTGAATTTTTTACAGGACTATGGGTTGTAGACCTTAATATTTAATATTAATTTCAACTTGACACCTCTAGCCATTCCTGAGAAAAAGGGTCTTGAGGAACAGCGGAGGCCAAATCAGTGTGTTGGTGCACCCAGGCGAACCTCAACTGCCAGGATCCTCTTTTCCGCCTTACGGGTCACTGCGCACGGCAAACACGCAGGTGTACTATTAGGGACTACTACAAACAAAGGACAGCAACAAAAGTGTACCCATAACGGAGGGACAAGACCGCTATCAACAACACAAAAAAGCAGGGAAGAACAGAAGAAGAAAAAAAGTTGCGACTGTCCTTCCTTCATAATAGTCCCTAAATGAATCACCCAGCCGGGTACACAACCGACTGGTGCGTGCTCGGGTTTTCCTGGGCTCGCCAATTCCCAAAGAACATTGGAATGCGATAAACAACGATATTCCAACGTTCCCCCTGGGGGCCAAAATCAAAACCCCAAGTAAAATGTACCTAATGAAAACTACACAGATTCCACTGAAATCAGGCGTGAAAAGAGATCTATGAATATATTGTAACAAAACTCGTTGGTAACTTTGGTAAATATTTTATTTATCTATTCTTTCACAACAGTGACAACCGTTTACATGCTTTGGACAATTATTGTTCCTCAGTTTATTCACTGTTCGCTTTTTGTCTATTTTCCGTTGGTCAATTTTGCTTGACCGTTGGTCAGTTTTTGTTGACCAACACTTCGTCACTACTTGACCACTGCTTGACCACTATGTGTCCACCATATGTCTGTGGTACGTATATTGTTCACTGGGTCCACTATATGTCTGTGGTGGTAGTATTTATTTGCCACCTGCAGATATCTTCCACACTGTCTGTCACTTTGCACTAGAAGATTATCTGCACTTAATCACTCGAAGATCTCGTCTGTCACTCGCAAGTATCATCCACACTGTTTGTCACTTGGTACTGGAAGATTATTTGCACTACACTCGAAGAACTTTTAACTCGCTGGTGGTATATTTATTTCCCGTTGCACTTTTCACGTCTGCTCTCGTTGAGAATGTATACGTGACTCTGGTGTTTCATTCTTGCTCTTGCTTATATGAACTTTCCTGGTCATTTCACATCCATGGTGGCGGGTTTTCTTATTGTTGTCAACCAGAATATTTCTTCGCGCTCAAGGCTGCGTGATCCATGTTAAGCCAACGAATCAAGGCTGCAACCAGCCTGCCTAGATTCGTTACAATATATTTATTTATTTATTTTTATAAAGAAAACAAAATTAATTAATTAAAAAAATATTCAAACAAATAATGAAATAATTTGTATACACAAAAAGTTCCAAAATAATCTTATAAACTGATCATAGAACACCATACGTTATTATTAAGAATTTGTTTCTGTGACTACCAATCGATATTATAAATATAATTTTATAAACTAGTCAGGACACAATAGTTATTTACACAATTCGTTTCTGTGACTACCATCGATATTATAATGTTTTTTTTGCAAACAAACAAAATTATTAATAAAATTTTTAAATCACTTACAAAATTAATTGACAACCAAAAAAATAGGTACTGGAAGAAGTGTCCAGACGCAGAATTACTTGAAATCTGGTATATATGATAACTTGAATTACAATGATCGATACACGTTACTGTGCGGGACGCTGTACAAATTCTCGCTCCGGAAAAACCACAAACTTCAAGCCGGCCGCGGCATAGAAAAACTTTATGTTTATAAAAAAATTGCCCGATTGACAACCGAAACCACTTATAATATATTGAATAAATTTAAAGATTATTTATCGCACTTTCCAAAACCTTTTTGCAACCAAAAAACTAACCGTCCATTTCACTTCTCAAAATCCGCCTCCCTCTTTTTTTTCTCGTTTTCCTGGCAACCTTTTTTTTTCATGGCAATCTAAAATTATTTGTGGGGGCATTGTCCAATTGAACATAACAGGCTATATCGCTCGGTCAGTTTTTTAACCCTTTAGCTCACTAACAATTAAATATATTTAAAATAGACGTAGTTTTGTTTGAAATTTTATATAGGAAGAGCCTTATTGGTTACTTGGTGTGGAGTAAACTGATTCCGGCAATTTTATATCACGACAAGTGATACCAAGACGAATGGTCTCAACGGCATCTGATCTCAAAAAATTGCCAATAAACTAATAGCTCCTGATATGTAATAAAGTTATTAAATTTTATTAATGTAATGAAATAATTTAATCGATTATTCCCTTTGTCGGAAAATTTTTTTGAATTAAATTTGTAGACGTTATGATATATTTGTAATTACATTGTTATTAGAATTCTCACGAATGTAATAGTATATTATGTTTATGATCCTTTAAAAATTATGTAATGATCAAGTTGAATAAGTCACTTTTATTTATAGTCCAATCACGAGAGCTAAAAAAGGTAGGTCCACCTTGCGTTTTGTGCAGCAAATGATTTTATTTTTTTGTGTCCTCAAGCATGTTTAGGAGGTGTCAAATCCAAGTTTGCGACCTCTAAAACAGGGCAGGGGAGTTTTGGTGGGCTGAAAACCACGATTTTTTGCACTTTTTTCGGTTTTTTGCTTATAACATAAAAACGGCTTATCCTATCGAAAAAATGGTCCTATTCAAAATTAAAGGGCACAAAATTTACTTCAAAACGCACTAGTCAAATATGTTTTTGTTCCCATTTTTACTGACTCTACAGAACTTAGAAAAACCAAAAAAAAAATAAACTCTTTTTTTGTTTGAAGGCGCTAATCTCAGGAACTACCAGTCTGTAAAAGAAGCAAAATAGTAATCAATGAGACCCTATACGAGTTTTTTAAAAATTCAATCCCAAAGAGTGAAAATGGGAGTGAAGGATTTATTGTAATAACAAAAAATCCTACACCCACGTTTTACCCCCTTTGGGATTAAATTAAAAAAAAAATCGAATAGCCTATACCTTCCTTAATAAACGGGCTATCTAACAAAAAAAAATTTTTTTCAAATCGGACTGGTAGTTCATGAGATTAGAGCGTTCAAACAAAAAAAAATAAACTCTTTTTTGTTTGAACGCGCTAATCTCAGGACGTCTTAGGAACAAGTCCGATTTAAAAAAAAATTTTTTTGTTAAATAGCCCGTTTATTGAGGAAGGTTATGGGATATACGAGCTTTTTTCAAATTTAACCCCAAAGGGGGTAAAACGTAGGTGTAAGATTTTTTGTAATAACAAAAAATCTTACACCCCCGTTTTACCCTTAGGCCAGTCAAAATCGACAATAAATTAACAAAACATGATGTATCTCTGATTTTTTAGTATGTTGTTTGGGACCATTAGAGCTATGTTTACCCAAGTTTTCAACTCTCAAAAAGTTGTGGAAAAATTTTTACACACTAAAAACCGCGAAATTTTTGGACTTGTTTCAGATTCTGCTCTGTATCTCCGAATCCATGCGTTTTTCGCCGAAAGCTATTCTATACGTTTTTTAAGAACAATAAATTTGTGACAAATTAAGCCCAACCGGAGCTCTGTAGGTCAATTGGTTACCGAATTACGGCACTTTCAAAATAGGCCAGTTTTTCCAAAAATTGAAAATTTTAGTTTTAGACCTTCTTTAGACCGAAATTGCGTCGAAACCATTGATCCTACGAGTAGAACTTGTAGAATATAATTTGTAGGCAATTTAATTAGCTTTAATTTGAGCACAGAGCGGGGTCTGTAAGCCTCGTAGTTCTCTCAAAATGTCCAAAAATCCTACATAAGGTAAAATCGCATTTTTCCAGAAATGTACCTAACCACTTTTTTATTGCATGAAGTGTGATTGAAACATGCAAAACATGTTACGATCATAGGAGGTATGTAAGTTTAATAGATTGTAGGCAGTGTTGGGCATCAATCAATTAAAATTTCAATCGATTAGTTAATTAATTAAAAAATTAATTGTAATTAATTTAATTGCAGTTAAAATTAATTGCAATTAACCGTTAACCGTACGTTGCAATTAATTTATTTAGATTAATCTATATTAATTGTATCTTGCAATTAAATCAATTGCAATTAACTTTTTAATTAGTTTAATTTCGACGCATCTACGCTTTTCATGTAATAATAAGTTTTATTTGTTTGTTTTTAATTAAACACATTAAAATGATTAACAAATAATTTATTATCAACTGCGTTTTTTCACAATTACTGGTGGATCGTCAGGGTTGTCTTGAGGCTCGTCGTCGTCGTCCTCTTCAATAATGATACGGGCAGCGTTCTGGCACGTTTTCCCAGAGCAGGTGGCACACATCACAGAACATCTGAGCCCTGCTTTTAGGCAGCCACCTCTGCACCTCTTCTTGCATTTGCAAGAGAGGAGTTTTAGGAGCTCTGCGGGGGCAGGAGCTTACCGACTGGTAATGGGGATGAGTCCAGCCGAGGTCAATTCCCAACCCCAGTCGGTGGCCTCTTTCTCCAACCACTTTTGCACCTGGTGGTATGTGCGGTAGTGGTGATACGACGCAGCCTCTGTGGTTGGGGGCAAACGGGCCAGATTCGCTTTGGCGTTGGCTGCTGTCTTCATAAAAGTACGGAACCGTACATCGTTGAGGGTGTCTGTCGTTTCGTCTCCTCCATATAAGACAACTAAGAATTTGTCACCGGCTGCTGCGACTTGTTGGTGTGTGGTATCTGTCTGGATAAAAACTCTTGCTTGGTCCACTAGGGCTTGATTTTCTCTGAAGCGGCCCCACATTTTCATCTTCCCCTGCCAGAAGAGGGCAGAGGTGGTGTCACACCCAGTAAATGCGTGGATGAAAAGTTCAAATCCAGGTGGTAGCTCTACTTCCCCTTGGTTGAATGAGCTGGTGGAGAATTGGACGCAACCCGCCTCACCTCTGCCACTCTTCTGAAAGTATACATTTGTTTTACTGGATCCTAGACCGCAGAGGAGCACGAGCAAATCCACATCTTCTCCAAAGATGATGACGTGGTCATTGGAGATACTTTTTTGCAGAGCAGTCACGATGATATCGCGATCTGCGTCTTCTTTTGATATTTTTGTCTCAATCCCCTCGAGAGCAAAGGCAGAACAGAGATGTTCAATGAGACGAACCTTGTTTTTGTCATTCGAGAGCATCTTCTCTTGGGGAACTGTGATGATGGTCGATGCGTCAAACACAATTTCCGCTGATGCTGCAGAATACCGTCGTAATCGCTCTGCAAATTTGGTGCTCTTTTGGGCGCCATTCTCAGGATACCCGTCGAAGACTACACACACATTTCTCCCAAAGTGGTTAAATATGTAGCTTATGTAGCTTGCTGCGATAGCCCGTGCCGAATCATTCAGATGCCACACGATTTTATGGAGGAGGTATCCTCCATCGACGACTGTAAATGTTTTTGCCTGCACACTGACGTTCTCTGTGGCATTTTTGGTAACATACGCCTTTATTCCAGACACCTATTCAAATGTTTTATGTTTCTTCTATTTTATTTTTATGTATTTTATTTAACATTTTATTAATGTTCTAAAAATCTGTAAAGAAAATAATTCACAAATAAATTGAACACAATATGTAAGATTGTGTTCAATTTATTTGTGAATTATTTTTTACGGACATTTAGAACAATAATAAAATGTTAAATAAAATACATAAAAATAAATATGAAATGCGAGCTACCCACAGAAGAAACAAAAACTTTACTGTAAGCTCGGAGATTAGAAAGCTTTAGCACACATTAGCTTGTTGACTAATAATATTGATACCTATCTACAAATTCAGTGTTGGGCAAAATTAAATTGTTGGACAAATAAAAACTAACAATTGATTAATTGTTAATCACGTTTGTTGCAGTTAACAATATTATTTAACTGTAATTGTGAAAACCCGCAATTAACAATTGATTAGTTGTAATTGTGAAAACTCGCAATTGACAATAAAATATTTGTTAATCATTGTAATGTGTTTAATTAAAAACAAACAATTAAAACTTATTATTACATGAAAAGCGTAGTTGCGTCGAAATTAAACTAATTAAAAAAGTTAATTGCAATTGATTTAATTGCAAGATACAATTAATATAGATTAATCTAAATAAATTAATTGCAACGTACGGTTAACGGTTAATTGCAATTAATTTTAACTGCAATTAAATTAATCACAATTAATTTTTTAATTAATTAACTAATCGATTGAAATTTTAATTGATTGATGCCCAACACTGCCTATAATCTATTAAACTTACATACCTCCTATGATCGTAACATAATTTGCATGTTTCAATCACACTTCATGCATTAAAAAAGTGGTTAGGTACATTTCTGGAAAAATGCGATTTTACCTTATGTAGGGTTTTTGGACATTTTGAGAGAACTACGAAGCTTACAGACCCCACTCTATGCTCAAATTAAAGCTAATTAAATTGCCTACAAATTATATTCTACAAGTTCTACTCGTAGAATCAATGGTTTCGACGCAATTTCGGTCTAAAGAAGGTCTAAAACTAAAATTTTCAATTTTTGGAAAAACTGGCCTATTTTCAAAGTGCCGTAATTCAGTAACCAATTGACCTTCAGAGCTCCGGTTGGGCTTAATTTGTCACAAATTTATTGTTCTTAAAAAACGTATAGAATAGCTTTCGACGAAAAACGCATGGATTCGGAGATACAGAGCAGAATGTAAAAATTTTTCCACAACTTTTTGGGAGTTGCAAACTTGGGTAAACATAGCTCTAATGGTCCCAAATAACATACTAAAAAATCAGAGATACATCATGTTTTGCGAATTTAGCGATTTCTTGTGTCGATTTTGACTGGCCTACCTCTTTGGGATTGAATTTAAAAAAACTCGAATAGCCTAAAACCTTCCTTAATAAACGGGCTACCTAACAAAAAAAAATTTTTTTTAATCGGACTTGTAGTTCCTGAGATTAGCGTGTTCAAACAAAAAAAGAGTTTATTTTTTTTGTTTGAACGCGCTAATCTCAGAATCTATCAGTCCGATTTGAAAAAAAATTTTTTTGTTAGATAGCCCATTTATTAAGGAAGGTTATAGGCTATTCGAGTTTTTCAATAGTTAAAAGCTTGAAAAAATGCTTTTTTTCATTTTGGTAAATTCTGGCGATTTTCTAAGTTCTGTAGAGCCGGTAAAAATGGGAACATACACATATTTGACTAGTGCATTTTGAAGTAAATTTTGTGCCCTTGAATTTTGAATAGGATTATTTTTTCGATAGGACCAGCCGTTTCCATGTTATAAGCAAGAAAACGAAAAAAAGAATAAAAAATCGTGGTTTTAAGCCCACCAAAACTCCCCCGCCCTGTTTTAGTGGTCGCAAACTTGGATTTGACATCTCCTAAACATGCTTGAGGACACAAAAAAATAAAATCATTTGCTGCACAAAACGCAAGGTGGACTTCCTCTTGTGACTGGACTATTAGCATTGCCCGATACGTCGTAATTTTGTCAAATATTGTATTTTATACATTTTGTTGAAAAATTATTGTAGATAGAAACTTCGAAACAACAGATGTGCAGTCAGTTCGATCTTTCGTGCTTTTCACATTATAACGAATTGTTAAATATGCCATTAAAGTTTATGAAAAATCAGCGTGATAAATTGTTATTAATTCATGAGGGTTGTATTTTTTCAATTCATCGTCAGTATACCGATTGTATTAACACCTTGACTGCCATAGCGGTCCCATGGGACCGGCTAATATACTTCATACAGCGCCGTGTCGGTCCCATGGGACCGGTAAGCAATAGATGTATTAAAGTATGTTTCATGAGCCGCCGGTCCATTATATCGTATTATAATTTACAGCAATGGACCGGGGCGGCCTTGCTAAACATTTTGCATGTAATGTTTTTCGATTGTGCTTTTTAGATGCTTAATTAAAATCCATATTTCTGCCAGGTTCGTAAATATTTACACATTACATTTTTTATATTAATTTATTTCATTTTTGAATAGAAAAAATACATAGAAAATTACAAAATTATCAGAACATTTTAGTTTTTAGGCGCGATCTAAAGCGAAGCTAGAAGCGCCTATATACACTCGCTTTGTCTGTTAATCTGTTAATCTGTGACGAATTTTTTGTATCAGTCGTACAGCCCAAACGAGTTAACCGATTTTAAAAAAACTTTTTTTTGTTCGATTCCTCTCGGGGTCTATTTGATCCTAACGTCGCCCGATTTTTGAATTTTGGCCCCAGAGGGGAGCAAATTAGAAAAAACGGTGTTTTTTGCTTATAGTTCGCTCAATTCAAGTCAGATCGATTCGAAACCTGTCTTAAACGAAAGAGGAGATTTTAGATAGATTTTATGTATAATATTGCGTGAAAACAGTTTTTTTATACACATTTAATTGCTAATTTCAACTATATAAATGCGACTTTATCTAATAAATCGCGAACTTGTTTCGGTTGTCCTTGTCTGTTGCACAGTGTGATATGGATATTGGAAAACAGCGTATGCTTTGACTTAAAATAAAAACGGGTGCTACATTATAATATAGTCATTCAACTTTTTGACTGGTGACGTTTGATTTTTAACACGCTTATATTAGCTTCACCTGTATGCTTGCTTGCTTGCGGGCTTGCGTGCGTGCTTGCTTGTTTGTCAGTTTGTAACCGACTTCTTTGAACTTGATTTTGACCAACTTTGAACGGTCAGATTTAGTTTAATCTTTGCACACTTATTAAGGACCGACGACAATACAATAATTCCATAAGTTTGTCCCATTATCCTGACCAGGATCTCCAGGACTAAAAAAAAAAGCAAAAAACTTCAGATTGAACTGAAACTTTGCACACTTATCAAGGACCGATTACAATACAATAATTCCATAAGTTTGTCCCATTATCCTGACCAGGATCTCCAGGACTAAAAAGCAAAAATAAATTATAATTTAAAAAAAATAAAAAACACGCTTTAATGAACTAAAAAGTAAAAAATAATTAATTTTATTGTAAAAATTTTTGGAGCATACAAGTAATTCAAGAATTACAAGGCGCGATATTCATGTAGGTACTGTGTGTAAACGGTTTTATTGAACATAGGGAAAATAACATTGAGAAGATTTATAATTTTGTAGTAGGCTATGAGCCATAAGACCAAATATAAATATGTATTGGATTACATAGAAAAAATAGTACAGTGAATTTTTTAAACAATTTTCCATAGCAACGGTTGACTATTAAGCGTTACTTGGAACCGGCTAAATAAAAAAGTCATGATGTGTCGTAAGACACCCGCTATGCTTTTTACGCATTGTATATAAAACCGAATTTATCAAAGATATAAATAATACAATTAAAAAGTTATTATTTGATCGCCATTTTGAAATCTGACGCCATTTTATTTTTTTGTGTCTTATTAAATTCTCAAATATCAATTTTCAAAAGGATCGGATAATTTTTACAAAGAAATATATACCTATGACCGCCATTTTGAAATATGACATCATTTTATTTTTTTGTGTCCTATAAAACTCGCAAATATTAATTTTCAAAAAGATCGGATCATTTTTGCAAAAAAGTACACATGGCCGCCATTTTGAAATCTGACGTCATTTTATTTTTTTGTGTTCTATGAAACTCTCAAATATCAATTTTCAAAAGGATCGGATAATTTTTACAAAAAAGTACATACGGCCGCCATTTTTAAATCTGACATCATTTTATTTTTTTGTGTCCTATGAAACTTTCAAATACCGATTTTCAAAAGGATCGGATAATTTTTACAAAAAAGTATATATGGCCGCCATTTTGAAATCTCATTTTATTTTTTTGTGACCTATGAAACTTTCAAATATCAATTTTCAAAAGGATCGGATAATTTTTACAAAAAAGTACATACGGCCGCCATTTTGAAATCTGACATCATTTTATTTTTTTGTGTCCTATGAAACTTTCAAATACCGATTTTCAAAAGGATCGGATAATTTTTACAAAAAAGTATATATGGCCGCCATTTTGAAATCTGACATCATTTTATTTTTTTGTGACCTATGAAACTCTCAAATATCAATTTTCAAAAGGATCGGATAATTTTTACAAAGGAGTACTACATATATCCGCCATTTTGAAATATGACATCATTTTATTTTTTTGTGTCCTATAAAACTGGCATATATCAATTTTCAAAGGGATCGGATAATTTTTACAAAAAAGTACATATTATGGCCGCCATTTTGAAATCTGACGCCATTTTATTTTTTTGTGTCCTATGAAACTTTCAAATACCGATTTTCAAAAGGATCGGATAATTTTTACAAAAAAGTATATATGGCCGCCATTTTGAAATCTGACGTCATTTTATTTTTTTGTGACCTATGAAACTCTCAAATATCAATTTTCAAAATGATCGGATAATTTTACAAAAAAGTACATACGGCCGCCATTTTTAAATCTGACGTCATTTTATTTTTTTGTGTCCTATGAAGTTCTCAAATATCAATTTTCAAAAGGATCGTATAATTTTTAGAAAGGAGTTCTACATATTTCCGCCATTTTGAAATCTGACATCATTTTATTTTGTTGTGTCCTATAAAACTCGCAAATATCAATTTTCAAAAGGATCGGATAATTTTTACAAAAAAGTAGGTATATATGGCTTTTGAAATCTGACGTCATTTTATTTTTTTGTGTTCTATGAAACTCTCAAATATCAATTTTCAAAAGGATCTGATAATTCTTACAAAAAAGTACATATGGCCTCCATTTTGAAATCTGACACCATTTAATTTTTTGTGTGCTATAAAACTCTCAAATATTAATTTTCAAAAGAATCGGATAATGTTTACAAAAAAGTACATATGGCCGCCATTTTGAAATCTGACGCCATTTTATTTTTTGTGTGCTATAAAACTCTCAAATATTAATTTTCAAAAGGATCTAATAATTTTTAGTGTGCTTTATTTCCTTAGTCTGATTTTATTACATTTATCCGAAACGTTACCAGAGAAAGACCTTTTGCCTGTGAAAATTCAAAAGTACGATTTGCACCCGGACGAAACTCGGGCCGGTCAGCTGGTTACCATAATATTGTATTGTCACCGAAGCTACACATGTGTGCAAAATTTCAACTCAATCGGATCATAGGAAGTGGGTGAAAATTCAAAAGTACGATTTACACCCGGAGGAAAGCCGGGCCGGTCAGCTAGTTACCATAATATTGTATTGTCACCGGAGCTACACATGTGTGCAAAATTTCAACTCAATCGATCGGATAATTTGTAACAAATATACGGGATCAAGCTAAATAAAACCACCGTTTAAAAAACAAAGCATCTACTACCTACTTATTTTTGCGTGATGCCAGAACATACGTTTTTATTTGAGAATCAGTTCGGTTGCTTTTGCGTGATGCCAGAATATTTTAAAACTCGCAGTCGCATAAGAAGTTATTTACTTGAAAAAAAAATCATGTAAATCGGATCAGTGGTTCTCGAGTTATAAACGTACAAAGGGACATAGAGACAGAGAACGTCAAATTGTTCGGGAAGGAATGATGAACGTCGAGAAATTTTGGTCCGATCCGATCGACGTCAATAATTAGTTACACGTCATTTTAACTCAGTAGGCCAGGGTTTTTAAACTTAAATTCAAACATCAGCAGTCAAAAAATTGAATAACTATATTGAAATAATGCAATATAAGACAGAGCATACGCTATCTTCCAATATCCATATCACACTGTGCAACAGACAAGGACAACCGAAACAAGTTCGCGATTTATTAGATAAAGTCGCATTTATTTAGTTTAATAATCATTTAAATCTGTATAAAAAAACTGTTTTGACACAATATTATACATGAAATCTATCTAAAATTTTCTGCTCTTTCGTTTAAGACAGGTTTCGAATCGATCTGACTTAAATTGAGCAAACTATAAGCAAAAAACACCGTTTTTTCTAATTTGCTCCCCTCTGGGGCCAAAATTCAAAAATCGGGCGACGTTAGGATCAAATAGACCCCGAGAGGAATCGAACAAAAAAAAGTTTTTTAAAATCGGTTAACCCGTTTGGGCTGTACGCGTGACACAAAATAGCGTGACAGATTCACAGACAAAGCGAGTGTATATAGGCGCTTCTAGCTTCGCTAAGATCGCGCCTAAAAAGCGTGGGGTGCTTTGTATCATATTTTAATACTACCCCACGCTTTTTTACAATAAAATTAATTATTTTTTACTTTTTAGGCGCGATCTTAGCGAAGCTAGAAACGCCTATATACACTCGCTTTGTCTGTACGTCTGTGAATCTGTTAATCTGTGACGGATTTTTTGTATCAGTCGTACAGCCCAAACTTTTTTTTGTTCGA
>CM077516.1:43782354-43803071 GCA_039654895.1 Mongoloraphidia duomilia | reverse complement strand
TCTGAAAACATTGTATTCAATTTATCTTTGTTCTTAATGAGTGTCAAATCTAAAAAGTTATATATATTGTCAACTTTTGTTTCTATGGTAAATTGAATATTTTTGTTTAAAGAGTTTTTATAATAAACTAGCCGTTACCCGTGGCTTCGCCCACGTATTTTACGATTTATAATTTATTATCCCCCCCCGTGAGAAAATCCCCTCCTCCGAAGCGAAGCCGGGCTGGTAGTGTTTATTCGCTCGAATTTTATAATACATAACTCACTCGCTTCGCTCGTTTACTTGGATTTTATTAATACATTACTCACTCGCTTCGCTCGTTCGCTTGAATATTATTAATATATTACTCACTCGCTTCGCTCGTTCGATCGAATTTTATTAATACCTACATTACTCACTCGCTTCGCTCGTTCGCTCGAATTTTATTAATACATTACTCACTCGCTTCGCTCGTTTGCTCGAATTTTATTAATACATCACTCACTCGTTTCGCTCGTTCGATCGAATATTAACAATACATTACATTTGTTATCCCCCCGCGAGAATCTCCCCCCTAATTTGTTATCCCCCGCGCGAATCTTCCCCCTTATTTGTTATCCCCCCGCGTGAACCTTCCCCCTAATTTGTTATCCCCCCGCGAGAATCTCTCCCCCTGCCTAGCTTTCTATTAGTGAAAGAATTTTTAAAATCGGTTTAGTAGTTAGTAGTCTAAAAGTAGTTAGTAGTCTAAAGTAGTTAGTAATCTAAAAGTACAAAAATACACTTAATTTTTATTGATGACACTGTATAAACTGTGTATATAAACGCGTTATCCCAATTAGTGGTCATACCACTTGGATTTTTTATCGTTATTCTTAACCAGCATATTCTGTATTCTGTTACCATAACTTCGAAAACATTTTGTTTTGTTACATACGTGCATAATATTATTTTCAATTTTATTAAACACAGAAAAATGTCCAATTATGATTATAAGCTGTATATAAATATATTATAAGGAACACGGAAAATTAGAAGGATTTGATCGATTAGTGGTTTCGGAAAGGGTGGCTCTAATATTTCCCGTTTTAAAACCGAATGAAAAAATTAGATTGTGCGGTGATTATAAAGTCAAACTAAATCCGGTTTTAGAAACTTCAGTTATCCATTGGCGCGCATTGAATACATTCTCGAAAAGCTCTAGGGGCGGGCAGATCTTCTGTAAGTTAGATTTAACGGAGGCATCCACTATTAGGTACTACCAATAGGGAACTTTTTAAAGTGAGACGTTTCCCGTATGGTGTATGTAACCCACCTAGCCTATTTTAGCGTATTACAAAAAAATCTAATTGCAGGAGGCCTGAAGGCGTCGCGTGTTTTTACATGACTTGATTATCACAGGCTGAGACAATGAGGAACATGCTCAAAGATTCGAAGCGGTATTAACTCGTTTGTCGGAAAGCGGTTTAACGGTAAGAAAAGAAAATTAATGACAATTTTTTTCAGCCTTCGGTTTTAGATTTTAGGACATATAATAGATAAAGATGGCGTTAAAATATGAAATGAATATAATCAAGCAGTTCAAATCATTTTTAGGGACTATACATTATTACGGAAAATTAATTCCGCATTCAAGTAGTGTTCTCTACCCTCTTTATAACTTATTAAAAAATAATGCAGCGTGGAAATGAGATAAAAATTGTCAAAGAGCATATTTTGAAAATACAAAGGAAATTGTATTGTCATCTAATGTGTTAGATAACTATAAGGCTAAAGATGCCAATAAAACTAATGACTGACGCGCACCGGCTTATGGTTTAGGCCTTAGAGATTGTGCTATTAAATGCGTATCCACTAATCCATGAGATGGTACGGAAGGACCCAATAGTTTTAGCCACATATAAATTATTATGATGGATTCATAGTACTTGTTTTCACCCACTTTTAATAATATTTATTTTAGTTCCTCATTAACTAAGGCCGCATGTCCGTTTACTAAAAATGTCCTGAAAAGCATAATTTATATGCATGACTAATGTATAACCGTACGTAAATGCATTTGGACAAATTAAATAGTCACTGTCTAACTCTAATATATAAGACAGACTTATCATTCAGAATATCTTTTAAACATCAAATTATAATAGATATTAATATCTGGCAGTTTGATAGCTTCTTTATAATACGTATGCGTATATGTACACGTTTTCTACATCTACAGTGTGTCCAATATTAATTATTAAGGTATAAGTACACGAACAGCATGACAAATAAAAAGTAATACCTTTGCAAATATAATTTTTCTACGAAAACACCAGAAGAAAGCTTCTAAAATGGTCAAACATTTAATTATTATTGCATTCAGATTATATAAAATTAGAAAAATTAAAAATATGTAATTAAATAAATAATAGGGTGTCATACATTGTCAATGATTGGGCTCAATCGGCCTAATATTGCCCCATGATCTACTGTAAAGCGTTGTCGCTTGTTTTTAGAGACAGCTTGCATTATAAAAATGAAAGCATTCACTACTCCTGTGTAACAATAAACATGTAAAATTGGCATAGTTTATGTTTATAATATGGTTTGAATAAAACTATAGATGAACTGTTTGGTTTGCAAAACGTTTTTATTGTTCTACATTTATCAAGATATTTGTTTAGAACATACTTTATATAGCATATATATCAATTCATTAACTTACTGTTACAAATATACATAACACTCACCTAAACTCGGTTCATGAGCATATTATTAGAATTACACATATGCTTGTCAAATTGACAGCTGACCGTCCTAAGTGACAGTACTTTAATAACACCAACTCTAACAACTTCTTGTTTTATCTCTATCCGATTTTTTATTGAACATTAATTATTAAATATGGTTAACAAATAAGATAATATTATGTAAATGAAGGAAGCCTTGGTTAACATGTTTAGCGAGAAAAATATAAGTTTTAGATTGGTGCTCTTTTACTGGTTTAACTGGTCAAAAAATCTTTAGCTACGAACAATAATAGACTTATGTCGGGTTTATCGTACATTTTAATCACGCTGTTATGTTAATTCGCTGTTATTTTATGGTGTTTATGTATAAAAATTTAACAGCGATTAACAAAACAGCGTGTGAAATATACGATAAACCTGACATAAGAGCTGGAGCCGAGTTTGCGTCGTCATTCGGGATACGAGCGAACTTTACGGTAATACGTTTTGATACAAACGTACACTACGTTTATGCGCTGGAGGACAGCCCAGTGGATACATGGGGTAGATATAAGGGGTAAAAGTAGCGTTTTTTTAAATCAACGTCATTGAGATAGCATTTGAAAATTTACAGAATGAAAGATCACGATATACTGAAGCGAGTATCCGAGGGGCGGACAGCTAAGTGGATACAAAGTAAATGGCGGAGAGCAGTGATATTACCCAAAATTAATGTAAAAAATGTAATCTGAAATTTATGTCCGCAAATTACACAGGTTGCCATAGTAACGTATTATGTTTATTCGCTCTATCCGCATGCTATTAAATACTCACGACGTGCTGTGACTGTAAAGATGGCGATGTAAAAGAACTGTCAAAATTTTTTATTACTTACCGGTGTCAGAAGTTCCAGCTGAAGATATAATTTATTAGTGTATTTGCCACATGACACATACACTATTGGCGTTCGTCGGACGGAGGGACCTAGGGGCGAGACCAAAATTTCTCGATGTTTCATAACCTCCTGAACAATTTGGCATCATTGTTGAAAATGTTTATATACAGAGTGTCCCAAAAAGAATAGGACATAAAGTAACAGCTGATTCCTTACAAAAAAAATATTGCGATAGACCCCAACTTGCCTATTCAGAAAGTTGATATTAAAAGAGATACGGGGTGTCAAAGTTTAATTTCTATTTTTTTTATTTTTTTAATGGTGTCAGAAGTCCCAGCTAAAGATATAATTTTTTCATAATCATCAACACTTTTTTGCACATACCGCTACACTACGTCTGGCTGATGACGTGCTCTATTATCGCTTTGTGCGTCAGAGCTGAACTTCGTTCATACAAGAAGTTCTAGGTTCAGTTCGCACCAAATTCATTCAAATTGTGGCTTTTCGAAAAGGGGAGATTCTGTTCTATAAAATGGAACCATTTTTAGATTGATTCGAGTTTCTAATTGCTCTTAAAATTGTTGTAACTGAAAATCGCGAACAGCAGGTTGTCGGTTGGCCTGTACGTATACAGGGTGTCCAAGACTTGCGTTGTCGGCCAATATATTGATTTTGGGTGAAGATAGAAAAGAAGTTTAGATACAAAAGTTGTATAAATTTTAATGGTGTATAATCTAAAAAGATTTTCAATTATACAGCCTGTCCCATTTAAGCGTGGTAGATCAAAGCTATGTTTTTTTAACCTAGCACCCTGTTTTTATTTGTTGTTTCAATTCTGCACCTAAATGTGAATAGAAATTGTAAGGGAAGCTGTGCTCGAAAATTCAGTAATTTTTGAGTTATTCAAGTTTTTTAGAAATTTTTGACATGTGCAGACCTTTACCTAAAATTCGACATAGCCAAAACAGAATCCTTTATCAAACTGAAATTTTGAGGATCACTAGATAATAGACGGATAAATCAATGTCTGTTCTAAAAAAATGAATTTTTTATACAGGGTGTTCAAAATAATGTACTTCTTTTACCTAACTTCAATCACGTGTAACTTTTGATTGTTAAATACAACGAGGTTATTTTTTTGCTGGAATTGTATTCTTTAGGATAGTTACTAACACTTTTATTAAGGGTTGTCCAAACCTAAACCTAATATTTATGTATTAAAATAATAGGTTTAAGTTGTCGAACTTTAGGTAAAGGTCTGCACGTGTTAAACATTTCTAAAAAACTTGAATAAATCAAAAATTACTGAATTTTCGAGCATAGCTTCTCTTACAATTTCTATTCACATTTAGGTGCAGAATTGAAAAAACAAATAAAAACAGGGTGCTAGATTAAAAAAAACATAACTTTGATCTGCCACGCTTAAATGGGACAGGCTGTTAATTGAAAATATTTTTAGGTTATACACTATTAAAATTTATACAACTTTTGCATTTAAACTTTTCTATCTTCACCCAAAATCAATACATCGGCCGAAAACGCAAGTCTTGGACACCCTGTATACGTATTCTGATATAAATGCAACATAACCTTAGGCTAGTATCGCGACTGTAATATAATTCGTCAGTTAAGCCACTTGTTGCATAAATATCTATTATTCAACACATTCACTCTTTTAGTGTTTTTTCGCGTCTGTAAAGAGGATCTTGAATGGCCGTTTATCGGCTAGTGACGTCATGAACCATTATAAAAAGCTTTTCCATGCTATAATAAAAAATGGGTCTTGACAGACGGACACCCAGCCAGCCAGACGGACAAACGAGTGATCCTATAAGTGTTCCGTTTCTTCTTATTGAGTTATAGAACCCTAAAAACACGTTACATAATGATGCTATAATGAAATATGGTTACTATGGTAACGAAGTAAACAAATACTGTATCAAGGCCAATGTTTTTAGTATGGGATGTACTTACTGCTATCAGTGAATCTACGGTGTTTGACATTAATCCAAAACCATATGGATGTGTTCAATAAAGTATAGTGTGCAACGCGTCAGGCGCATAAAGATGTATTTAGCACACTAGTTGCACAATATACTATTTTAATGTAGGGGAGGATGGGGGAATGGCGGTCATTTAAGCTAGATTACGTATAGTTGATAAAATATTAGTCTTTTGTTATAAGTAACTAGAGTAGAAGATAGCCTTATCCATCCACTAGACCATGGTTTTCCATTTAAATGAAAATAATTGACCTCAAAAGAAAAGTTAGGACCTGACTAATGAGGTGTCATTGACCAGTATTCCCCCACCCTGCGGGTAATTCCGGTCAGTCCATTTTTAATGGTTTTTAAAATAGGAAAAAGGTTTTTTTTTGAAAATAATTGAGGCTTTCATGAAAGCCTCAATCTCAGTAAAACCTGGACACCAGCACTCCGACATACAAAACCAATGATCAATCGTACAAGGACGGGATACGACCGAGTAGAGAACTCACCACCACTACACACTGCGCAGTTGACCAATGGCAGAGAGACGGACTACGACCGAACAGAGAACACACTGGCACTAGGTATAAAAGAAGGGAGAACACCAGTCACCGACACACTTACCTGTGAGCCGCCAAGGAGGACACTTCGACCGCTGCCACATCGCCTTTGAGAATGTCTACCGCAGTTGTAGACGAAACGTCAGATAGAAATACCACCGGACTACGGCCTACAAGCCCGGAAACCATGAAGATTTGGAAAGATACCCATGTTAGCCAACGTCGCCGTGGACAGCCTGTGTACATTTATAATAAAGTAATATATTATTAAAGCTCAAAGTTCTTATAAATGTTTATAAGATCTTATTAAAAAAAAGCGCATTTTCAAGTCGCCCTGCAGTCCACTTAGCTTTTTCTTTTTTTTTATGTAAATTCTAAGCATCTCTAATAAACAAAGCATAATCAGATTTATTAAAATCAAAAGTGTTGTCAATTATTAATAAAAAACATAACTAGTAGGTCTGTCGAAATAATATCGGTGATGACTGATATTATCCCAAATGTTTTGACCGGCATTACCCGAAAGCTACTTGCAACAAAACCCAGGAATCATTAAACCAATTACTCCTGAGAAAGTGCCATATAAGAGCATGCAAAAAATAACTTATTTTGGTAGTTCTCGTTTCAATTCGCCAGACTGTTATAGCAAGAAAGAGCCATAAAGTTGCGGGTCAATTACGGCCACTACAATGGAGTGATCACAGTAAAACCACCTGCATTTAATTTTGACCGTTGATTATCCCTCTGGGACCAAAATTTAGAAAATCGAGCTTTGTGATGCAGAATTAGACCTTGTAAGGAATGTAACAAGAGAAGTTTTTCAAAATCGGTTTATCCGTATTGGCGATACAAAAAAGCGTGACACACGATTCACAGACACAATGAGTACCTACATACTACATACTGAGGTGCCTGAAAAGAAAACAAAAGTTAACACTTGCCACTCTATATTTTTCTTGAGTTACTCGAATTTATTGTAGCGATTATAAATCCCAGCAAAAAGCTTTTTTTTCTACTGTATTTAAAACGGTAGTATTGTATTTACAAAATATGTCTTGTGTTTATGCATACGTTCAAATATTTATTACCCACATATTTTGTATTAGATTAGAGGTATTTATCGATATTATGTTCGTAATAAAATGTGTACAAAAACCTGTAAGATTAGAATAAAATAAAAGTTATAAGAATGATGATGTAGGTAATAGCTCGAGTTCAGATGTATACCGGTAGCAGACAAATCCAAATTTGATTAATAGCTCTTATCACAGTCTAATGACCAATTTAAATTTTAAACGTGTAACAACCGAGGACCACACCTAAAGCCGATGTTAATTTTATAAGAAAACATTCGAATTGAGAAAAGACAGGTACTAGCGTATTAATGGAATGTATTAGTTTTGGTGACAACCAGTGCCTACCTGATCTGACCTGATGTGATAGACAGTCGTGTTTACTCGAAACTAACTCTTTCACATTTCACAACTTAGTGACGATAATAAAAATGCCTATTAATACGATCTAAAAATTATAAAGCAATCTCTGCACTTGCATACAGAGACGCGCGATATGTCTAGGGTTAGCAATATTAAAAAAACATGATTTAATTTTTGTTTGAAAATCATAGCACTGTTTTAATTTTGACAAATGTCTACAAACGTACAAACATTGTCCTCCCGGCTCCCTGTGTTTATTTTTTATTTATTTATTGTAGATTATAGACGCGTCGACAACTTAGGTCATGAGCGTCTTAATTACATTATTTATTTTTTTAAATTCAGAAACAACGACGGAATTAAAGTTCCAAAAGTTGTACAAAATAACAATGCTCACAATTAGTACATAAAATTAAGATAAAATCTTTTTCAAGTGATATAACGTTACACAGAAAATATCAACATTTAAGTCATTTGCAGAATTACACATACAAAACAGAGGGGAGTTAGCCATTTGGTATGTTTTTGGGCAATGAAGATAAAACGTAGGAGCATTTCTAGTTCTTAAGGATGGTACATTGAAAGGGATAAGACTAAGTAGATGCCGATAATCAACGTAATTATGATTTATTTTAAATAGAAACAATACAGCATTATTTTTACAACGGACTGACAGCAACTTAAAATCAGATAAAAGAACAGTATGAGGAAAACCTTGTTCAGGGTAGTTACCAAATTTTTTGAAATGCAAAACTTTTAAAAACTTTCTTTGAACCGCCTCGATCATATTAACATACACCGCGTAGTGTGGAGACCATACCACAGAACAGTATTCCAATATTGATAAAAGTAACGACCTAAACAATAAAATCATGGCAAATTTTCTAGATTTTTTGACGCAGTTAGGTAGCTCGTGAATTGGTCTATAAGCTCCATACTGGGATTTAATATTTTTTGAACACACTTTTTATTTGAGAACTTCGTATCAAGTATTCCAATTCCACGTCAAAACTACTATCTAGGTACTGTAACGTACACTTTTCCTCCACGACCGGGAGACCACGGCTAGCTAGGCTCAGCGGCGCTAGGTCGTGGTTCAAAAATACGGTGACTCAAAATTAAATTTAGAGAAAATCAAGTATAACAATCACTAATACCTTGTCATCAAAACGGGGGAGTAAGCTACGCTCCACAGGAGTTCGACGCTTACTCCATCCCATACACTCTAGGAAACTGGATCCACGATCAGTTAAAAAAAACACGCGAGAAATGCCCACAAGAGGGCTTAATAACCCACCACCTACCACTTGACACAAAGGACAATACACAGTTAACAATAAATAAATAAATAAATAAATAAATAACCAAATAAACAATCTATAACAAATAACCCTAATAAGGGCTCAACAAACACACCCACCTACAAGAAGCGAAAGACAAAACACTAAAAAAATTGTAAAGAAAGGAAGCAACACTTCACACTAATTTCGAGATGGAAAATATCGCACGTATCTTACCGACTAGTAAAATAAGGGCGCCAGGACACTTTGACCGTACGATGCCGCAACTCAACAGGTCCAGATTGAGGGCTACGAAATGATAAAAACTTCCAAGAAAAACAAAGATTCAACAATAGAACACCCAAAAAATTGCAAGGGTCAACAACCTTTTAAAACAACCCTGGATTATTCAGCTTAAAACTTAAATATTACAAAAACCCTTAAATCCTAAAATAACAACAATAACCCCGTACAAACAACCCGCGGAAAAACAAAACAACACATTAAAAGAAGAAACACCCCTGAGAAAAACACCTTCAAATAACATCACCGAGAGATCGCAACTTATATTACTAATAACATCGCAAGGTGACTCTCGATAATTATCGCAACTCGACTCTCAAATAAAATATAAATCAAACTATCAGTTGTTAGCTGAGCAATATCGTCAACGCGGACGCCACTGACTTGTATCTTAAAGTTATAATAAATAACAAAATAAATCGTTAATTACTATGGTCGAAACCACAATGAAATAAATTTTGTCGAATAATAATTAGTGGCAAGATTCCCATAGCGACGCCACTGTTATGGATTGCTCTGTATAATAATTTATTACAATATTGTTATTTAACAACTAAATAGCATTAACCGCAATAGCCGTGCAATGGTTTTAACAATCTCAATACAGCCGGAAAAGACACTAAATCCAACCTAAACAAAACGTCTGGAACGAAACCAACAGATCCAAGCAAGGAACACTATAATATTACAGGAAGTCAGGTAACAACGGCAGGTAAAAAAATGATTGGAAGGAATAATTAAGGAAGATTTCCAACAATTAACTAATCACCATCAACATCAAAAATATTTCGACAGCGTCAATCTTCTCAGCTCCGTTTCAGAGTCGGGCTCAAATCACTCATGTGGCCGTCTCACACATTTAGCAGCATGAGAACCGCACCACACAGCGGTCAACCGGTGTCTCTCCCAGTCTGATCTCTCGCCGGCTCGCTACACGCCGCCGTGTACTGTATCTCCGCTCTGCCCTTGCATGACGTTCCAGCCGCCGTACCTAGCCTTCTCTCACTCATACTGCCTCCACGAGCATAAGACTCACTTCGTCGGCCAGAATCGAGACATGTTTTGAGCCCGCAACAGTTCGACAAATGCCGTTCCTATAGTTGACAATGTATTTATCTCCAAATTGAATTGTATACCATAGGCTTGAAGATAAATATTATTCTGGGGGCTACAAAAAATATAAAACGTTATAGTACCTTGGAAAAATTATGTCTGTAGGGTGGTCGCAACCAGACTTTCCAAATTTTTTGATGCAGTTGAATAGTTCTATAACCCTGGTATGGGAAATTAATATTCTTATACACTCTTCTTACTAGAGTACTTGGCATTCGCATAAAAAATTTCAAAAAGTGTTACGTAATTTTAACAGTGGATATTTTCAACAATAAGAAATTTAATTTCTGGCTTAACGGCAAGTTTTATAAAAAAATGTTTTAGGCAAAAAATGTGAACAATTTTATGGCAAATATTTTTTGTTTGGAACATGTTTTAATAGCATAATAATAATTTTCGAGATATTTGCAAAAAACTAGAATTTACCCCCTTCAGCCCCTAAAAGAAACCCAAAGTTCAAATTAAGAATACTTTTTAGGATAATTGTGCTTAGGACATCAAAATAAAGGTATCCACAAAAATCTAACTTGGAATTTTTTCGAAGTTTAGTCCTTTTTTTTGACGTATTTTCCTGGGCTATTAGTCGTTTACAGCAAACTATCTTAATGAAACATCCGAAATATTCTGCCTTATTTATGCGGAAGTGTGCTCATAATTTTCTTTATTCCAAAATAAATTCGATAACAAAATAAAAGATTCGCACAAAAAAACCTTAATTTAGTCTAGTTCACATTTTGAAAAACGTGTTAATTCTTGTTACTGCTAGTTAAAATATGTGTGATAGCTTATTAGATTCGTAATGACGTCTAGAAAAATGTGCGAAAGTTTGAAATTCGCAGATAAAAAATTGCAAAAGTTATTAACAATTAAAGGCTCCAAAAAAATGAGGATCAATTTTTTGCAAATAATTCTAAAACTATTAATATTTAAGAACTGAAACACAAATATTCTTAAAGAGGAGGCTTTTCGCGGCGAGCGTTGTGCAGTAACATAGCCACGAAACCGGTCGTTGCAGATAAAAAGTTTCTTTTATCCCATAAAATATTAATTTAAAAATCTGAAAAAATTAACGTATTATCTAGACACGTGAAAGAACAATATCCCGGTGGAAAAAAAATTTTTCACCCATTTTTCATAAAATGAGCCTATTGTTAATTAACTATTTTTTTAGAGTTCTTGTTTAAGTCGGATATTTTTTAAACAAAACCTTCTAAAATTATTTTGCCTGGTGGAGACCTTTTGACAACTATACTAAATGAGATAATTAACTTACGGTATTTTTAATTGTTATAATCTACGAATTATGACTTATTTAAGCGACAAAAAAATTAAAAAGTTGAAAAAAGGGGTCGAAAAATTTTTTTTAATAAAATGTATTGTTATCACTATTTTTATATATGAAGAAGCTATTACATAACACTAGAATAAAAGTTTTAGCGCAATTTGTTTAGATAAATTTTTTAAACAAATGAACTAATTACATTTTTTTGAAAATTTTTTTTTGCCATTTTGTATCTCTACATAGTATAAATTGAAGTCGCTTTTCGTGTCAGTCTGTTTAACCGCTAACTCCTCCTAAACCACGCAACGGATTTTGATGCGGTTTTCACCATCAGTTAGATAATTTTTCACGGAAGGTTTATATATATAGCGAACGAGCGAAGCCAGTGAGTAGTGTATTGCACCCGGGCTTTCTTAGCACCCGGGCGAAGCCGGACAGGGCTGTTAGTATTATTATAAAATAATATGATTTTTTAATTTTGGTTTTAAAATTAATGGTTTGCAATTCTCGACAAGATAATAGTATATTGTGTGACTAGTGTGCTAAATACATCTTTATGCGTCAGGCGCGATGTTTTCAGCACGAGTTGTATGCGAGCACTCACGAGCCTTGGCGAGTGAGCATCGCGAGCCGAATACGAGTGCTGAAAACATCGCGCCTGAGCCATAAATATTTAGCACACGTGTTGCACACTATACTTTATATAACACATGCAATATGCATGGTTTTAGAACTTTATTGAAATGTCAAATGAGGTTAGATCACCGATTCTCTCTAATAGTCACTCATAATGGACAGTGGATGGGCATTCTTAAGAAACTTTTGTTTCACGTTCGTGATGGAAGTACACAAACGTCACAAACTAGTGGTCGCCAAACCGTCGATCGCAAGCTAATATTGCGAAATGCGAATACTGATAGCTCAGTAAAAATTAAGAATCTGTAGTTATATACTTAGTCAATACGTGAAATGATAAAAATAATGTTTTAAATGAAGTAGGGCTCATCAGATAATTCAAATGTCAACCCCCATATTTATTAAGTTTGATGACCACTGCAAAAGACTTGAAAATTGAAATGAAACATCTGACAGAAGTTGTCAAAGGCAAGTGACTAACAATTTAGTGTTATCAATGGTGTTTAGATAAAAGTTCTTCTTTGTTTGCTCATTTTACTTAATTCCGCACAAATGTCAAACAATCAAATTGAGGTTAAGTTTTAGATAGTTATGTGAATCACTGCGGAATACACGTAGAATACTAATGGGCAGTACATCTCATTTTAAAAACATTGGCCTTTATACAATGATATACAACAGTTCGTTGCCATAGCAACCATATTTCATTATAACACCGAAACCACCGGAAAGAGGTACTTAATGGTTAATTATGAAACGGGTTTTTCAATTGTTTTTCATTATAACATCGAAAAGCGTTTCATAATGGATCATGACGTCACTCGTCAATAAACAGTCATTTAAGGTCCGCAAAACTGATAAGAAAAAACACTAAAAGCGTGCATGTGTTTTATAAAAAAAAATTTTTTTTCATTAATATTTTTTTTTGTTTAGTAAAAAAACAATTTGTTATAAACAATTGTAAAATATGTTTATATTTTTTTTAGATTTAAAAAAAATAACACAAACAACCGTATGCATTAAAATAAGAAAAAAAAGTTTTTTATTAAAAAATTTTTTTCTTAAAAAAATGTTTTTATAAAAAAATGTTTTTGCAATTTTTTATCTGCGGGTTTCAAACTTTCGCACATTTTTCTAGACGTCATTACGAATCCAATGAGCCTATCATACATATTTTAACTAGCAGTAACAAGAATTAACACGTTTTTCAAAATGTGAACTTGACTAATTATAGTGATTAGTACAAGGATCAAAATAAAGAAGAAGAAATGAAATAGAAACAGAATTGTCCACATTCACAAAACTCCAGAACATTTTTAAAGGGAGAACATTATGTAGATGACATCATTTAAAAAACAATGGTTTTATTTTGAAACAAAAATGCACTAAAAAGTAGAAAATAATTTTTTTTAGTGATTATAAGTTAATCAGAATAGTTTTCAACATTTGTTAAAAGAAAACCATTGGGCGCTCATAAAATATTAGGTACTGATGCTGTTATGATGTTTTAACGCCCAATGGTTTTCTTTTAACAAATGTTGAAAACTATTCTGATCAACTTATAATCACTAAAAAAAATTATTTTCTGCTTTTTAGTGCATTTTTGTTTCAAAACAAAACCATTGTTTTTTAAAAAGTTTTTTTTTTAAGTTATTTATTTGTTACTTTTTAGTCTTTATTAATTATTTTAATTCTATACAATAGAAAAATATATAAATTCTTCACTTTACAAAAATGTAAAATCTAAGTCCTAAATTTTCAATTTTATATTAATCAGCTAACCCAGTTATCTAATTTATTAAAATTTAAATTAAAATTGGGCTGCCATCTTGGGGCGTTCGCCATTTTGAATTTAGAATGACGTCATGTAGCTTATCTTATTCTACTCATCAAACCCTTTCATTTGATACGTCGGGGGTTGTAAAGAAAAAGGAAAGCCGCCATCTTGGGACGTCCGCCATTTTGATTTTAGAATGATGTCATGTAGCTTATCGTATTCTACTCCTCAAACCATTTAATTTGATACCCATGGGAGTTCTGAAGTAATAGGTAACCCGCCATCTTGGGGCGTCCGCCATTTTGAATTTAGAATGGCGTCACGTAGCCTTATCGCATTCTGCTCATGAAACCAGCGTTGCCAACTTGGTGGGATTCCCACTAGATCTGGTGGAATCAGCTACCTACTTAGTGGCAAAAATTTGTCATCTAGTGGCAGTGGGATTTCTGGTGGTATTGTGAAATTTTCTGGTGAGATCTGGTGGTATTGGAGTATTTTCAATTATTCGTAATTAAAATTGGTGTTAAAAATTTTTGGAATATTTGAATTTCTTATGTTAGTTTTTCTAACACTGAAATTTGAAACTAATGACAATTAAGTGAGACGCGACAACTGAGAGTACTGACAACTTGAATTTACCAAGGAGGTGTAATTTACTAGTCACATTGAAATATTCAATATTCAACTTTTGTTAGCACCTGAGAGAATCACCTGCATGCAGTGCTTCATTGCACAGAGGAAGATAAAAGACGAAAGTATTCACTATAATCTGTGAAATAATGCTTGGCAATCTTCATTGCAGAAGACTTTACACTGCAAGTTCATTGTGCAAAGATATTTTGAAAGGTCTAAAAAACTTTCGAAAGATTTTGAATAACATCTCGAGATTTATAATAATCGATTCAAAATACCACATCATTAAAAATAAGCTTAGGTTGTCATCGACAACCAGGAAGTTTCCATTTTTTATTTTTTTTAGTCTTAATTCAGAGTTCTAAAAATCACAAAATTAATGCCGAAAGAATTTTTGAAATATCTTTAAAAACAACAAAGTTATGCTACTACTACTATAACTTCAAAGTTTCAATTTCTCCGCGCAATGTCGTTCTCAGTGCGGGTGACGTCACGCGACATGTTTCCTACTTGTATTTATTTTTTATAAAAAATCAATTTCAATCAGGAAATAATGTAGTTGTTTACGCAATTTTTTTTTCTAATTTTTTATAAGTAAAAAATTAGTCACTTTCAAAGAATTTGAATACACATTTTATGACAAATTTACCATCAATATTATGAATCTGCAAAGAAAAATAATGTATTTTTATATGTAAATTGGGACTTGAAACATTATGTTCAAGAAATTGTTAATAATTATTTAAAAAAATTCTATTTGTCCAAACAATTTTTTTCTAATTTTGCTTATTGTCAATGACATTTTTGCTCGCTACGTCGCTACACTCGCATTTTCAATTTTAGTGGTTTTCTGGTGGTTTTCAATCTGTCATCTAGTGGGAGCCACTTTTGATCGTTGGCAACACTGCATGAAACCCTTTCATTTGATACCCATGTCAAGGGGCTGCAAAGAAAAAGGTGAGCCGCCATCTTGGGACGTCCGCCATTTTGAATTTAGAACGATATTAGATATACGATATTGCATTGTCACCGGACTTATGCACGTGTGCAAAATTTCAACTGAATTAGATAACGGGTAGTGAGTCAAATTTCAATAATTAAATTTGACCTATACGTCATGTCGAACTTAATAAAACCATTGAAAAAAACAGGCCATGTTCTCGTCAGGACGGTGTGTTGTTATCTGAAAAAAAAAATAACTGAAATGTAGAAATTATGCCAAGTTCCTACACGTTATTAGCAGTGTTTTGATAAGCACACTGCTAATAGTGTGTAAGCAAGGAACTTGACAATTTCTACATTTCAGTTTTTTTTTTCAGATAAAACACACAGTCTCGACGAGATCTTGGCCTGTTTTTTTACATGTATGTTTTTGGTGGGATTTCATAGCTTTTTGTTCAGTTATGTATTAGTAAACAATCTCACTATCCCATGCCATTCCACTAGTATTTACACTGAGTGTACATACACCGTACACCGACTGCTTGTACTTCGTAACTTTCCAAACAAGACAGAATTCGCTATTTCGTGTCAAAATCCGCCATGTTGGGGTTTTATTTATTTTTTTTTGTAATTATCACCTTAAACACTATCTATATTCCAAATTTCAATGCTCTAGCTCGATTGGAAGTACCCTAGATTTTATTTTATGTCAGAATTCGCCATGTTTGATTCTTAGTCCGTCATTTTGAATGTTCATTGATTTTCGATTTTTTTCGTGATTATCACCGTAAACACTATCTATGTTCCAAATTTCAAACCTCTAGCTTGATTTGGAATACCCTAGATTTATGATGATCTCTCAGTAAGTCAGACAGTAATAATTAGTGATTGCCAAAAATTGTTATTTTTGGACAAACGTATCTTTGCAACTATTCCACATAGACGTAAGAAATTTGGAATACTGCTTCTTTTTGGTAACCTTAACCCCCCTTAAAAATCAGTCCTGTAACGTAACTAACCTCGGAGACAGAGGGGGGTCGAAAAGGGCTCGAAATGGTTCGTGTAAATATTGCACAGTGCGCGCGCCAGTCGGCTTTGCTTGTTGCGAGAACTTAGTCGGCGCACTCTGTGCACTTAGTAGTGATTGGAAATATCGACAAAAAAGTTATCGATATCTATCGATATTTTTTTTAAGTTATCGATAACTATCGATATTTTTGCATCCTTTTTTACAATTTTAATTCTAAAAATGTTAAGGGTAGGTAATAAAAAACTGAAGAAATACGTTTATCCATAGTTTATATAGACAACAAAATGATTCTATAAAGTTTATTTATATTTAAAAAATTCAAAATTTTGCCGCAAAAATATTAACTTTTCCGCAATGTCCACTCCACTTTTTAGTCTTTGATCTTTCAGGGGGTAACCGACAGTCATGAGTGGCACGACTGCACTACGTACTATGTGTTTCCAGCAATAAATTTCATTGTTGGAAACACGATTTAAGTTATTTTTTTTGAATACTCCGATTTTTTTCTCTGTTGAATACAGAACAACTGAATATCGATAACGCCAAAAGTTATCGATAGTTATTGATAACTATTGATATGTTTCCCATCCCTAGCGCTTAGATTGACCACTAATTTATCAATCGACAGTCTGCACATTAATATAGGAGAATTAAATGTGGGAACGTAATGTGAAACTATTCGGTTTTAATTTATTTTACGTTAAAACTGACATCGATAAAGAGAGGAGAGAGATTGTAGATTACTGATGCTCGACAACTAAGGTCATTAGCGTTATAGCTATCGATAACATCAATAGATACTGATGTTGTACAAAAATGATTTCGTATATAATTATTTTGTATTATGTATTATGAAGGAAGAATTTCAAATCTATTGATACATATGACGGGGTCAGACTGGCCGGGGTTAAGGCAATACATCATTTGAATGACTCAGCTGCAATATCAAAACATCAAATCAATCAGAAAGATTGCTCTGTGTACTTAACTATGTAGGTACTTAGTGGACCCTCAGTCCTCACCAAAATTGCTACATCAGTAACATACATCTCTATGGATTCAGATCACGTCACGCTCTGATCTTGCCTGCCACACCGAACGTCCAACATCGCTCGTTTTGTATAAGCGTAGCTTAAAGTGACAGCGTGTCAATGTCCAAGTCTTTTCTAATTTAATTAGTAAATGGTAAGGCTTTCCAGAGATTGAAGTAATATTAATAGACATTTGTTTTTATTTTCTTCTAATTTAACGATGTTATTTTCTACAACTCTACCATAATTTTTAAAAAATATTGTAAAACTTACGTTATAGCTTATAATTTATATCATTCACTGAGAATAGAAAACGGGTAGAATATTTTTTTGTGTATTTGCGTGGTATACAATACTAGTTAGTTGTAAGGCGCCTAAAATTTATAAATACATTACTCACTCGCTTCGCTCGCTCGCTCGAATTTTATAAAAACATCGATCACTCGTTTCACTCGAATTTTTTTGATACATTACTCGCTCGTTCGCTCAAATATTATTGATACATTACTCACTCGCTTCGCTTATTCGCTCGAATATTATTAATAATAAATGATAATAAACCGATTTTGATGATTCTTTAATAAGGCATACCTTCAAGGTGGTTCCACATAAATTTTAATTTTTTGCAAATACCTAATTTAAGTTTAGATAAAGTTAAAGTGGCACTAATTTTAATGATTTTAAGAACACCTTAAAAAAATATTTAATTGATGTACCTAACATTATATAGATAAGCTGCGTACTTTAACATTTAGATCATTGTGCCGCCTACCGGCAAAGTTAGACAACGCTGGCGATCTTGACATTATGAACTGTCATATGCACTTGACAGAAGTTAATTTCTAAAAAGTTTATCCCATCAAAAATATTCTTGTAAAGAAAAAAAATGCCAAGTCTCGCAACACTTTCGCCCGAGCTTTCGCCGTAAAAAGTTTTGAGATCGTTTAGGAAACATCACATTATTTTATTTGAAATTTGAAATTTTGTTTCACTTTGTATACTTATGTTCTTTTGTGTATTATGAAATTGTTCATTATAAGTTATAACCTTTTATATAACGTTTTTGTACATTTTTATGTTAAAAATTCAAAATTCAATTCATTCCAAAAAAACAGATTGTCGATCGAATAAAACCAGTAAAAGTTAGCAGTGTTCGCCTCAATTAAAAAAAACTCGGGTCGCAGTGCCAAACCCTGCCGACAATATAGTGTATTTGCTAATACAGGCCTTGTGGCTTTAATACGTGAACTTAAGTTTGTTTTTGGACAAAATAAAAAATTTAACCCCTTAATACATCCCTTAAAATAATATTTTTTTCTTAATTTCAATATTATTATCAATGCAACCTCTGTACCACATTAAATACACCCTTCCATAAGTAAATCCGTATCAACAAACTAGTGTTTTCATAAAATTTGAAAGTCCGGTCCTGTCGGGCCGATTTTATTAAAATTTTAGCAGCACGTTTTAATCTTTACTAAAGAGTTAAATTTCAATTTTGAAACGATTCTGACAAATTTTTCGGTATTTTTGGGCCCAAAAACTTTTTGGAACCCCTAAATACAACCCTGAAAATGGTCCGATCGGGCCCATTTTAAATAGGCTTCTTGCGGTGATGGGTCCCAATATGTGTACCAAATTTCGTTTCAATCGATTAAGTCTGTCGAGAGTTATCGTGTACACACATATATATATATATAAATATATATATAAATATATAAATAAATAAATATATATATATATATATACTAGCCGTTACCCGTGGCTTCGCCCACGTATTTTACGATTACAATTTATTATCCCCCCCGCGAAAAATTCTCCTCCTGCGAAGCGAAGCCGGGTTGGTCGTGTTTATTCGCTCGAATTTTATAATACATTACTCATTTGCTTCGCTCGTTCGCTCGGATTTTATTAATACATTTGACACTTGCTTCGCTCGTTCGTTTGAATATTATTAATTCCTTCTTCGCTCGTTCGCTCGATTATTATTAATACATAACTCACTCGCTTCGCTCGTTCGCTCGAATTTTATTAATACATGACCCACTCGCTTCGCTCGTTCGTTTAAATATTAATAATACAATACTTACTCGCTTCGCTCGTTCGCTCGAACTTTATTAATACATTACTCACTCGCTTCGCTCGTTCGCTCGAATATTAATACCCCCCAGGGGGAACATTCGAATGTCGTTGTTGAGTTATCGCAATTGCATTCCAATGTTCTTTGGGACTTGGCGACCCAGGGGCCCCAGCCCGCACCAGTCGGTTGTGTATCCGGCTGGGTGATTTATTTAGGGACTATTATGAAGGAAGGACAGCCGCAACTTTTTTCTTCTTCTGTTCTTCCCTCTTTTTTGTTGTTGTTAGCGGTCTTGTCCCTCCGTTATGGGTACACTTTTGTTGCTGTCCTTTGTTTGTAGTAGTCCCTAATAGTACACCTGCGTGTTTGCCGTGCGCGGTGACCCGTAAGGCGGAAAAGAGGATCCTGGCAGTTGAGGTTCACCTGGGTGCACCAACACACTGCTTTGGCCTCCGCTTCGCTGTAAACGGGCGGCTAGACCTAACCCAGTCTAGTCAATCGGCTAACGTCGTGTTTATTTAGTATTCCGGCGGGGTGAGTCAGTGTCTTTTGATGGAGTGGCGCCGTCTTTGGAGATGACTATATCATTGTGTAGCCCTGGCGCTCTGTACCGGTTTGCGGTCATCGTCCCCTTGTTGGGCTCCGTGGTGGGCGGGGAGCACAATTGACGAATCTTACATATATATTATGAATAACTTCCCTCCTCTTTCCAGCCCTCCCTCTAAGAGAGGGCGTAATGATGATAATTTAAATTTACTATTTGGCAACGAGTCAAGGAGCATAACTCCTTGTAACATGAATGAATGAATTGTAGATTATAGACGCTCGACAACAGAGGTCATTAGCGTCTAAAAATAAAAAAGTAAACAAAAGAAAACCAAAAACAATAAAACCAAAGCAAAATCAATACAAAAACAAAAGTTGACATACAACAAAATAAAATCTAATAGCTACAAATACAATGTGTCATATAAAATAATGTAGTGATATAAAGAAAAAACCATTTAGGCTGTAAAAGGGCCTAAATGTATACAAATAAAT
>CM077516.1:43757047-43782254 GCA_039654895.1 Mongoloraphidia duomilia | reverse complement strand
CCTCAAGAGCGTACTGATTTCAGCTGTTCAGCAGCTCTGGAAGGATGAATGGAGTGCTGTCGATGAAAACAAATTAAAATTTATAAAATCTACAGTTGACCCATGGTTCACATCTTGCCGTCCCTCCAGGTGGGAGGAAGTGGTTCTTACACGGCTACGCATCGGTCACTGTAGACTAACCCATGGCTTTTTAATGGCTCGGGAGGACCCGCCCCTCTGTGAGACGTGTGACACTCGTGTTACCGTTTCGCATATTTTAATAGAGTGTGTCCAGTTTAGGGACACACGACAGCAGATCGGATTGTCAGGTGATCTGTCGGTTATTTTAGGAAATGATCCTGACAATGTCGATCTGCTGTTTCGATTTTTAAAAGAAACCGGTCTTGACCGGTTTATTTGATTTTATTTATTTGTATTTAGGCCCATTTACAGCCTAAATGGTTTTTTCTTTATATGACACATTGTATTTGTACCTATTATGATTTTATATTGTTGTGTGTCAACTTTTGATTTTGTATTGATTTTGCTTTGGTTTTATTGTTTTTGCTTTTCTTTTGTTTATTTTTTTTTTTTTAGACGCTAATGACCTCTGTTGTCGAGCGTCTATAATCTACAATTCATTCATTCGAATATTAATAATACATTACATTTGTTACCCCCCCGCGAGAATCTCCCCCCTAAATTTGTTACCCCCCGCGCGAATCTTCCCCCGAATTTGTTATCCCCCCGCTAGAATCTTCCCCTCTAATTTGTTATCCCCCGCGTGAATCTTCCCCCTAATTCGTTATCCCCCCGCGAGAATCTGCCCCCCTGCGTAGCTTTCTATTAGTGAAAGAATTTTTAAAATCGGTTTAGTAGTTTTAAAGATAAAACAAAAACAAATCTATCCCACGGGAACAGTACATTTTTCCGGGATAAAAAGTAGCCTATAACATTATCTGACCCCTAAACTACCACTATGCAAAAAATCATGTCGATCCCTTGCTCTGTGAAAAACAAAAACAAAACTATCCCACGGGAACCGTACATTTTTCCGGGATAAAAAGTAGCCTATAACATTCTCTGACCCCTAAACTACCACTATGCAAAAAATCATGTCGATCCCTTGCTCTGTGAAAAACAAAAACAAAACTATCCCACGGGAACCGTACATTTTTCCGGGATAAAAAGTAGCCTATGTGCTATTACAGACTATAATCTATCTCTGTGCCAAATTTCATCCAGATCCGTTCAAAAATGACGAATTTCCATACGAACTTTCATCCCCTATTTAGCCCCCTTAGGGGATGAATTTTCAAAAATCCTTTCTTATTGCTCACCTACGTAATATAAGGAACTCCTATGCACAATGTCATGCTTCTAACTTCAAAAATGACGAACTTCCATGCAAACTTTCATCCCCTTTTTAGCCCCCTTAGGGGATGAATTTTCAAAAAAAAATTTCTTAATGCTCACCTACGTTATATAAGAAACTTTTGTGCAAAATTTCATGCTTCTAACTTCAAAAATTACGAATTTCCATACAAACGTTCATCCCCTATTTAACCCCCTCGGGGGTTGAATTTCGAAAAATCCTTTCTTATTGCTCACCTACGTAATATAAGGAACTCCTGTGCAAAATGTCATGCTTCTAACTTCAAAAATGACGAACTTCCATTCCAACTTTCATCCCCTTTTTAGCCCCCTTAGGGAACGAATTTTCAAAAAAAAATTTCTAAGTGCACATCTACGTTATATAAGAAACTTCTGTGCAAAATTTCATGCTTCTAACTTCAAAAATGACGAATTTCCATACAAACTTTCATCCCCTATTTAGCCGCCCTAAGGGATGAATTTTCAAAAATCCTTTCTTATTGCTCACCTACGTAATATAAGGAACTCTTATGCAAAATGTCATGCTTCTAACTTCAAAAATGACGAACTTCCATGCAAACTTTCATCCCCTTTTTAGCCCCCTTAGGGGATGAATTTTCAAAAAAAAAATTCTTAGTGCTCACCTGCGTTATATAAGAAACTTTTGTGCAAAATTTCATGCTTCTAACTTCAAAAATGACGAATTTCCATACAAACTTTCATCCCCTATTTAACCCCCTTAGGGGTTGAATTTCAAAAAATCCTTTCTTAGTGGGTGTCTACGTCACAAAAGGAGCCTACTGTCCAAATTTCAAGTTTATATCTTCAGCGGTTTGACCTGGGCGTTGTCTGTCAGTCAGTCAGTCAGTCAGTAACGGAACTGTTTTATATATATAGATAAATATATACATACATATATATATAAACATTTTCAAAAATGGTGCCAAATTGTTCAGGAGGCTATGAAATGTCGAGAAATTTTGGTCCGATCCCTAGGTCCCGCCATCCGACCGACGCCAATAGTGTATGTGCCATATTATGGCAAATACACTAATTAATTATCTACATTTCTTTCACGAATCCAATCAAATTAAATTGTTATCCTAAACATTTTCTGGTCCTTCGAAAGCCGGATTCCTGAGAAAACCGCAAGAAGCATAATTATTTTTACAAATATTGTAATAGCACCGCTAACTGTGTTAAAGTTTGTTCACGCGTAATCATCAACATGCCGATAGATTTAAACATCTTAGACGATCAAAAGCGAGTAATCGATGGAATCAGCAGATTAATCCCTAATTTTAAGAAGAAAGGGAAAGCGAATATGACTCGGGGTGCAACTCAATGCCGAATTGAATTACTTCAAAACCTTTGGAGAGAATGTCAAGCATTGAACAATCAACTCAATCGTGAAGCCTCCGAAGAAGATTTAGAAAATTCTTATTTTCAAGAATCGCATTATACGTTAGCAGAAGACGCCTATCTCGACGCTCTGACGTTTCTCTACGATCACTTCGAGTCTCTAAACCAGCCTGTCTTACCAACAACAGATGACAATCAGCATTTAACACCGAAATTCTCAGTACGCCTACCGAAAATTGACATTCCAAAATTTTCCGGTAATTACTTAGAATGGGAGAATTTTCGCGATCTCTTCGAATCGTTGATTCATGACAACGCCACGTTAACAAATGTTCAACGTTTTCATTATCTGAAAACCAACCTAGATGGAGAAGCTACTCAAGAGTGTCCTCGTCACTGAAGCCAACTACAATTCAGCATGGAACACACTCAAGGACCGTTACAATAATAAGCGTGTTCTAGTCATGTCTCACCTACAGTCACTTATGAATGTTCCATTTGTTTCATCAGAGTCATCCGTTGAACTTAGGAAGTTGCGAGACAAGACAAATGAATCGCTTGCAGCTTTAAAAAACCTAAATCGACCCGTCGAATCATGGGATGATATAATAGTTTATTTGACAGTACAAAAACTCGACGCAGCATCTCACAAGGAGTGGGAACTATCGTTGGGTGGAAAAAATGAATTTCCATCATATGCGGAAATCCATGAATTTTTAGAAAATCGAGCTCGTGCTTTAGAGGCGATTCAAACTGCATCAATTTCGCCAATTCAAGCCACTGCCGCGAATGCCTTGACTAAGACATCTTCGAAAAGAACACGAGAAGCACAATTTCCAAATCTGAGAAGTCATCACGCATCTGAAAATGTTTCAATGGACTGTATATTTTGCAAACAGAGTCATTTGCTAGCACGTTGCCCAACGTTTAGAAAAATTCAGCTAGCTCAGCGAAAAGAATTTGTCAAAAACAATCATTGTTGCTACAACTGTTTGCGCACTGGCCATATGGTTCAACAGTGTACAAGCCAAGGGAGGTGTAAACATTGCAACAGCAACCATCATTCACTTCTACATTATTCGACACCAGTAAATCCAGCTAACATTGCCAAGTCAGAAACATCAGCAGTTACTTCAGATTCATCAACCACCGCCGCTTGTCATTTTGTATCTCGAGCCAATGGAGAGAATCTAAAGACAATACTGCTTGCAACTGCTAATGTTGAGCTTCAAACCGCCGCTGGTAGAAGTATTCAAGTTCGAGCTTTGATTGACCCAGGATCTGAGACGTCGTTTGTTACACAATCAGTCGTGAAGACTTAACACGCTTCACAACAGAAGATTCGAGCAAAAATCTCTGGTCTAGGTCATTCCACATTCAACGTGAGTTCAGCAGTATCGCTTTTGCTCAAACCATGTCACGCTAATGATCCAGTCTTGCCAATTGACGCTTTCGTGCTGCCAACCTTAACGTCGTACGCACCAAAAGCATTGATCAATTGGAACAATTGGCCTTATTTACAAGGTCTGACATTAGCCGATCCCGAGCTTAGTAGCTCTGCAAAAATAGACATGCTTATCGGGGCTGATATCTACGGTCTCGTTATTCTTAATGGAGTTCACAGCAGTTTAGACGGAGGTCCACTTGCACAACGAACAATTTTCGGTTGGATTCTTTCGGGTGCAGTCTCCTCTTCACCTGCGTCACAATCATCCAGCTTTACAGTACATCACTGTCTATGTGTAAAGCAATTGGACAGAACACTAAGAAAATTTTGGGAAAACGAAGAGCTGCCAAAGGTGCGTCTTTTAACCGATCAAGAGCAGAGGTGTGAAGAACATTTAAATAGTACGCATGTCAGAGAGTTGGACGGGCGCTACACTGTACGACTCCCCTTCAACCAAGATCCACCGATCAATATTGGAGATTCTCTCGCCAAGGCAAAACTTTTGTTTTACAAACAAGAGTTACGTTTGAAGAAAAACTCAGCACATTTTCAGTCGTATGTGCAGTTTATGGAGGCGTACCAGCAATTAGGTCACATGAAATGTGCCCAAGGCCTTGACTCGCCATCTGATTCGCAAGCAGTGTACTTACCTCACCAAAATCTTCGTCTCAAAACAAAGCATCGCTCTTTATCTGGCATATCTGGAAATGAAATTCGTGATGCACGTACCTTTTGGATAAAATACGTGCAACAAAGAGCCTTTGAAAAGGAAATTCAAGCTCTGCAGCTCAAGAAACCGCTTCCAACAGGAAGTGTTCTAACGAAATTAAATCCATTCATAGACTGTTCTGGATTAATTCGTGTTGGCGGGCGGTTACGTCATTCACCTCTAGCATACAATGAGAAACATCCACATGTGCTTCCACGACACCAAGTTTCCAATCTCATTGTCAACAACGCTCATATTAGTACTCTTCATGGAGGCCCGCAGCTCACAATCAGGACTATTCGACAGAATTACTGGATTCTTGGCTGTAGACAACTTGTCAAATCGCACATCCATCACTGCGTTCGCTGCATTCGTGAGCGCGCTAAGGGCAGTTCACAAATCATGGGAGACCTTTTGCCGTCTCGAATATCCCCGTCGCGACCATTTCTTCATACTGGCGTGGACTACGCTGGGCCGTTGTCTGTACGCACAGCAAAAGGAAGAGGACACAAGGCACATAAGGCGTACGTTGCAGTTTTCGTATGTTTTGCCGTGCGTGCTGTACATCTTGAACTCGTCAGTGACTATACGTCAGCAGGATTCATAGCAGCCTTTCAGCGCTTCACAGCTCGTCGAGGTATTCCATCAGACCTATATAGTGACAATGGCATGAATTTCGTGGGAGATGATGCCGAACTTCGACAAGCATTTCGAGCTGTATCTCAAGATCCGAATCTTTATCACAAATTGCGTCTGATAGCACGAACTGGCATTTCCTCCCCCCGCTGCCCCACATTTTGGAGGGCTCTGGGAAGCGGGAGTAAAGGCTTTCAAACATCACCTTAGACGCGTCATAGGAAGTCACACACTTACTTTTGAGGAATTAACTACGTTCTTAGCTCTCACCGAAGCGAGCCTAAACTCAAGACCACTAGGTCCGCTACATGATGACCCAAACGATTTTAGTGCTCTCACACCAGGACATTTTCTAATAGGAACGCCTATTGCAGCTATACCCGAGCCTTCACTGTTAAATGTCCGGGAAAATCGTCTGTCTCGATGGCAGTTAGTCCGTAAGCTTCACGAACACATATGGAATCGATGGTCTAGTGAGTATCTGCACACTCTCCAAGGTCGACAAAAATGGAAACATCCTGAATCGAACATAACCGTCAACGAACTAGTTTTAATTAAAAATGAACTTCAGCCTCCTTCAAAGTGGTTGCTTGGTCGCGTCACTGAAATTCACCCGGGAAGCGACGATCGAGTAAGAGTTGTTACTGTGAAAACGGCCACATCAACAATGAAACGACCTATCGTGAAGCTCTGCAGCTCTGATCAGTGGCCCTAGTGAAATGAATACAAAATAATCCGCTTGTTTCGTCTTGGCGGGCGGTTAACAATGATTTACGAATTATTTTTTGTTGTTGTAATTGAATATTTTTTGTTTTAGATCAATAATCGTTCGAGCAAGGCTCTAACGAGGCGGGCGGAATGTTTAGGAAACATCACATTATTTTATTTGAAATTTGAAATTTTGTTTCACTTTGTATACTTATGTTCTTTTGTGTATTATGAAATTGTTCATTATCAGTTATAACCTTTTATATAACGTTTTTGTACATTTTTATGTTAAAAATTCAAAATTCAATTCATTCCAAAAAAACAGATTGTCGATCGAATAAAACCAGTTTAAAAGTTAGCAGTGTTCGCCTCAATTAAAAATTAATTATCTACATTTCTGTCGCATTTCTGTCACGAATCCAATCAAATTAAATTGTTATCCTAAACAATCCCGAAAAGTACCAAGTCAGTCATTCTATTACCTTTGACTATGAAGTTAGCAAATTACTCGATAGTTGTCTCAAAACTACACAGGTAAAATAAAGAATAATTTATAAATAAAATTTTATGACTGTAAACTTGTAGTACCTTTTGAACTTGGCAATCACGTGGCATAGGTGCACTGTGATGAGATATTGTTTTTATTGAAACTTTATCGCACGGTATCATATATCCTGATACTATGTGATTGCCAAGTTCAAAAGGTACTACAAGTTTACAGTCATAAAATATTATTTATAAATTATTCTTTATTTTATCTGTGTAGTTTTAAGACAACTATCGAGTAATTTGCTAACTTCATAGTCAAAGGTAATAGAATGGCTGACTTGGTACTTTTCGGGATCTCAAAACTTTTTACGGCGAAAGTGTTGCGAGACTTGGCATTTTATTTCTTTACAAGAATATTTTTGATGGGATCTCAGTTCTTTTTGTAAGGTTGGAAAGGGAAAATCACAAATATTTGAATTTGCTCGTTACTTGTACGTGAAACCCAGCATGCATACCAAATTTCAGCTTTCTCTGACTAAGGATCTATAGAAATCTGCCACACCCCCTTTTAGGGGTTGGAGGGGGAAGATCACACATGTTTGAATTTCCTCGTTAATTGTACGCGAAACCTAGCCTGCATACCAAATTTCAGCTTTCTCTGACTACGGACTTAGCTTATAATAATAGAAATATGCACCACCCCCTTTTAGGGGTTGGAGGGGGGAAAATATAGATTTGTTAATTTTCTCGTTACTTGTACGTGAAACCCAGCATGCATACCAAATTTCAGCTTTCTCTAATTAAGGACCTATAGAAATCTGCAACACCCCCTTTTAGGGGTTGGAGGGGGAAGATCACACATGTTTGAATTTTCTCGTTAATTGTACGCGAAACCTAGCCTGCATACCAAATTTCAGCTTTCTCTGACAAAATAGACAATTTTGAGGGTTGAAATTTTCTAAACTATATTTATTAGAAACTTGTAATTTGGGGAAGTAGTTAAGACCGTTAGGTACAATCTCTAGCGAAATTTTCAGCCTTCTGCTTGCATTTGTAACAGAGATATAGAAAGTTGAAAAGTGCCTTGAGTTGCTTCGAGAAAAGGTATACACGGTAGCGGCCGTCTGTTGTTTGCTCGACTTGACGGGGGCCACTTCCGTGGCCCCAGATTAAATTTATAAAAAATGCACATTATTATTTATTGTTGCTTCCAGTTCATTAAATTAGACTTTTTCCGCCAAAAATCTATCACCAAAGGTTAAATTTACTATTCATTTTTAAATTATTTAGTTAAAAGTATCCACGCTGACAGTTACAATTATATCCATGTTTAATCTACTAATATAACAAATTGTTTTATCTTTTAAATATAAAAAAAAATATTTCTTTATTATTGATGAAAAATAAAGATTTTTATTAACTTCCCATTGGAAGTTATTGTAAATCCCAAGTAAGTAGTTTTCATTAAGTTTAAGTATTTTAGATACAAAATAATACGTTCTTTTTAAAAGTAGGAGAAATCTCGATATTGTCGAGATTTATCGAGATATCGCCAGACAATCTCGCGAGATCTCGAATTGCCAATCTCGAACCCAGACTGATCTCGCGAGATCTCGAATTGCCAATCTCGGCTCGAAATTGCATTCCCTAATTGTAATGGGTCCGAAAATCGAAATCAAAATGTATAACAAATTTTTATGTTTCAAGGTGACTACACTATTTTTACACTATTTTTAGAAAGATGTCTCTGTGTGTGTGTGTACGATGTACGTACGTATGTGTCCATTTCTTTCTAAGACGAAATCTCGAGAATGAAAAATGATATCGACTACGTTAGGGTGCCAATCGACGCGTATTAACGTAAATATGATCTGAAAGAAATTTTTTCAAAATCGATTCAGCCGTTCTTTTTTCTTAACCAAATAGACTCCAAAAAAGTAGATTTTACACAATATCTTGCGAATAAAAAATTATATCGATTTCGTAAGGGTGTCAATCGAGGCGTGTTAACGTAATTTTGATCCGACATAAATTTTATAAAAATCGGTTCAGCCGTTTTTTTTAAATTATTGTTAAAAATTAATAATAATTATTATGTTTTAATGATTAAAATGATCACTTTTCTGTGTAATATCTAATTTAATTATTATTATTAAATATTTATCAAATTGTGAAGTTCGTCGTGTGGCTTGAGGTCCACACGACGAACTTTAGTCCTAATAAACGACCCACCTCACGGCTTGTTAATTACATTTTTATAATAGTTTACAAAAATGTGTAAGGATTCACCTGAGGAATTAATAGAGATTAGGAACGTCTAGTTCATAGATAAAGATTTACAGCTAGCGATGCTTGTTTTACGTCATAATATTGCTGCGGCCATTATTTGAAACTGTTTTTTTGTCATAATATTGCTATGGCCGCTGTTTGAAATATCCATTTTGCTTTTACAAATATTATAATAAACAATTTGAGGAGCCGAGAAACACTCGATTTCATTTTCATGAATGGGTAACCCTTTTGTAACTCCGAATTAAAATGGCACTTGCTTCGAGGTGGAGTCATTTTAAATGCTTTCGCGAATTTATGTAAAGTTGCACTAATAAAAGTAATACTATTCGTAGGTAGTACTGACTACTGAGTTTAACATGACCACGTAAACAGAGAGGTATTTCTTATACTAAAAATTTGGGCGGAAACAGCTGATTAGCTGACAATGCATAGACAGGTGCTGTCTGATTTTAAGACAAATGACCACAGATTTCGATGCCGATTTCTATATTATTAAACGGTACATTTTTAACGTCTTTAAGGATAGTAGTAAATCGTTTCTAAATAAAGTACACATCCCATTAAAGTAAACACAGATAGTCACCATATATGAATTGTATGAGATGTCCATTGTCCATGAAACTAAAATTTCGGATAATCATACGATTATAAAATTACATTATTAGTGTTATTGCCATATGGCACATACACTATTGGCGTCGGCCGGATGGCGGGACCTAGGGGTCGGACCAAAATTTCTCGACGTTTCATACCCCCCTGAACAGTTTGCCACCATTTTTGAAAATGTTTATGTATATATGAATGTATATATATATATATATATATATATATATATATATATATATATATATGTGTGTGTGTGTGTGTGTGTGTGTGTGTGTGTGTACACGATAACTCTCGACAGACTTATTCGATTTAAACGAAATTTGGTACACACATTGGAACTCATTACCGCACGAAGCCTATTTAAAATGGGCCCGATCGGACCATTTTCAGGGTTGTATTTAAGGGTTCCAAAAAGTTTTTGGGCCCCGAAAATACCGAAAAAATTGTCAGAATCGTTTCAAAATTGAAATTTAATTCTTTAGTAAAGATTAAAATGTGCTTATAAAATTTTAATAAAATCGGCCTGACAGAACCGGACTTACAAATTTTATGAAAACACTAGTTTGCGGATAGTGATTTACTTACTGAAGGGTGTATTTAATTTCGTACAGAGGTTGCATTGATAATAATATTGAAATTAAGAAAAAAATATTGTTTTAAGGGATGTATTAAGGGGTTAAATTTTTTATTTTGTCCAAAAACAAACTTAAGTTCACGTATTAAAGCCACAAGGCCTGTATTAGCAAATACACTATATTGTCGGCAGGGTTTGGCACTGCGACCCGAGTTTTTTCTTTTAATAATATTAGATTTTTCTTCTCCAATAAAATGAGCAATACATAATATTCTTGAACTATTGTTTTATTTGGTGTCCATGGATTTTTATTTTCTGAACTGTAAATTAAATGTTATCTAATATATAAAATTCTCGTGTCGCGGTGTTTGTTGCCAAACTCCTCCGAAACGGCTGGACCGATTTTGATGAAATTTTGGGTGCTTATCGGGTAGGTCTGAGAATCGGCCAACATCTATTTTTCATACCCCTAAATGTTAAGGGTGGTCCACCCCAAATTTTTTTTTAAATTTTTTGGACAACATTTTTTGTTTTTATTTTTTCATGATTCAGCATTGAAAAATACATACAATTCTAAATTTTCACCCTTATACGATCAACCCCTGATTTTTAATCGCGATTTTTATATTATTCTGTTCTATCCACAGATCCACAAGATGGCAATCGAATATAATAATTGTAGTATACTATAATCTACACATATATGGCGAACGAGCGAAGCGAGTGAGTAATGTAATTATAATATTCAAGCGAACGAGCGAAGCGAGTGAGTAGTATATTTATAATATTCAAGCGAACGAGCGAAGCGAGTGAGTAGTGTATTAATAAAATTCAAAGCGAACGAGCGAAGCGAGTGAGTAGTTTATTTATAACATTCAAGCGAACGAGCGAAGCGAGTGAGTAGTGTATTAATAAAATTCAAACGAACGCGCGAAGCGAGTGAGTAATGTAATTATAATATTCAAGCGAACGAGCGAAGCGAGTGAGTAGTGTATTTATAATATTCAAGCAAACGAGCGAAGCGAGTGAGTACTGTATTAATAAAATTCAAAGCGAACGAGCGAAGCGAGTGAGTAGTGTATTTATAATATTCAAGCGAACGAGCGAAGCGAGTGAGTAGTGTATTGCACTCGGGCTTTCTTAACACCCGGGCGAAGCCGGACGGGGCCGCTAGTTATTTATAAATATCTATGAGATATATTTGAATATTATTTACGCGTAATATTTATAAAACTTTTACATGCGAATATTTAAAATTTGTAAACTTAACCTTCTTCAAGTGCATTTATCAATTTTTTTCGTCGTTTTACTTCACAAGCTCTGCCAGGAAATCGATAAAAGTTTAAATTAGGATTTATTCCGGCAGTTTTAGAGCAATATTTGCGGATCGAGGACGTCATCGCAACGCCAAAACTGCACAGGTGGAGGAAGGTATTTTGGGTAGAGTTGAAGAAGACCCAACAATTATAAGTGTCAGACGTTTGGAATTTGAGTTAGCAGTTCCGAAAAGTACTGTTCATGTTTAAAGGAACAATAATTTGTTACATCCGTATATCATGTTAAAAAAGTACAAGATTTATTGCCCATTGATCCTGAACGACGCTAAGCCTTCTATCAGTTTATTCGAGAGCAAAGAATCCTGAACCAAATGTTAGTAGAGAAATTTTATTTAAGGACGAATCTTGTTTTACAAGGTCCGGTATAAACTAACATACACAACGAACACATTTATGCTGATGAAAATCCTCGTGCAACTGAAGTGACTCACCCCAGCACGAATTTAGATTAAATGTCTGGGCTGGAATTATTGACAATTTTTTTTTGGTCCAATTGTTTTACCAAATCGATTAAATGGGGAAAGTTACTTAAATTTTTGGCAAGACACTTTAACCGATTTGATAGACAATATGCCATTAGTACTTGCCCAAATACATGTGGTTCATGCATGATGGTGCGCCTCCCCATTTTACGGTAGCGGTTCGGCAATTTTTACACGAAAAAATTCCAAACAGATGGTTCGGAAGAGGAGAAGATGCTTGTGCAAAATGGCCGGCACGATCACCGGACATGAGAGCTTTGAACTTTTTTTATGGGGTGCATTGAAATCAAAAGTTTATGAATCCCGAGTTGAGAACATCGAAAAATTGCAATGGCGAATTTTGATAGCTGCAAATTCTTTAAAAAACAACCCAATAACAATACAAAATGTTCAGTTTAATTTTTTTAAAAGAATTAATTTGTGCATTCAAGAAAACGGTGGTCATTCCGAACACTTGTAATAGTTTAGATTAGATTAGATTAGATTTACTCGGGGTGATAAGACACTATATATCTCACAATCACTGCGACCTATAAGATCTTTTGTGAGTCCCCTAATAGTTTATTCCCAGTCGGGTAAAATGCTTTTTATGAACCTTATAACCTTTCTGGGGGCTTCTCTCCATATGTCTTCAGGCTTTAGAAAAGGCCTGTTAAGATGTTGCAGCCTTTTGGAGAACACTGCTTCACATTCACATAGAATGTGTTCGGCAGTTTCTTTTGCTTCTTTACAGAAGCGACAGTTGTCATCCTGGACTTTACCCATTTTTGAGAGATGGTATCTCAAAGGGCAGTGGCCTGTGAGGAGTCCTGTCATTATTCTCAGTTCTGCTTTGCTGAGAATAAGGAGTTCTTTGGTCCTTGTTGTGCTATGCGATATAAATCTCTTTGATTGTTTCAGTCCTGGAGTGGACTTCCAACGAGAGATTTTCTTTTCTTCCTCCCATTTGCGAACCTCTAATTTGATGTGGCTTTTAGAATAGCCACAGAAAGGTTCTGGGCCTATAAAGGTTTTAGTTCCTCCTTCTTTAGCGAGGGAGTCTGCTACTTCATTGCCTTCGATGCCTGTATGCCCTGGAACCCACATTAGGGTTACTCTGTTGTATACACCCAGTTTATCAACAGTATCTAGGCATTCCCAGACCAGTCTTGACTCAATTTTGTGTGAACATAGAGCCATAATAGCTGCTCTGCTATCCGATAGGATAAATATTTTTGCGTTTCTGTAGCCTTTATCCAGACAATTCAGAGCGCAAAGTTGTATGGCATATATTTCTGCCTGGAATACAGTGGCTTTGGAGCCCATGGGAGCTGATATCCTTGTTTTAGGACCAAAAACACCTGCTCCTACTCTATTGTCCATCTTGGATCCGTCTGTATAATATATCAGTGATCCTCTGGGGAATTTTATTTCACCTTCTTTCCAGAATTTGCGACTTTCTATAGTAGCATTGAACCTTCTGTCAAATTTGAATCTGACATCCATCAGATCCACTACTGTACAGGTCATTAGATTAAGATTTCTAAGAATACTTAGGTGGCCTGTTAAGTCTCCAGACTTAAAATTTTTTGTCCTTTGCAATTGAGTTGCAAAAACTGCTGCTTCTTTTTCCAAATAAAGCGGGAGGGGCGGCAGATCAAGTATCACCTCCAAGGCAGCAGTAGGACATGTGCTGGAAGCACCAGTAATCATGAGACATGCTAGTCTCTGTAGTTTGGTAAGTTGGACTTGTGTTCCTTTACTTTCCAGTTTTGGCCACCATACCATAGCGGCATAACTGACCATGGGTCTCACTATAGCCTTATAGACCCAGTCGGTAATTTTAGGCTTTAGTCCCCATTTCTTACCTACCATTTTACTGCAGGTAAATAAAGCTCCTCTAGCTTTGTTATTAACTTGCTCGAGGTGTAAGTTCCATGTGAGTTTTTGATCCAGTGTAACCCCCAGAAACTTGACGCTGTTGGAAAAGTCGATTTGTATCCCTCCCAGACTGGGTGCTTTGATTGTAAGCTTCCTTCTCCTGGTAAAAGGAACAATTGTAGTCTTGTGTGGGTTAATGTTGAGCCCTTCACCAAGGCACCAAGTATTGGCGATCTTTAGGGCATCTTGCATTCGTTCGTAAATCGTCCCGTCATGCTTACCCCTAACTATAATGACGATGTCGTCAGCGTATCCGATGGTTTCAAAACCGTTAGCTGACAGTTTGTTTAACAGGTCGTCGACTACCATTGACCACAGCAGGGGCGATAGACATCCTCCCTGTGGACAACCTTTAATGGTTTTCACTGTACTTGACTCATCTCCAAGATAAGCCGTTATTAACCGATTTGTGAGCATGGAGTGTATCCATTTAGCCATCGTAGGGTCTAAGCCCCTATTTATTAAGGCTTTGTGAATGGATGCATGTGAGGTGTTGTCAAACGCACCCTCTATATCCATGAACACGCCTAGTGCAACTTCTCCATGTTCTCTAGCCTTTTCCAGTTTCCTGACGAGGCTATGTAGAGCAGAGATAGTAGATTTACCTGACTGATAGGCAAATTGACTCGCGTTAAGAGGAAATGAAATTAAGTATTCACTTCTTATATACTGGTCAATAATTTTCTCCATCGTCTTCAATAGAAACGATGAAAGACTAATGGGGCGAAAGGATTTGGGGTGGGTTTTAAGGCGTTTCCCTACCTTTGGAATGAACACCACCTTAACGTCCTGCCAAGATTTGGGTATATGTCCCCAAGCAAAGCTGGATCGGAATAATATCAATAAATCCGCTATAATGATCTCTATTCCTTGCTGGAGGAATGCTGGATAGATTCCGTCCCCACCTGGGGATTTGTAGGGTTTGAATGATTTTATAGCCCATTTGACTTTACCCGGGGTAAATATTTTACCAGCCATTTTGTAGGTGTGGGTCTGAGGTCTTTTAGTCCCCTCTGAATAGCCCATACTTGTTGGGTAGTCATTGTGTATCACTTTTGAACCTGGGAAGTGTGTTTCAAGTAAAACTTGAATTGTCTCCCCTTCGGATTCAGTGAGGTTGCCGTCAGTTTTAACTAGCTGACCTATACCATTTGAGTGATCTTTCGCTAGGACTTTATGTAGTCGTGCCGCAGTGTGTGTATTATTAACACCTTCGCAAAACGTTCTCCATGACCTTCTCTTAGATTTCCTCAATTCATTGTTGTACTCTGTAAGCGCTTTTCTGTATTCATCCCAGTTTTGGGTGATTTTAGCCCTATTAAAGAGTTTCCTAGCGTTTTGGCGAAGTAGGCTTAATCCTTTATTCCACCAGGGTACGTCCCTATTCAATCTTGTCTGCTTTAATGGGCAGCTTTCTTCAAAGGCGTTATAATTACGGTCCCTTAGTTTATAAGAGGCATCGTCAAGAGCTTCTAGAGACTCTATTTTACCCGGTTTTATCCTATCCTTGGACTTTAAGATACTACGAAAAGTATCCCAATCGGTAAGTCTAGGATTCCGATGTGCCTCTATTATATGGGTTTTTACTTCCAGATCGAATCTAATATGCATATGGTCCGATAGGGATGCATAGGCAGACACGTGCCAATTTTTAACCCTATCTACGAAAGTAGGGCTAGCCAGTGTTAGGTCAAGAACTTCTTCCCTAATTGCATTAATAAAAGTAGGTTTGCCTCCCTTATTTATAATGTCAATATTACTAGTTAACAAATATTCAAGGAGTTCCTCACCTCTTTTATTGATGTTTGTGCTGCTCCATAGCGTATGATGGGCATTTGCATCGCACCCAATAATGAATTGTAGGTTCATTCTTTTACAGTGAATAATGAAGTCGGCTACCGCCTCTGGAGGTGATGAGTCAGCCTCAGGGAAGTAGGCTGAGGCTATTGCAACCTTAAGCCTTCCTCCCCTAGGTGTTGTATCTATTATCACTGCAGCGATGTCGCGTTGAATAAATCTAGAAAAAGGAGTACAATTTATTCGTTTGTTAATCATTATGGCGGCTCTAGGATTTTCACAGCCGCTGCAATATATTAATTTACTTAACTGGGTCTGTAGACCCCTAACATTGTTGGCTACCAGCCATGGCTCTTGGATTAGTGCCAGGTCCAATTCTTCTCGAATAAACCTCCATGAAAGCACGTCAGATGCAGCTTTAGCATGGTGGAGGTTTATTTGTAGGCACTTAATGATGTCGCCCATCATCAGCCTTCCGATGTCATGGTTTCTCGGTTTTCTAGGTCCATATGGTTCCCACGAGAAGCTAGGGAAATAATCTGTCCACTTCCGTAGAGCCCCGCATACGAAAGTAAGGCTAAGTGCATCCGAAGGTCGCCTGGTATTCGGAGCCATCGTTATCGACTACACTAACGCAGAGCCATTCATCCTTTAGGCACGATGGGTTCCACCTTAGGATTGCGGATTTATTTTCTGGGTTTACTCCCATAGAACCGACATGTTCTGTTAAAACAGGGGCACCTCGAGTAGGGTGCGATTCTTCATCGCGCATGTCGGTCTTGAAAAAGGAGAGGCTGTGGTGGTGAACTAGCACCTCTATATTGCGCTTCACTTTCTCCTGACGCTTGGTCTAAAAGTTGCCTCCCAGACCTCACATCCGCCCCCTTGTAATAGTTTAGGTTAAATAAAGATTGATACAGCTGTCAAATAATTAATAACCAAAGCGTACTCCTATCGTTTTCTGTTTTATTTCCAACGATTAACACGATATGCAGACATTTGGGAAACATTATTTTCTAACTGAACGACCCCTTAAATGAAAATGTAGTAAAAGACAAAAAAGTTTTCAAATGAAATCGTCTATTCACAAAAAAAATCATTGTAATTGCATTGAGGATAAAAAAATGTGGACCGATTTTTACACCTCACATGATTTTCAGACTATTCTATACTACATCAAAAAGTGTTAAATGGAAGTAGAAAACCGTATCCCAAAAGTGGTAAAAAAGAAGAAAACAAGCATATCAAAACGTAAGACAGTATTTTTTTGTTATCAATAGTCGGGGACCTGTTCGGGAGTTGAAAAAATTTCAGTATTCAAGTCCCCGACTATTGATAACAAAAAAATACTGTCTTACGTTTTGATTTGCTTGTTTTCTTCTTTTTACGTAGTCGGGTTTTACTTTTTTACTTTTATTTTTTATCTGATCTTTCGTTGTACACGTATTTCCCGGACACCCCTATAATATATACAGGGTGAGTTACTAAGAATGTCTCGGGCAATATTTCATTTATTATGAGCATTAGAAAAAAAATTAAATATAAGTTGGATTGGAATAAGATCACTATACTTTGAATATATTTTTAGATATACAGGGTGTACGATGTAGTCATGGTACAACTGACTTGTATTTTTATAAGTAGAACACACTGTAAATTTTTAGGCCATCTCATTGTCCATTCGGAGGCCTACATAAAATGATGCTATTTTTGAAATTCGGCTGGGACGTTGCCAAAATATGCAAAATTCTACATTTTCGTTATCTACTACTAAAATAGGTACACACTACACACCAACCACATTTTTCAAGTTGAGTCAAATTTTGCGTGTCAAGTATTTGTCCATAGCATGTGCTACCCTCCAGATACTTCAGAGATAAATTTAATTATACCGGATGTTAGTTGCAGTAGTTGGAAAATGCAAAACTTTAACTTACCTTAAGTAATTTTTTTTAAATAGCACACCCTTTATATCTTTAGGTATGTGAATAGGACACGCTTTCCTTTACACATTTTATATCGATTTATATACAGGGTGTGCTATTTAAAAAAAATTAAGAAACATACCTGTAACATACCTCTATAACAATGCAGTGAAGTGATACAAAATGCTAAGCTCGAACAAAGAGGTAAGTACACAATAAAAATATTAATTTAACTATCAAAAAATAAGGTAAGTAAGAATGCGAAATAAATAAAAATTAATATCAGAATTTTACTGCAGTAATATATTTAACAAAAAAAAAACGTAAGTAGAAATATCTACAGTGCCTCAGATAGAAAGTAAATTTTAAAGCGCAATTAATATATGACAAATAACAGATAAATAATTAACAACGAATTAAAATAAAAATATAGACAAACACATTACCAAAAATATAACAAGTTAAAAGAATAACGTAACAAATAAAAGAAAATATCCAACAAAATTAACAGTGGAAGTTATTTCCACAAATTTTGTGGTCTTCAACTCCGACCGGATGCCAAAAACTGAATACTCATTATTTTAGAAATTCAAGAGATTCTTCATAACCATTTTCAACGAATATTTGCAGGTAGGGCCAGCGTAACATAACCAAAATAGAAGGTTAAAAAAGAACATTATATGAAAATGATAAAAACTGAAATTAAAACGACGATAAAAAGACGGTTGCCTATTTGCAGCCAATTTAACAGAAAACTTAAAAAAAAATATGTAAACTAAAAAAATTAAGAAAACCCAATATCAGTGAAATGTGTTTTATTAGAAAAAACAATTCAATCAATTATAGAACAGACACTCAAAATTTAAGTAGTCAGTATAATTATGTTATGAAATTATACTAACATTTGTATTATTATTATTATTGATTGTTAAAATTTATAGTCAACATAATTTGTTACCATGTTACCATGTTTTTGTCTTATGTACCCTATCTTATGTTAATTGCTATGGTTAGTAATTAATATTAATTTTCATAAACATTGTTATTTTTATGTACTTGAAAATTAATTAAATAAATCCAATATTTTGTCCACTATCCTGCGATTTTTCTTAATTTTATTAAAAAAATTAAGTACATCCCCCTATATTATTAAACGAGTAAATCTTGTATATATATATGTTTCTATGTATCTATATAAATATTTTCTCGAAAACGGCTCTAACGATTTTGATCAAATTTACCGAAAAGGGGTTTCGGGGGGCAAAAAATCGATTTAGCTAGGTCTCATCCCTGGAAAAATTCGTTTTCCTATCGATTTTATCATTTTTAAAAACGGTTTTTTGACCTGTCAAAACATTGTAATATCGTGAGTAGGCTTTGGAGAAAACAAACTACTTTCATTATTTATATGTCAAAATACTCTGACAGAATTTTTAACTTATTTTAAAATAATCCGTGAACTATTTGTATAGTAAAGAATAACAGAAATAAAAACTAAACGTAATTATGTAAGTAGTTTTAACTAATATTTAAATAAATAGATACCTAAGTATGTTATTTTTATATTACCTATATAAAATATGTATATTATGTACGTTAAATATAGTATGACGTATAATCTTACCTAGACTTTTTTTTCTCAAAAAAGAATAACGATTTTGATGAAATTTACAGAATGGGGATTTTTCGGGGCGAGAAATCGATCTAGGTAGGAATCTTGGTCCCAGGGGGAGCAATTAAAAAAAAGAGTTTTTTTATTTATAACTCGGTCAATTGTCAGATTGATTCGAAGCCTATTTCTACATAGATTTTGTATAATATATCACAAGGGTTAAAACTGTAAATGAACACTAATATAAGAAGTGTCTTGCACAATATGTAAATAATGACAAATAGGCGGCCCGAAGGGCCGCACTTCTGGCACCGCGAGTCTGTGTAAAAACACATCGATTTTTGAAAACTATTGTTAAGATACATACAAAAAAGTTTTGTTTAAAAATTTGCACAAAGGCCCGAAGGGCCGCACTTCTAGCGACGCAGGCATGCAGTATATCAAAACACATCGATTTTTAAAAACTATGGTGAAGATGCATGCGAAAAAGTTTTGCGCTGCAGGTTTATAGTCTGACGTTTGTTATTAAAAGATATAATATGAATTCTATTTCTTCGAAAATAGATTTTTGTGAGTTTTTCAGTAGGTACCTTCTATGCAAAAAAAATATTTGAAATTTACTGAAAGTTGCTAAGATGACATCACAGAGAAAAAGTACTTCGATAAAGTTGATATTTGGTATCAATGTTTAAAAATGGATTATTGAAACGGCAACGGGCAAGCAGAATTTCATCTGATTCGAACATTTTTACAAGATATTCAATCTATGAAAATCGGTTTTTGCGAGCTCTTCAGTCAACAAAACAATAACGGCGGTAGATTTGAAAATGGCGACCTAAGTAATATTTACAGGAAAAAATGCTTGATTTAAGTTGATACTTAGTTTTTACGCTTAAAAATACACATAGGTATTTAAAATATTTAACAGAAACAATTATTTAAATTATGTTTCAGAAATAAATTCGTTTCGGAATAATATTTTGAGAAAATAATATCTCACAGCATACAAGTACTATTTTTTTGAACTCATCCGAGCAAAGCTCGGCACCCAGATATTACTTATATAAAAACTGTACAAAATGATATGTGAAGGCATTATGTTACATACCCTGTATATTTCTAGGTATCAAATGTGTAGAGGAAAGCGAGCTCTATTCACATACCTAAAGATATACAGGGTGTGCTAATTGAAAAAATTGACTTAAGGCAAGTTAAAGTTTTGAATTTTCCAACTATTGCAATTAACACCCTGTATAATTAAATTTAACTCTGAAGTATCTGGATGATAGCACATGCTATGGACTAATACTCAACACACAAATATTCACTCTGCAACTTAAAAAATGTGGTTGGTGTGTATTTTAGTAGTAGATAACGAAAATGCAGAATTCTGCAGAAAAAGTTAAATATTTTAGCAACGTCCCAACCGAATTTAAAAAATGGCACCATTTTACGTAGACCTCCGAACGGACAATGAGATGGCCTAAAATATACATGATTTCCTACTTATAAAAATACGTCAGTTGAACCATGACTACATCGTACACCCTGCATAACTAAAATAATTTTTAAGTATAGTGCTCTTATTCCAACCCAACTTATATTAATTTTTTTTCTAATGCTCATACTAAATGAGATATCGTCATAGATATTCTTAGTAACTCACCTGTATATACATACATATAGTAATATACATAAACATTTTCAAAAATGGTGCCAAATTGTTCAGGAGGTTATGAAACGTCGAGAAATTTTGGTTCCGCCCCTACGTCCTTCCGTCCGACCGACGCCAATAGGGTATGTGTCATATGACAAATACATTAAAAAAAATTTTGGAGCATACAAGTAATTCAAGAATTACAAGGCGCGATATTCATGTAGGTACTGTGTGTAAACGGCTTTATTGAACATAGGGAAAATAACACTGAGAAGATTTATAATTTTGTAGTAGGCTATGAGCCATAAGACCTAATATAAATATGTATTGGATTACATAGATAAAATAGTACAGTGAATTTTTTAAACAATTTTCCATAGCAACGGTTGACTATTAAGCGTTACTCGGAACCGGCTAAATAAAAAAGTCATGATGTGTCGTAAGACACCCGACAGAAGCTATGCTTTTTACGCATTGTATATAAAACCGAATTTATCAAAGATATAAATAATACAATTAAAAAGTTATTATTTGATCGCCATTTTGAAATCTGACGTCATTTTATTTTTTTGTGACCTATGAAACTCTCAAATATCAATTTTCAAAATGATCGGATAATTTTTACAAAAAAGTATATACGGCCGCCATTTTGAAATCTGACGTCATTTTATTTTTTTGTGTCCTATGAAGCTCTCAAATATCAATTTTCAAAAGGATCGTATAATTTTTAGAAAGAAGTTCTACATATTTCCGCCATTTTGAAATCTGACGTCATTTTATTTTTTTGTGTCCTATAAAACTCGCAAATATCAATTTTCAAAAGGATCGAATAATTTTTTACAAAAAAGTATATATGGCCGCCATTTTGAAATCTGACGTCATTTAATTTTTTTGTGTTCTATCATTCTATGAAACTCTCAAATATCAATTTTCAAAAGGATCTGATAATTCTTACAAAAAAGTACATATGGCCGCCATTTTGAAATCTGACACCATTTAATTTTTGTGTGTGCTATAAAACTCTCAAATATTAATTTTCAAAAGAATCGGATAATGTTTACAAAAATGTACATATGGCCGCCATTTTGAAATCTGACGCCATTTTATTTTTTTGTGTCCTATAAAACTCTCAAATATTAATTTTCAAAAGGATCTAATAATTTTTAGTGTGCTTTATTTCCTTAGTCTGATTTTATTACATTTATCCAAAACGTTACCGGAGAAAGACCTTTTGCCTGTGAAAATTCAAAAGTACGATTTGCACCCGGGCGAAACTCGGGCCGGTCAGCTGGTTACCATAATATTGTATTGTCATCGCTCCTACACATGTGTGCAAAATTTCAACTCAATCGGATCATGGGAAGTGAGTAAAAATTCAAAAGTACGATTTACACCCGGACGAAAGCCGGGCCGGTCAGCTAGTTAGCATAATATTGTATTGTCACCGGAGCTACACATGTGTGCAAAATTTCAACTCAATCGGATCATAGGAAGTGGGTGAAAATTCAAAAGTACGATTTACACCCGGACGAAAGCCGGGCCGGTCAGCTAGTTAGCATAATATTGTATTGTCACCGGAGCTACACATGTGTGCAAAATTTCAACTCAATCGATCGCAAGATTTGTAACAAAATATATACGGGATCAAGCTAAATAAAACCACCGTTTAAAAAACAAAGCATCTACTATCTACTTATTTTTGCGTGATGCCAGAACATACGTTTTTATTTGAGAATCAGTTCGGTTGCTTTTGCGTGATGCCAGAATATTTTAAAATTCGCAGTCGCATAAGAAGTTATTTACTTGAAAAAAAAATCATGTAAATCGGATCAGTGGTTCTCGAGTTATAAGCGTACAAAGGGACATAGAGACAGAGAAAGTCAAATTGTTCGGGAAGGTATGATGAACGTCGAGAAATTTTGGTCCGATCCGATCGACGTCAATAATTAGTTACACGTCATTTTAACTCAGTAGGCCAGGGTTTTTAAACTTAAATTCAAACATCAGCAGTCAAAAAATTGAATAACTATATTGAAATAATGCAATATAAGACAGAGCATACGCTATCTTCCAATATCCATATCACACTGTGCAACAGACAAGGACAACCGAAACAAGTTCGCGATTTATTAGATAAAGTCGCATTTATTTAGTTTAATAATCATATAAATCTGTATAAAAAAACTGTTTTGACACAATATTATACATGAAATCTATCTATAATTTTCTGCTCTTTCGTTTAAGACAGGTTTCGAATCGATCTGACTTAAATTGAGCAAACTATAAGCAAAAAACACCGTTTTTTCTAATTTGTTCCCCTCTGGGGCCAAAATTCAAAAATCGGGCGACGTTAGGATCAAATAGACCCCGAGAGGAATCGAACAAAAAAAAGTTTTTTAAAATCGGTTAACCCGTTTGGGCTGCACGACTGATACAAAAAATCCGTTACAGATTGACAGATTCAGATTCACAGACGTACAGTCAAAGCGAGTGTATATAGGCGCTTCTAGCTTCGCTAAGATCGCGCCTAACCAGAAAAAAATCGAGATAATAGCTATAGCACTAAGTAAGTACTTGGAACGAGAATTGGTCCGGTTTAGTTACACGATAAGTTTACGGGAAATATTCTTAGGGCCCAAACTTAACATCTTACTCGCATCTTACCCACTGGTACGGGCTTACTCGGAATTTACGGTGTTCCGAGGTAGCCAACTTGCACTAATAAATAGTTGGTTGCACAGTGTACATCTATGAAACCCTAAAGCTACGGTTCGTTAGAACTGTGCGCAACGCAAAGCAGTCAGTTGTGCCTGTGCGCCGCTGAGGTCCGTTGAAATCTAGCAAATATAAAACGTATAACTGGTTTGTTAGAAGCCGCTCAAGTAAACTTTTAAGAAACAGAAAAATCTGTACGTCGACGTGCCAGTTCAAATCAAACTCGATTTGATTTCGACGCAGTCGTTCAGCTGAACCCATAAGTTTCAAGTTAAAACTGAAAGTATTCTAGAAAATTTTGTTCATTTTCAAGTAGTCCTCTTTCAATTGTTGAATGAATTGTAGATTATAGACGCTCGACAACAGAGGTCATTAGCGTCTAAAAATAAAAAAAAATAAGCAAAAGGAAAACAAAAACAATAAAACCAAAGAAAAATCAATACAAAATCAAAAGTTGACACACAACAAAATAAAATCATAATAGGAACAAATAAAATGCGTCATATAATATAATGTAGTGATATAAAGAAAAAACCATTTAGGCTGTAAAGGGGCCTAAATGTATACGAATAAATAAAATTAAATAAACCGTTCAAGACCGGTTTCTTTTAAAAATCGAAACAGCAGATCGACATTGTCAGGATCATTTCCTAAAACAACCGACAGATCACCTGACAATCCGATCTGCTGTCGTGTGTCCATAAACTGGACACACTCTATTAAAATATGCGAAACGGTGACACGAGTGTCACACGTCTCACAGAGGGGCGGATCCTCACGAGCCATCAAAAAACCATGTGTCAATCTACAGTGACCGATGCGCAGCCGTGTAAGGACCACTTCCTCCCACCTGGAGGGACGGCAAGATGTGAACCATGGGTCAACTGTAGATTTTATAAATTTTAATTTGTTTTCATCGACAGCACTCCATTCATCCTTCCAGAGCTGCTGAACGGCTGAAATCAGAACACTCTTGAGGTCGTCACAGATAACGCAAAACACGCTCTGGCCGTTATTTGCAGCGTCTTTAGCCGCAGTGTCAGCTAACTCGTTGCCAGCGATTCCCATGTGGCCGGGAACCCAACAAAAACGGACAGTGGTTCCACCTCTTTTCAACGAGTACAATTTGTCCTGAATTAAACAAATAAGAGGGTGGCTGGGATAGGAACGCTGCAATGCCTGAAGAGCACTCAAAGAGTCGCTGCAAATAACATATTTGTGTTGACCGTGAACATGTCTCAAGGCCTGCAAAATTGCATATAACTCTGCACTAAAAATACTGCACTCTTGAGACAACTTGTATCCAACACTGTCGTTATCGGTGACGAACGCGCAACCAACTCGGTCGAGAGACTTCGAGCCATCCGTGTAAACGGAACGATAGTCTCGATTCTGATCCAGCCACGCCAGAAAAAGCTGACGATAAAGCTCTGGTGTTGTCGTACTTCGCGGATGAATGGAAAGTGACATGTCGATGACGGGCTGAGGAATTAGCCACGGGGGCACAGAATTACGGCCGACTTTGAGAGTTCTAGGAAGCGCCAAATGAAGTTCATCTAAAAGAAGAGTCAACCTGATACCGAGAG